>ML685788.1:10444631-10514801 GCA_007922175.1 Pelusios castaneus | reverse complement strand
CTCTCTCTCTCTCTCTCTCTCTCTCTCTCTCTCTCTCTCTCTCTCTCAGGGTAAAAAACATACACCTTTCATTTATTATCTAAAATGGTGGTATGAACTATGGAAGGATATATAGACATATATATCTTTGCCCTAAAAATGTTTTCTTACTGACCTATTCTGCCAAATATGTTTGTATTCTTTTGCTAACTGAATTTACTTTAGAATTAGGGAACCTTGTCAGAGAAGGCACCTGGAGCTGGTTTACTTGTGAGTAGGGGGTTGCTGCTACCTGCAGGTGAAAAGAGGAAGCAGCAGATGCTTTCCAGCTTTTTGGATCTGAGTACCTTGACACTCTGTGCATTTTCCTTCCCTTCAGTGTGCAGCAAGATACAACGGTGGCAGAGCTCTCGTTTGGATTCAAAACTTTTTGTTCCCATTTTTCCTGCACTTAGGACACAAATATCCCATGTACTGCTACAGGCTAGGGACCGATTGGCTAAGTAGCAGCACTGTAGAAAAGGACCTGGAGGTTATGGTGGACGGGAAGCTGGATATGAGCCAACAGTGTGCCTTTGTTGCCAAAAAGGCCAATGGCATATTAGGCTGCATCAGTAGGAATGTTGCAGCAGATCGAGGGATGTGATTATTCTCCTCTATTTGGCACTGCTGAGGCCACATGTGGAATACTGTGTCCATTTTTCAGCTTCCCACTACAGAGAGGTTGTGGACAAATTAGAAAGAGTCCAGTGGAGGGCAACGAAAATTATTAGGGGGCTGGGGCACATGACTTATGAGGAAAGACTGAAGGAACTAGGTTTATTTAGTATGCAGAAGAGAAGACGGAGGGAGGATTTGATAGCAACCTTCAACTACTTGAAGGGGTGCTCCAAAGAGGAGGGAGCTAGGCTGTTCTCAGTAGTAGAGGACAGAACAAGGAGCAATGGTTTCAAGTTGCATCTGGGGAGGTTGAGGTTGGATATTAGGAAAAACTTTCTCACTAGGAGGGTGGTGAAGCATTGGAATGGGTTACATAGGGAGGTGGTGGACTCTCCATCTTTGGAGATATTTAAGGTCCAGTTAGACAATACCCTGGCTGGGATGATTTAGTGGGAGTGGTCCTGCTTTTAGCAAGGGGTTGGACTAGATGACCTCATGAGGTCCCTTCCAACCCTATGATTCTATGATGCTATGAGTTTGATGTAGAAGACAGTTTTATTGATTGTCTTAGATATGGCTTATAGTAGATTCTTGGTTTCAGAATCTTTCTTGGAATCCATTGAACAATTGTCTATGCATTCTTTTATTATGTTTGTATACAAAGTTCTTGTTAGAAAATTTAGTTACCAGAAGGTCTTCTTGACAGGTTTTCTGTAAAAAGTGTCTAGAGTTGCTTGGTTTACAAAAATAAAGAGTTTATTTAGTTGTTGGTGAGAGTCAATTTATTGTAAGCATTTTGGGGCAGAAGTTATTTCTTTATTCTCTCTGTACAGTGCCTGGCACAGCAAAGTTTTGGTCCATGGCTGGTACTTTTCGGTGTTGCCGCTGTAGAAACAATAAATACTACTAATAGTTTAAGAGCTATGTGTAGGATCAACCAAAAGACAGTCCTAGGTATGGTGTTATTGTTTGACAACATGCCTATTGTTACTTCAAAATGTTTTGCATGGAGATTAACACCGGGCAAGTGATCTGCTATGCATCTGTCTCCTTCACAGAAAACAAAGGTCCTGACCTATGCCTATGTACTGGTATGGGGTTTTGATGCCACACCTCCTGGCAGTGTACATTTAATACAGCCCTGGTATTAAGGACTGTCTTTGTGGCTGTTGTTCCTGGATCTCCACTAAGCAAGGGCTCTCCTGCATGGGTGGAACTCATGGAAAAGGCAGTACAGCCTTAGGCTGAATTACCTTTCCTAAGGAAATTCTGTGGGGTTGGAGGGTGGACAATATTCATCTATCTAGCCCTGTTCTCATTCACTGAAGACCTATCGCCTGCCTAGTCTCTGCGTAGATCCCTCCCTGCATATGTAGGGTTTTTCAGGGTGTCAGAGTACAATTGAGGTGTCTGATGCTCCTCATTCTATGTAGGAAGGTTAACATACATCTGTAGATGCCCCCTGGCTTGCACAAGTCAGGGAGATGGCTACAGTTTGGCCTGTTGAGGTAGTATGATGGTCTATAGTGTTGCTGACAATTAGGCATTCAATGTGTAAGAATGGGAGATGAGTTCAGCTGGCAAAATCTGGGTCTGGATTCTGAAACTCTCAAAGTCTAGGCATGTTCAGAATTGGGTAGTTTGCATTACAATGGCCAGCCATGAAACTTTCATCTGGGTCAGCATTCTGAGTCAGGGTAGCACCACATTCTAACCGTGGTTCTAATCCAGGCTTCTGGATTGGATCTATCTCCTCTAAAAACTCTTACATTCTTAAGATATTTTGGAAAGGCTATACAGTACAGGATCATCACAACACCAAGGCCTCTTCTATAGTGGGAAGTATGAAAGATACTCTTCTCTTAAGAAATCATCTTCCTTTGGAGAAGATTTGAAAGGATGGGAAGGAAGATAATGCAGTTCTTCCCTTTTGAATGGAGTTGAGCTCGATGATAGTAACGATCTGGTAGGACTCCATGAAAATTAGCTTGAAAGATAAAGGGAAATCAACCATTGCTACCCTAGGAGAGTACAGCAAAACCATGAGATTGGGCCTCTGGCAGGTGCAGGCAGATAGCAAACACCTACTGAAGCATGGCCCAGACAGGCCTGGTATCATCCCATCTGACAAATTGCCGTGCCAATTGCCTCAATCCATAAATGAGATGCCAGAAACACGTGCTGCCGCAGTTGAATTGCAGGAGGCAGGGAGGTGGTGTTTAGGGAATAGAACAGAAGAGTGAGAGCTGGGAATGCCTGATGCTAATCCTGCCACTGACTCTTGTGACCTTGGGCGAGTCACTTGAGCTCTCTGCTTCAGGGCTAGTCTGTGCTGTCCCACAGTTTGGCTTATGGGGATGTCAACAGCAGTGTGCACCAAAGGGTTGTGCTGTAACTTCATGTGGATGCTCCAGGTGTGAACTAAAAGGTTCACGTTAATGTACACCGGGTCAAAGAGGACTCCGTTAATGCAAACTTTTAGTTCACGCCCACAACGTCCAAAAGAGGAAGTTACAGCACAGCCCTGTGGGTTGTGCTGCTGTTCACACCCAATAGTCCGACCGGCAGGGTAGTGTAGAATAGCCCTCAATTTCCTGATGCAAACCAATCTACCTCCCAGGAGAGTTGGGAGGACTGGTTTAGTTTGCCAATATCATTCTGAAGCTGAAAAGCACCAATTATTTATTATTATTACACACAGTCTGGCAATTCACTAGAGTCGTGGGGTTTGCATCCTCTCAGAGGACTGTGACTCATATAATATCCATTAACAGTTCGTGTACATGGGTCTCCTTGCATCTGATCATTATTTTGTGGCTAAATGCCAGATGGTCTGACCATATGCTGAATGCCAGTAATTTGATTATCTGCCCTTTTTCTGTCCCACCATATGATCTTGACAAAGACCTTTCGTAAAATACCATTTAGAAAGTGTTGCTAAAGCTTGATGGAATGCCAGCCATGTTAATACGATATGACTAGTGAAGAGAGTGTGTTCATTGAACAGAAAACTTTAATCTGGTTATTACTCGATACAAGGGGAAATGATAATGAATGGCTGTGCTAAAGCTGTCTCTCAGACAATGGAAGTGGGACCTCCATTGCTGTATGGACACACCTGTCTTTTTCATTCTGGGACATTTCTCTTTCATGTAGGATAAGTCTGGTATAAAGGATTCCAAAAGAGCTTATCTGAGGTCATAATTAGCCTCCACCCTGCCAGTTCATGAACAGAAATGTTGGTTCCTTTAGCTTATACATGGTGCTTGTGCTAAACAGTTGCTGCTTTGAAGGAGATTCCTTTAAGAGTGGTTCTGTGGAGCTGTTTTTGTGGTTTGGTAAGAACAATCACACCCAGTTATTAGAGTGGTAGGTGTTGCAGAAATTCCTGTATCAAAATAAAATAACAGAAGATAAGCTGTGCTCGCGGCAGTGAATTGTTCCATATTAAAGTAATGTTGAATGGACTGTGTGGTTTGGGGATATTAAAAGGAGCTGTGAGAATGACATCCTGTGTTGAAAAGAGACTTCATCAGCATACAGTGATGCCAGATATACCAGGTATGTGAAGAGAAATTTATCTTCAGAGCTGGCCCACATGCCTACTAGGGCTGTGCAAAATATTAGCAGTAACTCTGAATGACAAAGGAAACACATTTGGTTTCAGATTTCCTCATAAATCTGAAATTCAGGACAGGTTCATTGAAAGGTTTATTAGGACAATGAATCTGGGCCAAGGTAAGGGTTTGAATTGGAACACTGAGAAGTCGCATTAAAACCTGGGAAAGTTGGCACCTTCAGCTGAGTCTTCCGCAGTGAGAACCCTGCAACTCAAAGTGAAACTCCAGGAAGAGGGGGATGTGTAGATTGAAACTGAAGATAATATTTGCATGAACTCTTGTGAAGCAAACACACCGAGTTTCGAGTTTCGTGTTGGCATAGTATTTTAACAACTTCCCACTGGAGTTCAGGGAGATAGGACGGTCAGCAGACAGGGAATCGTGTAGAACTGGGTTACGTTTTTCAGACAATGCTTTCACTAAAGAATGTAGATTTGGGTCGACCAGAATGTGTTGCCAATTCATGTTGAATTTGTCAAATTGTTTCAGTCAAAAATTAAAAAGGACTAAAAAATAAAATCCAAAAAAGGGCAAAGGCTTCATTCTGACACTTTTGAAACAAAACATTTTGAGTTTTTGATTCAAAATGACTTTTTGTTTTGCTTTTTTACTTTAAAAAAGTTAAATAAAAGCGGCAAAAAGCCCAACACTGAAATGCGATTTGAAATGACATCATTGCCAACTTTTCTGATTATCTGAAAAATTTTAAAATAGTTTTGGGCCAACAGGGAACTGAGACACAGAGTGATTTGACTTGCCCAAGGTCACACACACAGTCCACCACGGAACAGGGAACTGAACATGGATTGTCCACCTCCTTAGCCAGTGCCCTAAACACTGGACTCTCCACCCCCTTCAATGGGCTTTGGATCAGTCCCATGGTGTGTTCCTGAAGGGACAGTGTAGAGGAAACAGGCCGGCTACAGTGAGTGGAACAGGCTGCACCATGTTAATACATGGGTGTAGTTCGCACAGTACCCAAGTGAAGCAGCCTGCAGTTTTCTGAGACAGTTTTTCCTGGTGTTCCCTATGGCGATTGTAGCTTAGCATGGTTCACTGCTGGCACCAGAGGCTAAGTGCCACAATTTCATCCTCTAAAAGAGAAACATAGATTGACTTAATCTTGCATTTTTAACTTATTGAAATAATAAAATAGTCGAGGCCTATAGAAAAGATATGCTTTACGCACAGAGAAGAAAATAAATTACTGACAACTGCCTTGAAATGCCTTTAAGGGGAAGACTTGATTAAAAAACCTAGTTGTGGAACTGAATTCTTCTGCATTGGCTTCTTAGCTATCATTTAGCGATTATGCGCATTAGCATCTGTTATTGTTAATTACTTCTTCAAACTTCGTCAATGATTTCTTGCACCCCTCATGAAAAATGTTGAAAGGTTTTAACAAACAAATTAATTGTGTAGTCTGTGATGCAAATTAGCCTAATTAATTGTAGCATTGATATACTCTCATCGCAAAAAAGAAAAAAAGGAGAGAGAAATACTGTTATACATATTTATAAGTACTTTTTGACGTATGATGATGGGTTGTGAGGAAGAATCGGTCAAGGTTTTCAAAATGACTTTATTTTCATGACAGACAATTTTATAGTACACTGAGTTCCCTTCAGCACAATAGTTCTGAATATTTAAAGCTGGAAGGTCAACCGAGATGCTATGCCCCTAGACCCGAATTCTGATTCCACGGAAGTCAATGGGAGGTTTCTCATTGATGCCCATGGGATCAGGAGTCTAGATATAAAGATACCCATTAGCTCTCTCTCTTTCTCTCCCCCTCTCTCTGGAAAAAGAAGTTCCAGTCTGACTTACCAAAATCTACAGCTACTTGGGAAATGCTTTTTTTTGTTCCTGTGGAAAATTTTGATGAATTTTCATTGGAAAACTGAAAACTTTTTTTTTTTTCCATTGCCAAAAACTGACTGGTTCTCTGATGGTAAATTTTAAATTTACAAGGAAAGCAGGCACTTTGAACAAAAAGTTTTGGTTAGTCTAAACCACAATTTTTTGTTGAGAAAGAATTTGGATTAAAGATTCTACTAAAATCTTAGGCTGTGTCTGCACTAGAAAAAGTTAGGTCGACTTTAAGTCGACTTAATAAGGTCGACTTTAAGTCTACTTAAAACTGACCTTACTAAGTCGACTTAAAAAAGTCGACTTAACTTTAAGTCGATTTAGTCCACTTTAAGTCGACCTAACCACCCTTAAGTAGACTTAATGAAAGTCTGGTGTAGACAGGGAGTAATTTAGGTTGACTTAAGCCTCCTTAAATGGACCTAAATTGCTAGTGTAGACATAGCCTTAGAGTATAATCATGTGACTGGAATGTGTATAGATTTAGGACTAAAAAATATGTATGCCCCAAATATAGACGGTCATGCAAACATCATAAGCCTCATGAGGACAATTTTTTTCAGGTAGAAATCCTGGAGTGCACTTTAATTACAAATAAGAATTGAAGTTATTACTCTTGCATTTCAAAAAAAAAACAAAAAACAAATTCCACTGGAATGTACACAAAAATAGTGATACTTTTAATTTATTTTGTAATGTTTTGAAATTTACCTCTTTTAACTGCTACAAACATCAATGAAATTAGATTTGTTTACAACTAATTGCAACTCTCATACTTAACACAGAGAAGAAACAGCTTGTGTCCTCGTTTGCTCTCTGTACAAACAATGACAATGTGGTACCTCTGCATACATGAGATCATTTGAGAATCTCCATGTGCATGAATGGAGCAATGTTAAGTATAAATATTTCTTCAAGTAAATAAAGCTGATTGGCTGCTCATCATATATAATGATATGATGGCCAGTTATACTCAAGCACTTGTCAAGTATTGTAAAAATGTTTGCCTCGTTAATAGAGCTGGTAAACAAAGATGACAAATATTGATGGAAAATAAATTAGAGTATTTGTGAACATTCTCATCAAAATTTTGAATATTTGAAAAAGTTTAATCACTGTCTAAGCTGGTCAAACCCAACAAAAACCAGAATTTTGAATTTTTGCCAAAGAAATTATTTCCATTTGAAATTTTGAATCTCCAGTCATTGGCGATAGCAGGATCACCCACTGGGCTCTGAGCAGAACAAATGGCTTACTTAACATAGAGAGATGCTGAATTAGTGGGATAAAATAAACAATATTTTCTTTGGTTCTGTCTCTGTTTCCTCAGAGACTTAGAGTAGGTCTACATTACAAATGTACGTTGATGCAGCTGCAATGCGTCTAGTGAAGACACTCTAGAGAGCTCTTCAATTGGCTTAATAACTCTACTTCCATAAGAGGAGTTAGTGATGTCGGCAGGAGAAGCTCACCCCGTACACTGCGGGAAGGAGAGGGAGTGTATTAAGGTCGATGTAACTACATTGCTCAGGGGTGTCGATTTTTCACACCCCTGAGTGACAGTTATACTGAAGTAAGTATGTAGTCTCAGATACCTGGAGAATGGCTCCCCTCATTGGACAGAGAGGCTGCCTGCATTGTTCAGCTTCAACAAAAAGTATAACTGAAGTTTGGGGTTGAGGGCATAAGAGTTCATATGCCTCTCATGGCCCCTCTGCACCAGAGTGAATTTCACTCACAGGTCATGCCTACACTACAAAAAATGTGTTGCTGATAGCAGCAGCCAGGGCTGTCCATGCCATGAAGCAGACTTGACTCTGCTCGCTGTGGCTCAGCTCCCTGAAGCCACCAGTTTTAGCATACGCACTATCTTTGATGTATCTGCCAGTCTTGGCTCTCTATCCTACAGATAGTGCTATTCCCACAATACAGACCAGTTTATAAGATTCAGCCTAGGAAAACTGCCTTGCTTAGCACCAAAGCACTTGGATATCTTTATAGTAAAAAGAAGGATAAGTTTATTATCAAAGAACAGAGATTCAAGTCTTAGTGAGGAAGAATGCAGGAGACAGATGGTCACATGCCTAACAAAATTGTAAATCTATAGAAACTAAACTAACAGATTAATATCCATCTAAAGAAACCTCACCCAGAGTTCTTGCTATCATTTTCAACCAAGTCCAGTTGAGACCTCTTTTTCGTGAAGTAAACTTGCTGTCCATTTATTTCCTCAATGAAGGGAAAGAAATATATGAGAAGTTCCCAAGGGGGTAGCTATATTAGTCTAGTTCAGTAAAACAAGCAAGAAGTCCTGTGGCATTTATAAAGACTAACAAATTTATTTTTCACATGAACTTTCGTGGGTGAAGTCCCACTTCGTCAGATGCTATAAAATGGAAACTTTACAGTATGGGAGGGAAAGATAAATCTTGTGATTACATTTCAGTGCATCGGGTCAGCTTACTTCAGCAAATCAAAACAAGTTGTACAGATTCAAACAGTGTGGAAAAAAATAAGAAAATGGTGAGGTTGAGAGAGGTGAGAATCACTGTTTGTAATGAAAAACAACGAAGGAATCTTGTGGCACTTTTAAAGACTAATGTTTGTAATGAGAAGGCCAATTCATGTCTCTGTTCAAACCCAAGTTGATGGTGTCAAATTTGCATATCAATTCTAAATGTGGTTTTTCTTTGGAGCTTTGATTTAGAATTAGCCTGTTTAAAAATTGTAACAAATATGTCTTTCATGGAGTGACTGGGAAGATTGAAATGACCCCCTCTTGGTTTTTGAATGTTGCCATTTCTGATGTCAGATCTGTGTCCATTTATTCTTTTGTGCAGAGACAGTCCAATTTGCCTGATGTGTAAGGCAGAGGGGCATTGTTGGCACATGATGGCATAAATCACATTGGTGGATGAGCAGGTAAATGAGCCCCTGATGAAGCAGTTGGTATGATTAGGTCCTGTGATGGTATCATAGTGTTGATATGTGGGGGGAGTTGAAAGTGGGTTTTGTTGTAGGAATATGTGCCTGCCTTAGTGTTTCTGTTGTATGGTCTGTGGTTGCTGGTGAGTATCTGTTTAAAGTTGGGGGTTGTCTGTAAGTGAGGAGAGGTCTGCTTCCCAAGGCTTGGGAGAGTGAGAGATCATCTTGTAGGATAGGCTATAGATCTTTGATGGTGTGTTGCAGAGGTTTGAGTTGGGGGCTGTTGTGTAGGTGATGACCCATGGTGTTCTATTGTTTTTCTTCTTGGGCTTGCCCTCAGTAAGCTGACTTCTGGGTACCTGTCTGACTCTGCCAATCTGTTTTCTCACTTCCCCAGGTGGGTATTGTAGTTTAAGAACACTTGATAGAGATCTTGGAGATGTCTGTCACTGTCTGAGGGATTGGAGCAAACCTTTAATGTGCACCTCAAGGTAAGGTTCTCCCCCCTCTCCCGCTCCTACCAAGTTAGTTTCTTTTAGAAGTCCCCACAAGTTCTTCATTAGCATTTGACTTAGATTGGTAGTGGTTGCCCACAATGAATAAGCTAATTCTCAATTTACATGTAAACAGGTAGATGGATAAACATCTCTTGTCCTACAGAAAACCTGTTTTTCACCTTTGCTGCTGACCTGTCCTTAGGCACAGACATTAAGTATTTTCAGTATATATGTGAATCCGCACATCTCTCCTTCTATAGTGTCTGTACATACATTTCACAGTGATGACCAGGGTGACACAGGACTTTTGTTAGAACCTCACATGCCACTCTTTTGGTGAACTAGAATGTAACTACCGAACTCAGGAGGTTCTTGTATCCTCAATGCATTCCTTTCGTGTTGCTTGCCAGTTGGCACTAAGAGATTCCTGGATTCCCTCAACATATGCAGCTGAACTTAATTTATTTGCAAGTCTAGCCAAAGATTGATTGGATTTGTGGGAGAAGCTCACTAAAGTCCTGGAAAGCCCGGCCTCTGCAGGTGAAAAGGAGGACACAGAACCCAGAAATCAATAGAATACAGGGAGCAAAACCAATAACACCAACAAAACAAGGATGGGGGAGCAGGTGTGAGACAGCCCTGGAGGCAGAAGTATTCTCTCTCCCTCTACAGAACTGGCTGCTACAGATTCCCTACCAAAATATCTCATCTCTGCCAGAGGTGGCTTTTGGGAGGTGAAGCAGGCCCCAAGCAGTAAGGAGTCTATTCCCAACTCAGTGGACAGCAGGAGCAGTTGCCTGCTTTGCCTACCCCAAAAGCTGTGTCTGCCTCGGCTGATAGCAGGAATGCTCCAAGCTGCAGAGGGAGGAGCTGGGGCTGGGGGCAGGTTCCCCCAGCGGGAAGTCAGGGCCCTTGGGGGGGCCAAGGCTGGCACCGTAGCGGGGGCTCAGACACAGGAGTCTGCTGGGGGAGGGTTTCAGGGCCCCTCGCAGAGCACTGGGACCACAGGGGGAGGGTCTTGGGGCCCCGGTGGGGAGCTGGGGCCTGTGGCAGGGAGCCTACAGGGGGGCCCTCAATGGGCCATCGCCTAGGGACCTAGATAGCTTCTGATCCCTGCCGTGGAGAAAGGAGAGTGTAATTTAGTTTTCACCTCTCATTCAATCCTTTTTCTGTATTCCTCTTCAATGTGACATTCCAGAAATTGCAGTGTCAGCCAACCAGCATTACATCGTACTATAAAAACAAAATTGAACATTTAAACTATATATAATATATATATATATATATATATATATATATATGTCAACTATAAAAAATTTTAACTCACAAAATGTTCATTTCAAAAAGTTGTTTTTCATCTAAACAATGATTCAGTGATAAAATTTTGACCAGTTCAAGTCAGATAGCTGTGCTGCAGAATAACGCTGGAGAGAGAGATATGTAATTCAGCCCAAAGGTCTCTGAATATTCCTATATTCAAAGACACCTACTGAACTAAACTGAAAGCACTCACTTTCACTTTCCTTTCGTCACACAAGATATTTGGGTCTTTAAATCAAATTTGGAGTGTGAGTGTGTGTGTGTTTATTTTAGTGTTTTATTTTGTTTTGCAACTTAAATTGGGTTTGCAAATGGATCATATTCTACAGGAGATTATTTTAAAGCAACTTGAATCCAGGTGTCATGAGAACTTTAAAGAGTCATTAAACTACACTTTTAAAGGCTGGATCACATAACCAGAGAAATTGCATGTGGCAAGAACCTATTAATATATGTCTTGTGTATCTGCCAACAATTGGAGTTTCTCTATGGTGTTGTCTCTATTATGATCTAGTTAAAGGAGTTCACACAAGTTCTCTTTACTTTTCACTTGTTTATACTTACAGCACTGCTGTGGCATGGATGCGCCAGTGTGGTAATTGGTGCAGACGCTATCTATGCTGATGGGAGAGCTACTCCCATCCTTCTAGGTACTCCACCTTCCCAAGAGGCAGTAGCTATGTTGCCAGGAGAAACCATCCCATAGCTCTGTCTACACTGTAGGTTAAGGTTGGTATTATTGTCACTCAGGGGAATGGATTTTCCCACATGCTGAAACAATCTATGTTCCTATAACTAACTTTGTAGTGCAGACCAAGGTTGAAAGTATGACACTTTATCTAAACACAGAAATTGCCTCAGTTCTGCTAAAATCTGTTAGAATACCAGTTCAACCGGGGCAAAGCCATGTGTGGACACAGGTTTTAAGCTGGCATTATTGGTTTATCTTACACCTGTAAAGTTGTGTCTACATGCAAAGTTACATCAGCTTAACTAAAAAGGAGACTTAAAAAAAATGATTTAGTTAAACTGGCACAAAAGATTGCACAGACATTCTTAAATCAATATAAACCTGGCTTTCTTTGATTTAGTTTCAATTGATTAGGAACGGGTTTCAGCTGAACAAATAAAAACCATTTTTCAACTGACATACATGTCTACACAGGAGCTCACAGTTTAAATCAGTTTAAAAATACTCTATTTAAACTGGCGCAGCTATGTGTGTAGACCAGATCTGGGGGCTGCTACAAAGGTGTTGGTAATTAAATAGATGTTTGGAAACCAGGTTGAACAAATACAAGACTTTCACTCATTTGCAGACAGGCATGGAGCCTTTATAGAAACTGGTTTCCTGTAGTTTAAAAAAAAAAAAAAAAAAAGCTTAGCTTGCTTCATGGTGTTCCTCTTGATGAGTTTATGTTGAGAATGTTCTGCTCTGCATAAAAGTAAATAAAACTTGATTTCTTGAAATTAACATCAATATTTAGGTTTTCCCAGTGTTGAAATTTTGTGAAATATTGATTAAAAAAATTTAAAATGTCTTGTACACAACCAAAGGGTTTTGTAGTCTGCAGAAATAAAAGCAACAGTTTCTCATTTCAGATAGTCCATAAAAGGTAGATTCACAAAGAGTTGTAGCTGTGAGAACACTGACATGCCTGAATTTTAGGTACCTGGAAAATCACTGCTGGTAACACCACCTGAGCCCTGTCCCTACCCAATGAATGGGGAAAGTTGGGCACCTTCGAATGGGATTCATAAAAGCCAGCGCACCAGGGTGTCCCACCTAAACTAGACAATGGGAGATACCAAAGAGCCCTGTTCCCGTCTGGGAGATAGTTGCCACATCCAGGCAACACAGACTCCTCTTGCTCTGTTTTCTTTTTTAATTATTTTTCCACAGTGGAACAGCTGCAGCAAGAGACTGAGAGGGAGCCCCACATCAGAATGTCCCAGAGCCCAGTATTAGGGCTCTCACCCTGAAGGTGGCAGATTCCTATTCAGATCCTGTCGATCCTGAAAGCCAGTGTGGATGGGGAATAGCGCTAAGTCGACCTTAAGTCGACTTAAAGGCAGTGTGGACGGCTATGTCTGCTGTTAATCGACTTAACAAGGTCAACTTAAGTCAACTTAAAGTGTAGCCGCTCCTTTAAGTCGACTTAACAGAGTCGACTTAACTTTACAAGTATAGACATATCCTAAGGGCCTAGGTCCAGTAGGTGGGGTCTGAGCAGGCTCCCCAGATTGGGCCATGCATGTGAGTTATGCAGAAGAATGTCTGTCTTCTCAGTTCATACGTGTAGAAATGTAGGGGTATGGGGACATTTTACTGCACAAATTTAGGTATCAAGCAAGCTTAGGTGTCTGTAGGGTTTAGGGGCAACTGATCAGGAATTTTGTGAATCCCAGTGGGACTGATTCAGGGCTTTAGGCACTTAAAATATCAGGCACTTAAGTCCTTTTGTGAATCTAGCCCAAAGTGGCTATTTTAAAATGGTCCTTTGTGGCTTAAGAGAAACATGTTTGGAAAAAATTATTCATTGTTTTTGTTAAGGGGACAAACCAAAATTTCCAAATGGAGTGAGGCCAACTATGCAGTCTCTAAGGGGAATGGGAATGAAGTGAGCCTCCCATTGGCATATGTGAGACATGTCACTGCATACAAGTGTTCACTGTATGCACAATTCCTGTAAATGGGAGATCTATGTGCACAACTTTGTGGACGCGACTTAGGGTCTTAGGCAATCACATTTTAAAGTTGGCTGCACTATATCCCTTATGAAGCTTTGAGGCTGGCTCTTGCCTAGTGCGTGCATGGAGGCTTGCGTGTGTGTGTGTGTGTGTGTGTGTGTGTGTGTGTGTGTAAAGTAAAAAGGGATGAACAGGATTGGGAGTTGAGGCTTTCTCTCCTCGGTGCTGCATGGCCACACACGAGCCCTAAGGAGATAGCACACATGACATAAAAGGCAGAGGAGCACACATGAGCCTAGATCTCATGCCTGTATCTGATTCCTGCTTGTTCTCTTCACCCTTTATTTTACCAGGTGCTCTTGTGAGTAAGTGATCAGGTACCTGAGGGTGCTACTTGTGCAGAGAACTATGCCTAGCACTAGCCTTTTTTATAACCACATGGTTGCTTTGCACTTTCTTGCTCTACACAACTGTTTTGTGTCCCCTATGTTGCAAGTCTTTTGGGATCAAGGCTTTTACAGTTCTTTATAATAGGAGCAAGAGATGCAACTAAGCTGTACAAAATAAAGACAGCCCCTGCCACAAAGAGTTTACAATATAAATAGATCAGATTGCCAAAGGGTGGGAGAAACAACACATTATTCTCCCCATTTTACAGATGAGGAACTGAGGCACAGAGAGAAAAAGTGCCTTGTCCCATTGATCAAGTCCCCTCATCTGTGCCATAATAACAAGACTATACCTCCTCTCTGAATGAATTGTTTTCCCTTAGAATTAATCCTAATTTTTTTTCTAATTATTCTACTGCGGTATTTCACAGAGCAGTTCCTGAAAAGCATTTATCAGTCATAATTTAAACACTTCTAAAAAGGAAAGTACTATTAGAAACCTGCTTAGGGAAATCTGCTGCAGCATTTCAAAATTAATCTTGTTCTTTAATACAAAGAAAAATGCTCAGAGAAGCAAAGATATCATTCATAATTCCTGTTTAAAATACCCTTCATTTTTAGATAATAAACCTTCAAATTCCCTACAACATGGTACAATAAATTCACTGATCCACCTACTGAGGTTTTCTGTGACTAATTATTAACACTACCAAGAGCTGTTGTAAAAGGTATAGGCAGCCTGGGATTTTGTATACATGTAATCATTGAATCTCGGACGTTTTTAATTTCCAGGGTTTCTTTACCATTGGTGTTCTAAACAGGGATGAGCATGAAAGTCTGAATGGCCGTATAAAATGTGTATGCAGATTGGAGTCATGTGCTTTCTAGAAGGCCAAATTTTAAAAATGTGGATCTGTCTTGAAATCTGACTCTATAAATATGGCATGGTTGGGTTGCACGTTGAACTCGTTGGGAATTTTTCAACAAAACTTTTTTTGGTGGCGTTGGAAAATACTGATTTGCCAAAATGGAACCTTTTTGCAGAAATGTATTGGTTGTCTAAAATTTTCATTGGGAAGGTTTCTAACATCCAGGATAGACAGAGAGCCCTAGATGAGGCTAGTCAATATATTTGTGCCTAGAGAACTGGATTTGGCAACACAGGTTCAAATCCCTGATATGAATTGGGCTAACCAGGGATTTGCATGTGGGTCTCTAAGAGCCCTGCTGTTATCTTGGTATGGGGGGGCAAGTATCCCCCCTCCCTTTTTTTATTAACATTTAAAAACAATATTCTCTTTGTTCTGAAGCAGAATACTGGTTCGGCTCTAGAGCCATGCTGGTGTCTCAATTATTCCAAACCATAATTGCTCTATTTACAAATAAAAAGATAGGAGTGGTGAAATCAATGACATTTTTGTCGTTGACTTCAACTGAGGCAGGATTTCACCCCAGGAATTCTCTCTCAGCCAGCATTTGCCAGTGTCACCTTGGGAAATGAAAGTCAAACTTCACTCTTTCCTGAGTCTGCAAAGGTTCTACTACCCTCTTAGTTCACCTCCATTGCTCTCAGTAGAGTTGTGCTGGTGGAACAACAGCATTATTTGAAGACATTTGGGGTTGTCTAAAGTTGTGCAAGAGGATTGTGAAGAGTGTTGATGCGTCACTCAAAGCATGGTTTGGGCTGCAAAACTCTACTTGCAGGTGATAATGTATGAGAGGGAAAGAACCTAGTCTGACCGTCAGAGCTGGGGTGTGTATACAGATCTGGCTGATAGAAAAGCATAATTTTACTTGTAAAGCAAATCTGAATGGAGTCACTGAGATTATGAACAAAACCTGGCTCTTCTGATGGCAATGGAAGTTTTAACGTTTACTTTTATGGAGACAGAATTTCACCCCACAAATGCAGAACTCCATAACAGCCTTTCTGAAGTGTTAGAAGCCATATATGATACTGCACATGTCTGTGTATTGATGTACACACCTGTCTGAAGGAGGTAATGCTGAGAACTAGACCCACTTGCATGTGAGACTTTTTCCATGCTGTTGTAAGGATGAAGGAATACAATGTCATTGGTTTTACAGTTTGGGCATTATTTCTCTAAAAAGGCATACTTTTGCCCTAAAGAAAGGGAAAGATTGAAGATGGCATACTGGGATCTAGTCATAAAAGTCAAGAGATAAGAAAAGGGAAATGAAGGCTGAATATCTGGAAAATCTTCCTAAACATAAGATGTATCAAAGTAGAGTCACATCCTAAAAGATATGGGGAATCTTCATCATTTCAAGTACCAAAGGGGGAGCCATGTTAGTCTATTGCAGAAAAACAAACAGTCCTGTGGCACTTTTAAAGACTAACAGATTTATTTATTGCATGAGCTTTCATGGGAGAAATCCCACTTCATCAGTTCCCCATCTTCAAAGTGTCTGACGAAGTGGGATTTTCTCCCACGAAAGCTCATGCGGTAAATAAATTTGTTAGTCTTTAAAAGTGCCTCAGCTCTATAAGTGTTACTGTATAAGGGAACAATCCTGCACTGGGAGAAAGATGGCCCATCCGATTTGCAATATGAAATCTCTCATCTATGTCATTTTGAAAGTACCTGTAGTCTAGGACTCAGAAACACTACCCAGCTCCTCAGCTAGTATAAGCTTCAATGGGGCTATGTTGAGCTATACCGGCTGAGGTTCTGGCTCAGTGCTTTCTTTAGGGGGGAAAAAGCATGTAATTACTGTGAATGCATAGATATATACCAGGTAATTGTACCTAGAAATACGCTTATCTGGTCATTTGTACATGTACATGCAATTACCTAACTAATGTGCAAAATTCTAGGAATTGGATGTGTGCGAGGTATTTAAAAACATGCAGCTAGTTAAAGACAGTCTTTTTCATTCCGAATGTATATGATTACTTAAAGTACATATGAGGGTAAATTATTACCAAACTGTGATAGCTCTGGTTTTATCATGTCCAAAGTTGCATAAATAAATGGAGTACTACAAAATATTGCAGAAATGAAACAGAATAGAAAGTAGTAGGTGAAACAATTTACTTGACTACAAAGAGATATTGACACAGAATCTCTGTTGTGGTGAGCATAGCTCCAGATTTCACTGGGGTTATGCCAATTTACACCCGCTCAGACTCTTGCCCATTATGTTTTCTAGATTATCCCCAGTAAAATTTATTATAGTATCCCCAGTATATAGCTGGTTATAGTGATCCCTTTTTGTTGTTGTTTTTTTTTTTAAATCTCCTATTACTTGACCACTTCCTGTAGTCGTCTGTGACTGTAACAGTTTAAAATTTCTTATACATGATCTTCCTTTCTGGTAATTCACTTATGATTATAATTGAGCCAAAGCCATCCTCCTTTAAAATTAATTAACTTTTAACTTCAGGCCAAAAGCTTATTACCCAGCTGAGAGAGCATGGATTACAGTATTTCATATTACATTTCAGTATCAACATCTTAAATATGTAAATGGTTTTCTTTAAAAAAAAAAAAAAAAAAAAAAAAAAAAAATTCAGAACAAACAAACAAAAACTAATGTGAATCTTTACTTAGGTAACTTTATAACTTGACTCTTTTACCAAATGAATATTTTGGATGTATGATAAACCAAAAGCTAGCTGCAAATATAATTCTGTTTCTGCTGGTAAATCACAGTGATTAAGTAAATGACATTATGAAAAACATGTGTTTTGAAAACCTGTTCTAAAGATATTTAATTTCCATTTGGAACACTAGCTTTGAAATAAAGGACTTTGCTACAGAATGCAATTTTCCCTTCTCTATTTCAAATAGGAAGAACATGTAATAACTTCAATGATTCCTAAAATGTTGCTGTTGTGACACAAGAAAGCAGGATCTTTTTAAAATTCAATTTTAATTCCTTTTTAATTCTGCATGAACACCTTAACTGGGAAAAAATTAGCTCCAAATCAGCATCTGATTAGCCCAAATCATTCTCTCTTAATCCCCTCTATGAAGGCATAATTTGCAAAATACTGCTGTGCATCCATGTAACATCTCGGTAAATTTAAAACCCGAGTGTATTAATGAAAATAAATAGAACATTTTAATTAAAACTCATAAAATTGTTGGACATCTGCTCTGAATTGTTCAACATTTTAGTGGTTAACAGATTTTGTGCACCTAGATAATGAATTACTCGTTATTATTGGCATAAATAGTAGCTATGGGGCTTTTTATAGCAAGATCAGAAGCCTCTTTGTGAAAGCTCTGGCTTACTTTATAGTCATTTGGCAGATGCCTATTAGAACCAATAAGTTTAGCTAAAAAAAGGGAGGCAGAGTTAAACACAGGAAACAAGAGTTGAATGTCCGCCAATAAAAATGATCACAAATCAGGGCTGCTGATGTCATAACCCTTTGGGTCAAAGGTTGAGAAAGGAATAAATGGTTCTGAAAGGGACAGCCTGTCTGGTGTACTGGGCTGTTGTTGGCAGGCACGCCATAGTCCATGAGTAAATGGGAAGCACAATGAAATCCAATGTGCCTCATTAGCAGCCAGGCCCTGGGTGAAGAGAAGTGTTTGATGAGTCTTCATGTCCCACTGTGTCACTATGTGATGTAAATGGAATAATTACTATGATCTAATGGTCGTCTCTTTTGCATGCAGTCCCCTCTGAATGGAGCCCCTCTTTCATTGTATTCATCCCGGGTTGTGTAAACTGTAGGGTGCCACTCGGAATCGGAGCCTGCAAGCCTGACGGCAGGTCAGCTCGGACCATTTTGTATTCACCATGAATAGAATAAGAAGGCCAAGTAATTTACTTCCCCGTCTTTCAGCATGAGAGTGGCAGATTGAAGGTCACACTCTATTTGGCAGGATTTGAGTCACTTTCTGCGCATACACAGAGTTAGACAGATGTAACATCTATTTGCTAAGGCTTTAAAGTACTAACAATTTAATTGGTCTGCACTTCATCATACGGGCTTCAAACTGCGCTTCCGTTAAGATGGTGACATTCAAAATATTTCATTTTTAAGAAACCGAGATCCTAGATTTTAAGAATATACACTTTTAAAGTTTAATTTCCAACTGTGTTTAAATCTGGAAGTAAAATGTTTGCATGAGTTCAGCTTTCCAGGCAGTATATTACTGTGGAATAGCTATTCCTTGAATCCCCACTCAGACAGTAACATCTGGGCCAGTTCCTTATATATAATGTGTGTGTGTGTGTGTGTGTGTGTGTGTGTGTGTGTGTGTGTGTGTATATGCATGCACGTGTGTGTATACATATGAGTGCTCGTTTGTATGCGTATAATATGTAGGTATATATGAATTTAAATAGTTGCATTGTTTACAATATATTCCTTTTTAGCTCAGAGTTAAATTAATATATGACTTTTGTCCCTAGGGTGTACTCTCGTTTAAAAAATGACATGTAACAAATTATATCCTAAAAATATTCTTAAATTGTTTAGAGAGAGAGAGAGAGAGAGAGAGAGAGAGAGAGAGAGAGAGAGAATCTATCTATCTATATCCATATCATCTATATCTATATATATCTTAATATGTAATGTTAAGCATTATTGTGGCTGTTCTAAAATGTTTACATTAATAATCAGAATTCAATAAAAATCTTTACTTTTTACTGTTGTAGCATATGATATAAATAGAATACCTTACACACATTTTCCCCCCAATTGTTTTAATATCCTTCTTGAACTCAGTCACTCCAAAAAAGTTCTGTGGATTTTTCCTTAATATTCCATCTGTGTGCTTTTTGAGGTGATATAAAAATGCTCTTGATGTTTGTTTTATGATACATTCAGTGCACTGTTAATGAAGGCCAAATCCTAGATGCATGGAAGTCAATTGTAAAAATCCCAATGACTTCAGTGGAATCAGGATTACATTGTGTGGTCTGCACAAAATTTGATGGAATCCATGGGATATTTTATGAGGTCACTTTAATTAAGACCTGTGCAGTATTTTGTTTGGGGTGGCCGCGTGGAATCCATTCTCATCATTTGTGAAGACAATACAATCATTCCTCCAGGCTACATTTCTTTATTTTGAAAGGAGAGAGAGATTGTGGACACTTGAAAAGGTCAAATCTAGGTCAGCATCAAAGCTTTAAGCAATACTCTGAACATATTTACATATTTTGGAACCCAGTAGGCATCGAGTTATATAGATTATGAAATAATGCACCAGTGGTTTTAAAAGTCACTTAGAATGTCGCTGGTATGAATAACATTGTTTAAAAATTGGCAATATTTTGGAGTTGAACTCCATAACTATAAACTATGTAGGAAATGAACATGTACAAACCCTAGGCAAATACACTGAAAATTGAAAGTGTTTGATTGCCACTGTAATCATGTATGTAGTCTAATTATATTCTTAGTGATTTAGAATTAGCCACTTGCTCTCTTCCTTGCTTCTGCCTAATTTGTGTAGAAAACAGCCCTAAAAGCTAGTGAAGCTGGCAATGCTTGCCCAAGTCTATGTAGTAGTTTAGTGAATGTGCTAAAATACAGTGACGGTGATTTTTGTAGCCATTTTCTGACTTCTAGTGTTGTAGAAAATTCCTGGGTTTATTAAATGCATTTCACTGGTGTCAATGAGCTAGGAAAAGATGAACTTTCTAATGCTATCAAGGCCCTGTCCTGTGAAGTGTTGAGCGTCTGGTGTCATCTCTATGATGTCGTGAGGTTAGAGCTCTCAGGATTGGGCTTCAATTTCAAACTTATGCTTCACATAACAATTTAGTCCTTCCTGGGCCTGGCTTGCCCCTATTGAATAAATGGGAGTTTGGTCCTCTGCTTCAATGGAAACCAGCCCACAAGCAGATCTTTTCTGAGCACCGATAGGTCCTGTTGACTTCAGCTGGAACAGAGTTGCTCAATGCTACTACTGGTGAACATGTGTTTCAGGCCCTCCCTCTGTGCTGACTGACAAAGGATATATATTAAAGCCCTGAGTTACAAAGTCTTGTCTATATAGCATCACATGCTTTCAGCTCTGGAGATCCCCAGTTCAGTCCCTGGCGTTTTGGCCCAGAAGGTAGCTGTCACATCAGCACTTCTTAAAGTCCAGCCCTATATTTTTACATTACTGTTCTTCTTTTTGTGTATCTGGGGGTGAAGAAAGAGCTCATGCTCCTAATCATATAGTCCTTACTCTGACAAAACTTTTAGCCACTTCAGAGAGTTTTCCTGGGTAAGGATAGCAGGAGTGGCTCTAATAATTAACAAACCTTAGAGATGAAAAATACTTTGGGGCAATTTTCCAAGGCTACTCCAAATCCCCTGCAGAGGCATCTGAATAAGTAGCCAGATTTTCAAAACTACTCAGCTGCCAGCAGCTCTCATTGTTACTTGTGACAAGTGAAATTTTAGTGGTTCCTGTTGGGTACTGGGTACTTTTGAACATATGGCCCTATATAAATACCTAAGCATTACTCTTTTAATTGTGCTGTTGCTTGTTCTTAGCAAATACACTGAGGCAAATTAATTCCTGCCATAACTGTATTGACTTCAAGAGATGAAGCTGGTCCTCCTTCAGACATTTGGAGACAGATATTGCTGCAGGGAATCTAACCACAGAAAAGAGAATTCAGAGTTGCGGGAACGTTTTTTCTTTCCCTCTTTCAGAACCTTTGTTACTTTTTCATCTATTTCTTATTGAGACGCTAAGCTTGCAAACGCCCCCCCCCCTCCCCTCGCCCGCCCTCCCGCACAAGGAAAGAGGTTAAATTTAAATAATCATTTTTGTGCGATGTTCCTGTTGTAAGGTGGGGTTTGGAATGCAGAGTGCAACAGACCCCTTGCATTTTTCCTTGATTATCTTTAATTACTTTTGAGGGGCGAGCTAGCAAGCATTAGCCTCCCGGGCAGCAGTGACTGACAAGGAATGTTCTCTAAAGCCATTTATAGTGCATCACATCATCAAGTAACTAACAGAGCAATACTGACACGGAAAGAAAGTGCATTATTACTTTCATTATTGTTCAAACAGTTCTATTTACTTTTGTAGCCCTCTACTTTTCAATACATTTACTTCTCTGAATGTGTTACCATTTGGAAGGGGAGGAAGAATTCAACACACTAGTTTATGATGGTCTACAGTGCCGAGAGCAGAGCAAAAACATCACAATCATTATTATTATTGATCATGTTTACTCTCAGAGTGCCTAAGGGGTAGCTAAGAAAGAGCCCCCGTTGTGCTAGTACCACACGACACAGAGTAGCGGACAGTCTCTGCCACAAAGCGCTTACAAGTAAAATCAGTCATCAAACTTTGTTTAATCTCCTTCAAGACAGTTGTTTTGTAAATACTGAGCTTTACGGATGCTTGGCTTAGATCTGTGATTGGAAGAGTTATAGCATTTCACTAGCCAGGCTTTAACACGTATAGGGAAAAGGAATATTGCCCAAACCACAGCTGTCCACATACTGACGAAGTGGGGTTTTCTCCCACGGAAGCTCATGCGGTAAATAAATATGTTAGTCTTTAAAAGTGCCACAGGACTCCTTGTTCATTTTGCTGACCTAGACTAACACGGCTCCCCCTTTGGAATTTGTTTTCTTGCTGTGCATAAGATTCAAAGCACTAAGGCTATGTCTACACTTGTTAAGTCGACTCTGTTAATTCGGCTTAACAAGGTCGACTTAAAGTCGACCTTGTTAAGTTGACCTAACAGAGTATTTACACTTGAAGTCGACCTTGTTAAGTCGACTTAACAGACCCTCCAGTGTAGACTTACCCATCTACACTGGCTTTAAGTCGACATAATAAGGTCGACTTAAGCCTTAAGTCGACCTTCAGAAGTGGTGGTATTAAGTTGACTTAAGGAAGCGCTTAAGTCGACTTAACAAGCGTCCAGTGTAGACGCAGAGTTCTGTAGGTCAACTTAAGCATCCTTAAGTTGACCTAAAGTGCCAGTGTAGACACACTCTAAGGGAATTGAACTAATTTTCTAAGGGAATGATAACACACCATTCCCATTCAGAACTAATGCATTGTAAAATAAATGCAGTGTGTAATTTAGGTACCTAAATTCCAATCCTGCTTTCATGGTGACCTGTTGAAGATAGTGGTGCCCCCTCATGATTCCCAGTGTAGGATCATAATTCAAATATATCTATAATAATCTATGCATCAGGTGGGGGGCTGGAATGGCTCAGTTCTTGGTAAGGGGGAGGATCAGCGCTGGTCAAATATAAAATACTAAATATTAAATAAATTATTGAATTATTATTGGCCCTTGCTGAAGAATTTACTTGACAGATGATATTCAATCAGCTGTGACCCAGACTGGGTTGACTGTTCCAAAGAAGTAGGCATTTGAATAAACTTGAAAACATTCAAGGAGTTCTGCATAAGACACTGAGTTTTTCATCTCTTGAGTCAGAACTATCCTAGACTGGCTATGGTTAAACATTATTAACATCTGATGGCTTTTCAGGGGCCTGTATATAAAAATCAGCTGTCCTCTGCTAATCCCTAGGGCTTGTCTACACTCCCTGACTAGAATGGCCTTGCTATGTAATATTTCTTCATGTAGATAGATGCACACTCTATGGTGCATCATGAATGTGTTTTGAATTTTAACAGCGGAAGAATAATTTCATGTCATTTGAGCAAGAGCATTTCCTAACTCCCTCTTTCATTTAAATTACACCAAATGTCAAATGGTGCAGCATGTTCTGTAAATGACATGAGAATAAATCTACCAGATATTTGTCATGGCCCCCTTTTTCCTTTTGGTGAAAAATTATTTTTGAAAAGTATTTTTGTGATTGTAATTGTAACTTTGCAATTGTTGTTGTATTTACAAAACATATTTTGTAATTTATGTGAAGGCATCAAATTGACTGTCTTCCAAGCCACATACTGAAATAGGTCTCTTTTTACTATTGGGCATGCCACATTGTTCTTGTAATGCTGTCCGAACTGGCCAAATATTTAAATGTATGCATCTGGGGCCTGATCCAGATCACGTTGATTTCAGTATGTTTTGGATCTGGGCCCCTGTCTCTCTTCTAGCCCTTTGAATTATCTAGCGCCATTGACAATTGCTAATATCTAGTGGCTTTTATTTCCAAAACTCTAAGAAGTGGAAAGAGATGTCAGTCCCTTGTGGCATCCAGTCTTGCAGGATTTGCAACTGAAAACACGATTATGATGTAGCTGCTAAAAGAGGTCTGTTTCAGATGCAATAGGTTCCTTACTGAGATCATCAATTCCTAATTTAAAGTATTATTGTTCTTAGCAGATTAATCCATAAAAAGCATCTTTCCTCATCAAAAGGAACTTTGACAAATTGCTCATCAGGCTCCCCAGGGTTGCAGCTATTGTAGTGTCACCCCCATTTTACCAAACGGCCCACAAACAAGACACTTCTGCTGTACAGCTAATGTACTGGTCAATAAAGCTATGCGCTTGCCATGCGTTAGCAGTTCCAGATCCAATGTGTTATTTAAAATGCTTCAGTTGGTGGTTTTCTTTCTGCATAGGTGTAAATGTTAATCTGGCCTTGCTGGGTCAAGAAAAGTGTTTGCAGGCCTTATTATTTGTCATACTTTCAATACTGTGAACAAACTGAAAGGCTGATCCATGTGCATAGCTGGTTTTAGCTACTGTATTTATCACAAGGAATATGTTAGGCTGAATGCATCAAATAGTGTCACATTCTAAATTAGTGCCTCACGTTGTCTGACATGAAGCAAAGTGGATAGAATATGAATTTTGGACTGATGAAGAGTATGGGTGAAATGGAAATAGACACATGACCTGTGTGTGGTGTCTGCAGTAACCCATACATCAGTCCCCTTTTCTATTACTCATTCCTTTCCCACTTCTAAATTCATAGAGTCATGGCTTTTTCAGAGAAACTTTTGTGAGGAGAGACCATGGTAACTGGGAAGAGATTGAGGATCCTGTGCAGTCATGGGCTTTTCGATCAGTTTTCTGGAAACCTACAGAATGGGAATTTTAGTGTTGTAATGTGCTTATTCAGATTCTGTACCAGTTCAAACCTGTGCAGGTCTCAACCTATAGGGATATGTGATGGACTTGGAGCTGTTCTGTTATAATTGGTGAAACAGGATGTTGATCTAGGATTACTGGAAAGTTTTCTGTACGAATATATTGGTGTAGGTTAATAGGAAACTATAAGGAAAAAGCAAGCAGGAAAGAAATAATAGTGCAAGATCAGCCACCCCATGGTCAATACTTGAGGATTTTTATCAGACCCTGAGAGAGCCAGTAACTCAGTGGAGTCTGGCTTAGCCTCCTACAGAGCCTGCCAAATTGGTTTGGCCCAGAAGAACAAAGCCTGGTCCATAAAATTGTTTCTTCTTCTGAACACAGTGACACTGGAGAGCACACGTTGTAGCATGTGCTTCCAAACCAGTCTACACTACAGAACCAGAAGATTTCAGTTCTGTAGGTAGAGACAGAAAAGATCTATTAGGTCATGGTGTCCATCACTCTAGAAGATTAAGATATAGTTCCCAAGTAGAAGTTGGGAAACCTCTCCATTTTTTTGTTCAAGATGGTACTTTGATGTTGATACAATTTAGGGCACAATAAAAAATAAACAAACTCGTTGGCTATGCCCAGCATGCCTACCCTTCTAAGCAACAGAGACCGAGAACATGTGTATTTTTAAAATCATATTCTTTCTGTTAAAATGTGCTCATCCTATGAGCTAGTTCATTACAGCAAGCTCCAAATGATGCATAGCAATAACTTAAAAAAAAAAAAAAAAAAAAAAAAAAAAAGAAATCCCAGCCTGATGCACAGAAATAATCCAGATAGTTTGGTGTTGTCATTGTTTGAAGTGATCTTTGTTCTGTGCTGTATATAGTCTGAGTAGTCAAATTAGGTCACCAAGAGCAGAGAGTGGGTATATTTTTCAATACATTTTTCCCTCTATGTGTTTTTCTCTCTGTCTAGCCACCCTATGTGTATCCAGGAACCAGGTAGCTGCAGCTAGTACTGGCGACAGCTTTTCAAAGCCTTTTTTTTTTTTTTTTTTTTTTTTTTTTTTTTAATGTTTCTCAGTAGCTTTTAATGGGGTTGTTTTTACTTCAATGCCACAGATACAATGTTGGCTCTATTCATTAGAAAGTGGCTGTAGCAGTGACATGAAGCCCTGGGGAGACCATCTGAAAGAAGTCTGTTTTTAGACAAGGCAGAAGGAGATATTTGGTTAGGTCTGGTGCAGATGAGTAGACTCAACGGTCTCAGTTCAGGGGTGGATGAGTCCTGTTCATCTCTGAGATGCCCCAACATTTCTATAATGGTTTATCCATCTCAAAAATATATAATACAATAAAGGTTTCATCTGACTTGGTTAATTTTCTGAAAGCAAACTAATTACATGTGTGATCCCTCAAGAGCGTGCAATTAAAAAAAAATAAAATCTAACTAAACCACCATGTTCCGAACAGCACACTCCTGTGAATAGCCACCAGAAGAATTCATTCACTATTTCCCTCAAAATATATTATTATTAAATGACTCTTCTGGTTGGGGGGAATCTCTGTAGAAAATAAGCAATATAATGTTGTCTTTGTCTCTTTGAAAGATATGTCCTTATTTCATTTTGGACAATGGGGTCATTGATGACGATAAATGATGTCAATAGTTCTGAATCCTGAGAATGTCATTTCAAATTAGTTGTCAGGAGCTTTACCCATTGCTGAAACGTCTTTGCAACCCAATTTCCAGTGTACAACAGGCAGCATTCTAATCCTGGGGTAAACAGATCATTCATCTAGATGTCTTTTTACACGGAAACATGCAACTTTCAAATGAAAAATAATAGGATGTTAAGGGTGTTTTTACACTGCAATAAAATACCCCCAACTGGCTTGGATCCGCTGATGTGGGATTGTAGGTCTCAGGCTGCAGGGCTATAAAATTACAGGGTAGAGATTCCAAAGGGGTAGCTGTGTTAGTCTAGGTCAGCCAAACAAACAAGGAGTTCTGTAGCATTTTTAAAGGCTAACACATTTATTTATTGCATAAGCTTTCATGGGAGAAAATCCCACTTTGTCAGAGGCTTTGAAGATCTCTGGATCTGTGCAAGTTGTTTCATGAAGTTGATGGATTTCCACTTCAAACGACTGTATTCAGTGCCTTCCATGTAGTCAAGTTCCAACGGGGTATCTCTAACCATCTTCGGAATCTAAATGCTCACGAAACTGCCTGGTCTCATTTGGACTCCTTTCCCTATACATTTCCACTTCCTATTTGAGCAAGATGGTGCTTATCCACTGTTCTGTGAAATGCCTTTCCTGGGAAGCAAGTCTGCCATTCAGATTGGAAGGGTCAGGCTATGAGGGCAGCAGTTGATATTGATAGAAAACTCAGGCAGGTCTGAAGTTGGTTTGTTAACCCTAGAAGTTAAGCAGGTTATTAAAGTTAAGCCCCTGCTGAAGAACTTTGCTGAATCGGGGCCTGGGCATGTAACTGGACTTTATTAAGTCTTAGGGCCGATCTACACACCAATGTTATACCAGTATAGTTAAAGCAGTGTAAACCCTCAGTGTGGACACAGTTATATTCATACAAAGGTGCCTACATCTTTATAGCTATTCCCAAATGAGAAGGGGAAGAAGCTTTACTGGTATAAGGTGCTTTTATACTGGCATTCATACGGGAATAACTACTTTTAAAATAAAAAAAAACCACCCTTAACTGAAATAGTACAGTGCTACAAAACCTGTGTGTAAACTGGAACTCACATGTGAATCCTACTCCCTTTGAAATCAGTGATAACCCCCTCAGCAACCACGTGTCTGCCATAATATATCACTCCAGAATTTGTGCCTGTCACAGGTGAAAAGCTTCAGCAAATAAAGTAGGCAATTATGCTTGGCAGGTATAAAACAATCTTATGAATTAATTAATTAATTAAAGACTTCTCACGTGAGAGAAGCAGGGCATGCCTGGCCCTGAATTGCAGTTCATCATCAATTTAAACAGATGATGCAGTAGCCATGGCCCTGGGACACAAACTCCACTTTTGCTAAATACTGCAAACATCTCTGAACAGGAAATTTGGAGACCAGGGCATGTATAGGATAGAATTTTCACCTTCATTCTGAGTCTGAACATCCTAGCTTAAGTTAGTTTCTGTTAGATTTTTGTGTGTGTTATTTCCTGGTATTTATTGAATTATACTTTAAAATGTAATGTTAAATTACAAAAATAAACAAGAAAAATCCAAAGTAAATCTGAGAGAAGTCTTTGGACTTGTCTAGAAACAAGTGGTTTGGTTTAAATTAAATTCCTTAAAAATTCTATTTAAGGTAAATCAGTGGAAACCTCTGTGTGGATGTACTTACATTAATTTAAAAGTGGTTATATCAGCCTGTAAATTCACAAATGCAAGCTAAAGTGAAATAAGTCAGGTCAAAATCAATTTAAGAGCATTTACACACACAATCACACCAGTTTAACTAAACCCATTAAAATCACAATTTTAGTTAACTTAGTGCAACTTTATGTGTAAAGCAGGTTTTAGAAAATCAACAGGGAGCCAGTTCTGCTGTTAGTGTTTGTGCCCCAATGAGAATTTGGAATAACCCTCTTTAAATTGATGCACCTGAGAGCAGAATTTGGCCCAAAATAACTCCCCTATTGCAATATAAAAGGACCAGATCGTAATCCCACTGAAGTGACCACAGAGGTCATGACATGTTAGAAATGGGTTATATTCTTGAGAAAATCAGGGTGTCTAAAAATTAAATATCTTAGATGCTCTTATTTTAGGTATGATCAATGAGAGGTTTACTCTACATTTTATGGTATTTTTAAGATCAAAAGCATACACAAGTGTAAACCGTTAAACCTCTGTTTTTCTGCTTATGTGCAGATGATGAACATACTTCACCCCCCTATGATTTATTTTCCCTTCCTCACAAAAATAATCATCAAGCAGAAAACACATCACCAAGAACAGCTTAGCTACTTTTAAAGAAAACACCTCTTGGCAATAGGAAGGAACTTCTGATGCAAAAGTGAAGGCTGGAGAAAATATACTTGGCTGATGTTTGAAATGGGGGATATACGGTAATAGGTTCACCACTCCGTGGCTCAGTTTCCTCATTTGGAAAATGGAGATTATGAAGCAACGCCTTCTGTAAAGCACTTTGCGTGCTACAGATGAAAGCAATGCTATTAGAGCTGGGTTGTAGTATTAATTAAAATGTTGCCACAAGAACTGGAAGCATTCTGATAAAATTTCATAGCACTGAGCTTATGGAAGGGCCCGTTCCTCAGCTGAGGAAAACCTGCGAGGTGCCTCTCATGATAGTGGAGCAGTGCTAATTAACACCAGTGGAAAGCTTGGTCCATTGTCTCGTATCAATAGTATCTTAATGCTGTGGGTTACCCATCTTCATTCCATAACAGTATTTACAAAGTGATTGTAATTAACTGGATGATGACTTAATAAATGTGTAAGAGAAATTACTTTTGGCTTGACAGGAAAAATAGTTGGCAGCATCTGTGTGTTTAAATTAAAACAATAAGCTGCTTCAACACTGCATTTCCAAACAGGCACAAACTTGCACTGCCATTCAGTGCGGTAAAACGAAACCATCACAGTATCGTTGACCAAGTGGATGGTGGTGGAAAGTTTTTTATTGTTTAGGAATTCTCCTGTACTTGCAAACAAGAAGGCAGCTTTTTGCTTTGATTGCAACTTGAAAAAAGGAGGAAATGGCTTACGTATAAATGATTACTTATGGCCAAACTCAGCAGTCCCGTATATATTGTACCCATGCAGGCGCGCACGCACGCGCGCACACACACACACACACACACACACACACACACACACACACACATATCTATATATAAAAATGTTGTCTATGCATTTGGATTAATGTAGTGAATGCTTTCTTTTCAGTGTTTTTTTTTCTGTGTTGATTGCTCTGCTGCATTCACATGCATCCTGGCTGGTCCCTTTAAGGAAACTATGGCAGTAATGCAGTTTAGAAAAAAGCAATGCAATTATTTTAAGCATTTTCCTTCTAAAGAGTTTTTCTACAGCTGTAGTTAATTTGTCTGATTAGTCTGACCTTTCACCCTATGAGGAAATAGTTTAGGAAAAGGAATAAATGTGGTCGCTATATAGAGGGATTTTATTACTGTTTATGTTCAGCAAATAGTAGTTCTGATTACATATATTTATGTATATTTTTATCTTTGCTAATGTTTATCGTGCATTTTAGAAGTGACATCTAATTTACTCCTTGCATAAGACCTTGAGGAACCCAAAGTAGTTCGCAGTTTTCTTTTTCCCAACTGGCTCACTGAAACTAACAACATAAATAGAGCAATTAAAAAAAGAAAAAACACACACAGCAGTGTTGCTTGTCTCTCCTTTTGAAGACATGCCCAGATTTTAGAGGCATCTTATTTAATGACAGAAATCTAGGCCTTTGCTTTTGTTTATAAAACTCAGGCAAGTTTATAAAGAATAGTTCCTAAATAAAACACAGATCTCATGAGTAGTGCTGCTGGAAGGATTTTCCTATAGTGCACTCACGGCTAATGTCCATGGGAAAATGTTAATTGACATGAAGAAAATGGCTTTTGAATACATACAGATGTATCTCTCATTCCAATAATGGGGCGGATTCCCAGTTTCTTGTGCAGTTCTTGGCTGATACGAGTTTTGCCTGCCTCAGGACTGTTGGAGTAGTACCTGTTCTTGACACATGTTTTCTATGAGAGAGATTAATTCTTACAGTTGCATCATTATCTCTTGCTGTTAAAATATTACAAAATCATTCTGTGTTCTGTCTTGGGTCCTTGTCTTACCAGCACTTATTCACATGTAGGCCGGGAGCAGTGTTGGTGACTTCATGATGGATCTACTGATGTCCTTAAAGATAAGCACGTGCATAGGAGTTTGAAGTGATGAGGCTTTGGGGCCCTATTTTTGCATGTTGGACGAAGCTACAAAGTCCAAAGAGATTCAGCCCCAGTATTGAGGTCTGGGCTCATTTCTACTCAGGGTATCAGAGGGTTTATGTCTGTGCCCACTCAATTTACCTTCAAACAGTTGGTGCTGAATGTTCAGATGGTGCCATTCTTGAAGATAACTTGTCTAAAAATGGTATCTCCCCAAATAATATCACAGAAGGAAGGAATAGTTATTGCTAGTTGTGGCACTTTACATACGGATATGGTGCTATGTATACATCACAGTATCTTCTATTGGTTCACCATTTTGATAGCCGGAAGTCAGCTATTTGGAAGATCTGGGGTATTTCAAAGCCCCTATCCCTGAAGTGGAAGGATTTTTAATGGATTGTGGTTGGGTTTTTTGAATTTAATATAATGGAAATCCTTCTACAAATTTCAATGGCTGTTGGATTAGGCATAATGCTATGCAGATATAAGGACATGGGTGGAAATTTCAAAAGCACTCAAGTGAGCTAAGAATGCAAGTCCCCTTGATTTTCCAATGGGACCTGTGCTTCTAAATAACGTAGATGCTTTGGAAATGGGACTAAGGTTCCTACATGATTCAGAGGAACACATAAGTAATACAAAGGCAACATGGTGTATTTCTCAGCCAGGAGACTAAGAATCAGGAACTCCTGTTCTCTGGTTCTGACGCCCAAGTCCCGTAAATCAGTTAGTCACTTAATTCTGTGCTCCTCAGCTTTCCCATCACTGAAATGGTGATGATAATGTATGCCTATCTGGAGTGTTGGGAGGTTTAATTCATTGTTGTACATAAAGTGCTACAATATATGTCTGAAGTACTGTGATTTTTAAATGTTTTTGTTTTCATTTCAGCTCCTCTGAAGACTGGAGACTGGTAAGAGATTTTTTTTTTTAATTGGAATACATGGTTCACTCAAAGTGGTTTTTTAATCTAAAATTATATAATTTGGGTGTGTGTGTCCATCTCCCCTTAAATATATTGGTCAAACTAGCTACTTTTATGCTTCTCGTCACTGTAGTTTGAGTAAAATATATACACAAGCTGTGCTATAACAGGTAAATTTTCCCCGCAAAACTTGGAATAACTCATTTACATTGACTTTATTGCAAGTGTCATCCATATTAAAAGTATGGAGCGTCTCCCCCACCCCACGCCCAATGGCTAGAGTGTAGTTGTTTGCTAAAGCTGCAGGCTTTACCTGTTTAGCTCAAGCAGAAGCAGATTTTGTTTTTAGCACTGAATTTTGTAGGTTCAAACCAGTGCTTTTTTTCTAATAAAAAGGGATACGATTACTGGCACCAGCTGGGCAGCAGGAGTGTTGCACTGTGGGGGGAGAGGAGAGATGCAGCAGGGGAAAGGAGACCTGTTCCTTTCCCCTCCTGCCCCTGCCCCCCAGCTGGACAGCGGGACTGGCAAGGGACAGGGGCGGATGAGCTGTGGAAAAAAGGTGCCAGTACACGGTGCTGGTGCATACCATCTGAAAAAAGCCCTGGTTCAAACCAACCTGATGATCCACAAAAGAGGCCTTCATACGAGCTCAATTGAATGCCCTGCTTAAAATGAAAATTCCTATGCTCTTCGGAACTTCGTAAAATGTATAAATGTAGCTGTTACATATTTTCAGAATGAAAACAACTGAAATATTATGTGCCAGGTAGGGAACACACATTTACATTGAAAAGAAAAATGTGTTACTCTGAGACAAAGCATATGAATGCTGCTATTTCAAGTTTGGAGCAGTATTTCCTAATTATCTTTTAATTAATGACTCAGATTATAAGTAGCTCAGGAAATAAATGTTGTTTAAAGGCCAAATCCTGCAAACATTTTTGTACCTTACTTATGTGGAGGTATCAATCTCTGTGTTGGTAATATTTATTTATGGTTTGTCCAACTGCCATGCTGAGGCTTTTGCAGCTTTCAGATGTATTTTTTTAAAGGGTCTGTTTTATGCAGAGATTTGTTGGCTTCTTGTGATGACATCGATGGCACTGGTGTTATTCAGAGAGCATTCTATGATACCTCTGTGCATGCCATTTGGATGTACAAGAGGAAATGGTTTTGTATCGTCAGGGTATGTTTACACTTCAATAATAAAACACCTCTGTCTAGCATTGGGCTGTAGGCTTATAACATTGCAATATATATGACTAGACTTGGGCTGAAGCATGCGCTATAAGACCCCTGCAATGGGGCCCAAGATGAGTCAGGGTAATAATCTATGTGCCTCAGTTTTACATCTATAAAATATTGCTATTCTTATTTGTTTAGTTTTTAAGTTTTTTGGGATCAAGACTGCCTTCTACTGTGTATATGTAACACTGTTGCAAAAGAACACAAACACCATTCTATGATGTATTAACAGGAGTATCGTAAGTAAGACACAAGAAGTAATTCTTCCGCTCTACTCTGCCCTGATTAGGCCTCAAATGGAGTATTGTGTCCAGTTCTGGGCGCTTCATTTCAGGAAAGATGTGGAGAAATTGGAGAAAGTCCAGAGAAGAGCAACATGAATGATTAAAGGTCTGGAACACTTGGCTTATGAGGGAAGATTGAAAGACCTGGGTTTGTTCAGTCTGGAAAAGAGGAAACTGAGAGGGGACATAACAGTTTTCAAGTATATAAAAGATGGTTACGAGGAGGAGGGAGAAAAATTGTTCTCCTTAACCGCCAATGACATGGGCTTAAATTACAGCAAAGGAGTTTTAGGTTGGACATTAGGAAAAAATTCCTAACTGTCAGGGTGATTAAACACTGGAATAAGTTGCCTAGGCAGGTTGTGAAATCTCCATCTTTGGAAGTTTTTAAGAGCAGATTAGACAAACACCTGTCAGGGATGGTTTAAGAGGGTACCTGGTCCTGCCATGAGTGCAGGGGACTGAACTCAATGACCTCTCATGGTCCCTTCCAGTTTCTCTGATTCTATGAATTCATAGCATTGCAAAGTCCTACTCTTCATTGATGTCTCTAGGCAATAATGCAAAACTTATTATGTAGCACCTTTAAAAATGGACTTTATGTATGGCTTTTTGTTTAAAGAGACAAGTTGGGATTTATTTATTTTTTTAAAGAGAAGTTTTCTTGAAGAAATTGTCCCTTTATCTTTTCCCCATTGAAATCTTAAAATTTGGCCCAGCTTTAGATATGCTGGATGATTTCTCAGCTTTTGTGCAATCACCTGAAAACTACACTGAGTGTGGAAAATAATAGTATGAAGTTGTGTTCAGCTGGACTTTCCCTTGAAATGACCTTTTTAACTATTAAACTCTGTGTTAATTTTTAAATGCTCTTTTCCTTTCTGCAAATGCAAATATCTTATCTTGCTGGTGGTGATGATCAGACGTCAGTTACACACCTACCTTTCAGAGTGCGTTGGGTGGGGATTAAAGAGTGGTTGTCACCACAGATGGATGATGTGCTATGAGAATCTTGCCCAAAGCACAGCAGTAAAGTTCAAATTTAGAATACAGCTAAATTAAAGCAATCCTGGGAACACCCAACAACGGTTCAAAATGTGATCTCATATTGTCACAAATTCTTTGTCATTAGCTTGGGCTGTGTGAGCTGTTGAATTTTCCCTTAGTTACTGGAGGGAATTTGCATTGTTGCCATTATATGTGGAGTCCTGGAGTCCAAAACTGCCAGCAATAGCTCTGGTACTTTACTTATTTGCCAGGAACAGTCAGAATGGCAAGAGCTGCTCACTACATAATCTTAATTCAGCATCTGTCAAAGAAATGAGGCCGCTCAACAAAAGAGTTCATTTGAGTGTTTTGAAAAAAAAATTAAGTGCTGGCTTATGACACACAAGGCATAAATTAAATCATAACTAGAGCAAGATTGCTGACAAGAAGTGATGACAGGTGTTGTGAATAAGTTGACACAGGAGCCACTGCCCTGTATAACAATTGTCAGTCATCGGCCGGTTTTGAGGTTCATGTATCGCTAATGGGGAATAGTTAGTAGAAACCCATAAAGCGCTATTATCTGCATCCTATTTTAAACACTAATTTATGGCACAAATATTTGTTCTCCAAAGAGAGAGACATGATGGTTATTCTATGTGATTTTTAGTAATATTGCTATTACTATATGCTGTACAGGCCCTTGAAAGGATGGGATTATTGTTAAGACTCCAGACTGAGCTCAGGAGATATGGGTTCAATTTCTGGCTTTTTGTGTGACCCTGAACAAGCCATGTAATCTTCTTGTGCCCCAGTTCTGTAAAATAGAGGGAGTTCCTTTGCATCACCTATTTAGATCATCAGTAGGGCTGTGCAAATAATGGATTTTTTTTTTTTTTTTTTGTTCACTGGCCAGACTGTAAAATCTGGAGCTGGGGGTGGGGTGGGGGAGAGAATTAATTTTGGGTCAAATTAAACATTTTGTTGGACCAGAAATGGAATATTTTTGTTTGGCTTTTGAGTTTCCAATTTATTAAAAGAGAAATAAAATTATAATGAAACATTCCTTTGAATTGGAAAATTGAATATACATATACATATATATATATATACATATATATATATATATATATATATATATATATATACATATATATATATATATATAGGTATGAAAATATCAAACACTTTTTTGGAATTTTTTTAACTTGTTTTCAACTAAAACAGTTTGCAAATTCTACATGAACTTATGAAATGTTTTGGTTGATCCAAATATGCATTTTTGTTTAATTTTATTTGTGAGGGGGAGAAAAAGTTTTGATCAAAGATCTTTGCCCAGCTCTGAAGTGTGAACTCTGCTGGGCAGCAGCTGTTTCTCACTTTGTATCTGTACATAGCTAGCACAATGAGGCGGTTTCAGCTTAGATTTCTGGGTGCTACCATGATACCAACAGAGTTACCAACCTTGCATTTTCGTTTTTACTGACATGAAGATCTGAAATAGATTTTTTTTACTGACATGGTTAACTTTTTACTGATATCACTAAAAATACCATAAACAATATTATCATCTCACAAAAGTGTGTACTCATTCATGATATTCTGTACACAGGAATGTGGAATTAGGCAGTTGTTTTAGCTGCAGTTCATTGATCAATCAGGTTCTGCAGGTATGTGAAAAAAAGAAATAAGTCATGATCAGTGTAGTTTTATGATACAAGGAGAGATTCTGAATGACAACAATCAATGTAAAATATTTTATTTCTACTCAATTTTACTGACATTTTCATTTATTTATGGATTTACTGACAGTGTTAAAATTGCACATTTCTTTGTGATCAGTAAATTTACTGAAGGTTGGCAACCTTGCCAGCAGCAGACTAAGGAACATTCTTTGCACCCCCTACAATCTAAAATACAGAAGACAGACAACAACAGTTATGCTATTACTGCTGGCTAGATTAATCTGCTGCTACCAGATGATACCCATGTGCTTCCATCTACCATATACAGGCCAATGCCAAAAACATATAGATGAAAATGTATAATCCATATTGACATGTTTGACATGTTTCTCTTCAGGATATTACAGAATGTTATGCAGTTTGGGATCTATAAAAAAGAGAGCACCCCTGCAGCACTTCAAAAAGATGTTTACAGTTAGAAGAAATCATGGAGGTAAATTTCTCCCCGTCTGACCCCCTCATCTCTCCAGCATCATTCTCAGGAGAAAGGCATCATTATTTTTGAACTCTGCTGTATATGAAGTATCATTAGCATTATTCAGTTGCTAACTTCAGATGTCTTCTTCTCTGGTCAGAGCAATCATTTATAGGTTTATCCAAGAAGAGCTGTGACAGATGTCACAGTGTGTTACATTCATTGTATGCTAGATTTAGCCTCCAGTTATGTACTGCTTCAGTACTGTCTCTAAAAGCATCTTGTGAGTACCCTGCAGTAGAAATGAGTGACAAGGACTTCAGCTGTATTTGTGACATTGCATGGATGAGTTTTTGGGATGGCGATTATGATGTGGTAAGCAGAGTGAAACAAAGAAGCATAGGATACCTTGAACAAAGAGAGTTTCCTACCTTTATCTTCACTGTGGTCTTTGGTTTCAGATGAGGTGGGGCTTGTTAGTAAAGTGAGTTTGATAATCCTGTAGACTCATAGGCTCACAGGCTATGTCTACACTGGCAATTTAAGTAGACTTAAGGAGGCTTAAGTCGACTTAAATTAAGCCACGTCCACACTAGGCTTTCATTAAGTCGATTTAAGAAACTCCTTAAGTTGACTAAATGAAAGCTTAAGTCAGCTTTGTTACTACCACTCATTAAATCGACTTACCCCTTAAGTCGACTCCTTAAGTCAACTTAAGGATGGTGTGGATGTGGAGTAACCCTTAAGTCGACTTTATTAAGTCTACTTAAGGATAGTTAGGTTGACTTAACAAAGGGGACTAAGTCGACTTAAATCTAAGTCAACGTAGTCCACTTTAAGTCGACTTTAATAAGGTCGACTTTAAGTTGACCTTATTAAAGTCGACTTAACAAAGTGGACTTAACTTTTCTAATGTAGACATAGCCATAGACTCTAAGGTCAGAAGGGACCAGTACAATCATCTAGTCTGACCTCCTGCAAAATGCAGGCCTCAAAACCTCACCCACCCACTCCAGCAATAGGCCACTAACCTGTGACTGAGTTATTTACCTCCTTAAATCAGGATTTAAGGACTTTTAGTGCAAGGCCATTTGGATCTAGTATGGCCAAACTACAAACCTCATGTTGGATGGCCTTTATTTATAAAAATTCCTTTTGAAGCAGTTCAAAAAAGGATGGAAGGATGTTAGAAGACAAGAAAATATGGAGAGATTAAGGTGACCTGAAGCTACAGAGGGGCAGTCTCAGAGAGTCTTCTATTAGAAGTGGTCCCTCATTGCAAAATATGGCTCTGGATTCAAATCATCCTCAAATTCTGGGCTTTTCAGAAATCAAAGTTTGGCGTCACTAGTTTATAAACATGGAGAAAAACCGCAAGGGTTTTGTTCAGGTAGTTACAGAGATAGGATCCTGTGTGATGTCCATACATGAATCTGAATATACTTGAGATTGGGAGGTGAGATGAAGGACAATCTACAATATGAATGGGCCAAAGGTTGCCCTTGCAACTCACATGCACCTTTCTTGTCCTACACATGCCAGTGAGTTTGCATGAGGGGTAAAATGCTTTAGGTTGGTGCGATGCTGCTTGTACATATTGCTCTCTTATGCAATTAAAAGTTGGCTGCAGTCACTTTGACTTTCTGTTCTAGATTCACCTTCTGTCAAACGCGCATGGAGAGGATATTAAATACATTATGAAGCATTACTGAAATGCAGAGAAACACAGAAACTCTAGAGAGCTTACTGTTAAATAATGTCATCAAAACTCTTACTTTCCTGGCCTGCTAGGAAAAAACATGGTAGTGAGAAAGTAGAATGACAAACCATAAATTATTAAAAACTGCCAATATTCCAGTCCTCAATTAATGCTTTTAAAGCTGTCACTATGTTTCAATTTCTCCTGTCTGATTCTAATGACCCATAAATATTGAAATAAAAAACCACTGTAAAGAGTCTCTCTTCTCAAAATAAAATGCACCTTATGTGCTTACCTTTAAGAATGATTCACTCAGTCTATAATATATGCGAAATCTGGCCAAATGATCCACAAGATGCTTCCTTCTCACAAAATAATTTCATTCTTCCACAACGTCACTTGTTCATTGATGCTTTCTAATGAATGCTGCTGTCATTCGTTCCTTAATTAGGAGATCAGGAGAATTCCTTGGCTGAAAATTAAGAATCACGATGGCTTATTTTATCACTGAAAGATCATTGCAACAACTTCCTCCAGGAAATTGCAAAGGGAAGTCATTATCTGAGGGGGACTGGGTGGGGGGGGGAATCTAGCTAGATTGTACATGTGAACCCCAGATGAAATGCATACTATATCAGGAGGGGGTGTTTACTAGGTCATTTACTATGGTCTTCTTTTTTAAAGTTTCCTTTTCCACGATTACTTGTTGACCGTAATTGTTTCCATGCCCATGAGATAAGTCTTTGTACTTCCTACTGAGGCTTAGCAGAGAGGTCTGGGGATTGCTCCTGCTAATTACCTTGTATTCCTTCATTTCCCTTGAGTATCTGTGTGGCAAGCCTATTCCACATATGCTACCAAAATCCATTTTAATAGAAGGGCAGCAACACACAAGCTGATGACATATGTTTAGCTGCATTCAGTATTCGCTGAAGCATGCCTATCACGTTACCTAAAACGAGAAGGTCAGTACAAAACAAACAGCTTTTTACAGGCTGTGGCTTAAGGATTCTGTACATTTTGGAGAGAGGAAAATAAGCTTGTTGTTGAGCTCTGTTCTCCGTCTAGAGTATGTGTTGCGTCAATTAGAAATATTCAAAGTCTCCCAGGGCAGCCTGTATTCAAATGCTCCTCTGGCACTATGTGTTCATGGTAGAAATAAAATACTAGGCCAGATCCTGAGCTGGGGTCAATTAGCATAGATCCGTTGAGCTTAATAGGTGATATACCAATTTCCACAGCAGAGGATCTGGCTCAGCTATCTTTAGAGAAAGGTCAAACCAGGTGGAATCTCTACTTTAAAATAATAGAGTTTTGAAGTTTGTCTGTAGTCCGGGTGAAATAAAGAGTGGCTATAACTATTTGCTAGGTAGATAGATATTTAATGTACACTATGCAATGAACAGCAAGTAGGTCTGCTTTAGAAAATAAACAGTAGCATCAGGTAATGGGGTGTTCGCTCACACTCATAAATACTTCTTAAACCAACCTGAAACTAGATGGTTTGGAGAAGGCAGGTAGGCACCTGATTCCCAATACAAATCAATGGAAGTTGGGCACACAACTCCTTTTTATGCATTTTAAAATGTACTGCCTCTGGTTCTTTAGAGCTCCTGAATGCCCCCAGCTCTGAAACAAATAGGAGATGCGCATTGTGCTATGACTTTGAGCCCTTTTGTAGCAAGGCCTATAAATAACCCTGTGTCTGTATCTGAAATGACATGATTTCATTTGTTGTATGTAGTACAGCAGTAGCTGTCTCAGATCCAGGACATAAGAGAGACAAGGTGGGTGAAGTCATCTATCTTATTGGACCAACTTTTATTTCCTTGTTGCTCTCACCAACAGAAGCTGGTCTAATAAAAGATATTACCAAGACAATGACTGGTTGCTTGAGCAATAGCTATGAAAGAAATCCATACCCCATTGTAATATAAACAAACAATTTAAAAAACACCCAGAGGCCTCAGTCAGGCCCATTGTGCTAGGTGCTGTACAGTTCTTGCATGAAAGCTGTTTGCAAACTCAAAAGAGGTAAAAAAAAAATGATGTAACAAATGTTAGGGACTTGGGGAAAGAAGATCTTAAAGTAACATTGATGAGGACATGTGGTTATGTGGTCTAGCTATGAGTACTTAAGTTTGATTTTGAAATACAGCTTGGGAGAAAATGAATAGCCTCTTTGCTTGGATTTTGGTGCAAACCTTGTTTGTGTGTTCCCAGTGGTTTAAGTAATTTAGGGGCAGATTTTCCAAGCACCCCGAAGCTCCCACTGAGAACAACACTGAGTTCTTCAGAAAATCTGGGTTCATTTGTGGGTGCTGAGCACTTTTGAAAATCTGGCCCAGGAACTGTTTAGTTTTAATGCCCTGACTGCTGCTTGCAATATGACAAGTGCCTTTAACTTTCCCTGAAGTTAATGGGAGCTGACACATCTCAGAGCTTCTTAAGATCATACCCTCTCAAACACTTTATTTAACAACACAAAAGCACTTGAAAAGTCACCGCTCTAAACAGAATAATTCAATCTGAATTGGGCAAGTTTTATTCCAAATTTCCATCTGAGCAGTGGAAATATGCAGCTTTGGAAGCGGTAGTGGGTTTCGTGCAAAGATGCATGATAGGGCTGGTGTGATCACAAAAACTGATAATCTCAGGATCTTACAGAAAAATTGCTGTCACTGAAATGTAGGCAAGGCCTGTTTTTCCTCAGGGAACACAAACCCTTTCCAGTGAGCCATCTTCTTGTTTGTTTGTTTGGTTTTAAATGGGGCTTTCAAAAACTGCTTTGCAGCCAGCTGATTAAAGTCATGCAATGGTTTCAATAACCTTTTGGGGAACAGTTTAGAAATATGTTTAGGTAGAAAAGTCTAATAAATGTCCGCTGCTTGGCCAGGAAGCCGAATGAGCTTCAACTGCAGCCTTTATCCTTGTATTTAAACTCAAGTAAAACTTTTGAGGAAAAATAGTTTTCTCCACTGACTGACACCTCCATTGATATAGTTTGTCTCCCTTAGTCTTCCCTATATTAATGGCTTCCATGAAGACTGAAGTCACGTTTGTTTTCCTGCTTGGGAAAGGGATTGGAAAGAAAAGCTAATTGATAAGACAAAGTTGCTTGCTGTTTATATTCAGGAAGAAGGCACCGTCGTTAAGTCTAAATAAACATGTGAAACAATTCTGACAGCAAACCTGAAGACTCACCTGTTCCATGGAGTATTCAAGCCACTGTCAATTTATTTACTGTGAACCAAATAGGATGCAAACCTGCCCTTTGTAAAGGCAATGAGTGTTTTCCATTAACTTCAATGGGACCAGGATTTCCCACGCAGTATAAAATTGAAGAAATAAAACGTAAGACTGAAATGATCCCCTATGCAGAACACCACAGTGGGATTTAAGATCTTCATGGACTTGTGCACACAAGAGTAATGTTCATGCTAAATAAATGCATGTGCCCATTTTGTCCTTGTTCTGTCGTATTGTTTAGTATTAAAGTGACTTGAGCATTTAGACTGAAAGATTCCGTGGCTGGGGCTTTGTTCTTTTGTGCACTCACACTTTGTACAGCACCATGCACAGTTAAGGTGCTGTCAGGTAATAGATTTGATGAAAGAGTGGGAATATTCATGGGGGTCCCTTCTAACTCCTGCATTCCGCATTGGCTGAGGAACAGCATTCCCATGTAGGTGCAGAAGGCCTCCAGTATGAAAGTATGGGACTTTATAAGAAAACAGATTATCAGTTGATCTTGCATGCCTAGATGATTTTACTGAGACATTCTGCCAAGAAGCCTGAGGCAGTGAAAAATTAACTGCTAGTATTATAGTATCATGATGTTTCTGATTCCCCAGCGAATGCCATATTTGTTTGCTTTTCTTTGAAGTGTTTCATGTCACCAGTTTATATGCTCTCTCTCCATTTTCAGGAAAATAATCCTGTGGGGGGAGATTTCCAGATGACAGTGACAGAGCTCAGAGCCTAGACTATGCATTTTCCTTTTATTGCTACTCTAATTTAGATGTTTCAAAGGCACCTTCCACCGTGGTATCTAAGCATGTGTGGAATAGAAAACAAGTCAGTTTCTGGCTGCTTTCCCTACGATTTTGAACCCAAAAATGCTACGTAGCGGTCAGTAGTTACACACAACATGAAACAACTCACTCATAAATCCCTGCCTTGTCATTTTCCATCTTTTTTATTCTGTGGTTGTGCAACTCTTCGCACAACAAGGTCTTAGTCTGTAACTAGGACTCCTAATTACTATAATAAGACAAAAAACTTGGGAAAGAGGACCGTTCTCTGATGCACCATCAGATACTAAAGCTGTGAGCTCTCTCTGCACCTACTGCAAACATCCATGGCTGCCAGTCATATTCCTGGGGGATACTGTGACCATCTCACATTCTGTGCGCTCATGCACCAGTCTGGCAGAGAGATTGTCTCAATTGTTGCTTAGATTCCCCCAGCTAAACAAGCTAGCCAGGTCTTTTCCCACCTGAGCGCTAGCTGGTGGCCAGTCACCTCCTGCTTGGGGAGGTCAAATCCCAGTCTGCCTGTATCACACTTCAAAGAATTCTTGTTCAAAATCGGCTTTTCAGATTTTAACCCCTCTGACTTATACCCTAAGGCAATTGTGTGACTATTTCAGCAGCTAGCCTAGGGAAAGCTGGTCCCCTCCAGTCTTTGCTACCTGGACTACCCACCATTCCCTGAAGGGAAAACAATACAGGATCATCTATCCTTCCCCTGCCTAATTTGTTTAAGAAAACCAAAAGTGACTGCTGAAATTAATTAAAATGTACTGTCTGATATTTTCAAAAGAATGCTATCCTTGCTTTCTTGCTGGAGGCAAGTAAAATGGATGTGAGTGACAGGCTGGTTGCTGGTTGTGAGTTTAGAGCGAGGATTCCAGCTCTGCTCAGATGAGTTGCCAAAGGGGACCCTGCAGGTACAATGTGGCACGAAGAATGAAATGACCTGGAGGAAACAGGTGAAGTCATCTAAGTGTGGATTTTTAAAAATTAAATCCATCCAAACTTTTTCAAGAGTCAAAAGCTGTTGGGTTCATTTCCAGTTAGAAGTAAACTTACGGATGACTTCTTTCTGTAACTACTAATTTTGCCCATCCCTCATAACAAAAAACAAAGGAAATCACTCCCTAGTCCATTGTCCTGTTATATAAACAGTTGGCAATAAATGTACATATTCTTCTTAGTCTATCTATCTAATCCTACACACATGCTCAGGAACCCATGTGTATTTAGACTCAGCAGTGAACTCCACCACTGAAAGAGTCATGTTGCATAATTCTACAAGCCAGACCAACCTTGTATTTTCTTTTCACTATTTTTGATGATGGTATCACTGTGGCTTCTGCAGCTCGCATTCAATTGTAATGGTTTTCTTTACTACCAAGTTTATGGTTGGAGCTTATATAAAGCTGGTCAATATCTTTATTCTCCAAGTAATCAATCAGCTTCAGAACAATCTTAACTCGGGCAATAGGGTTTCACATTGGGATGAATGTAACATTACTGCTTCTGATATAAAATGCTTATTTCTTTATAATTTGTTTCTCCTGTTAACAAATGTATCATGATGAAGCATCTTACTACATTGATCTGATAAATATAAATGCTAAATTCCAATAACTTTTAAATTTACCTTTATTTCATGAAAAATAGTGGCAGTGGAAAAATAACTTTTTCATATTTTTTTAATTTCAAAATTCAGAATTAAAAAATGTCAAAATATGAAACATTTTTGTCCAGCGCTATCGCTGATTAAAAAAGTCAAGAAATCTTATGAAGGTTGTGTCAAATGTACATCTTTTTTTTATTTCCCCAAATTTTGAAAAATTGCAATGGGCTCAAAACGTGTATCAACATTTCAAATGTTTGAAAAACGTTAGCCATCTTTCTGGCAAAAACACCTCCCCCACCACACACAACTTCAAACAGAAGTGGGAAAAATGGTGGCGGTGGTGCAATATAAAAATAAAAATATGTATTTACCAATTTTTCTCTTCTAGTGATAAACCTTACCTCATATTTTAGCATCATGCAGAAGGAGAAAGATGAGAGGTGATGATGTGAAGTTTTATATTAATGACAATTAGATCTGTTGAACAGTTTAAAAACATAGTAAATATTTTTATGAATAAAAATGCCAACTTCAGTTTGCTGTTACATGTGTCATCACAATCTGAAAGTATGTGAAAGTCTGCCAACTATCCATGAAAATGTTCCACAGGCTCAACATTTTCATAAATTTGAGAATCTATTTGTTTATTGAAAGTTTTTGTTGCTAAATTTCATTATTCATTAGATCCTGTTTAAAAAGTTTGCCACCCAAATCAAAAAGCACAACTATCCTGCCTAATGTAGGAGATCCAGCACAGAACAAAAATTATGAATACCAAAGAATCATATTAAATACATATAAATAAGGATGTTTGCTAAAATCAGCATTGTTTGCCAAACTATTCACTAACCACTAACGAAGGGGATAAATTCATAACACTACTTGTTCAAAACAGACAAGACATCCAGAATACATTTGTCAGAACCAGAGACCAAATGGGAAGTTAAATACAAATAACCAAATGAGATTAAGTTCCAAAGGGGTAGCTGTCTTAGTCTATTGCAGAAAAACAACAGAGTCCTGTGGCACTTTTAAGGACTAAGAGATTTATTTATTGCATGAGCTTTTGTGGGAGAAAATCCCACTTCGTCAGATTAAGGAATCTAGGGGTTAAAGAAATGAGATCCATGCATCTGTATTAGAAAAACGAATGTCCAGGCCTATATAATGTGAGAAGAGGAAGCTACAAGCTCTATTAAAATCAATGCAACTACACCATTTTACACCAGCTGAGGATCTGCCCCACAGTGTATTACCTGTAGGTGTTCAGGTCACTCTCTGAGTATATAGAACTGCAGTTATTTGCAGTCCATCTGAGTAAGAAGCAGTGAGATTTCTTTGCAAGAAATAGTCTTGATGGGGTTATGGTGGTGTACCTGTGCGGCAGTGAAAAATCTTGTGCTGTGCTAAATTAATTGTAGCAGCCACAGGGCCAGCGGCTCAGGCCTTTCTTCCGGCTTTATCATGGTGGTTCTCAAACTGGTTGCATTGGTGATCCCTTTGACACAGCAAGACTCTGAGTGCGACCCCCCTTCTCCATGGGGTTGCCTGCCCCTCACCACTATGAGCTCCCTGCTCTCCCTTTGCCCCCTTATTCCTACACTGTACCCTTTTCACCCCTAACTCCTGAGCCCACCTGGGGAAACTGAGCGGTATGGAGGGATCCCTGGTAATGCAGCTTGATCTCATCTTGAAAGTGCTCCTCCACATGCCCCTAAGGGGTGGTTGTGGGGTGGGAGTAAGGAGGAATATCAGGGCTCCCTGCATCCAGGCCACTTTGGCGGTGTAAGAGGAAGGCAATGAGCAGCAGCTCTTCATGCTCACCTCACAGCAGTGGAGGAACATGGAGAGAGGGGTAGGGGTGAGCATATTTGGGGTCAGGAAGGAATTTCCCCAGGGCTGATTGGCCTGGGCTTTGTGGGTTTTTCGCCTTCCTCTGTAGCACAGGGAATGGTTCACCTACCAGTGAATTCTCTGCATCTTAAAGTCCTTAAATCATCATTTAAGGAGGTAAATAATTCAGTCATAGGTTGGTGGCCTATTGCTAGAGTGGGTGGGTGAGGTTTTGAGGCCTGCATTATGCAGGAGGTCAGACTAGATGATCGTATTGGTCCCTTCTGAATTTAAAGTCTATGAGCAGTATCTGTGTATCCCAACTTGCTCCCTCCCTCCGTGTTCCTCTGCCACAAGGAAGAAGCCAGGAGGCTCCCAGCTTGCGACCCCTACATAACCACATCACACCCTCCTGTTTGTGAGCCAATTCTTTATCAGATGTGATACGAAGTTTCATTAAATCATTTTGGCATGTGCACAGTGAAGATAGAGAGTCGGTCATTGAGCAAAGATTGTTATCTCCTTTATCAATGATTTCTTCAACAGTTGTAAAAATGTGGAAAACTTACTGCCCTGTTCAGTCTGTCATCCCTGCAGTAAATCTCCGAGCCTTGCCACATCTTGCAGCAGCTGCAGCAAAACAGTGTTTCCAAAGAGCAGATGTCAATCAGATGATCTTTCACCCTCCCTGGCTCACTCTACGGAATGAAAGTCTGTTCTGTTGCTTTTGAAGGATGTGAAGGTAGCCACGCTGAATCCAGGTGGACACAGCTGGGCATCTGACGAGAAATCTTGGTATCATTCTGAGGTTTTCTGTGCACGCCACATTGCTATTGCACCTCAGACAGATTGAACTGGCAAGGGGAGAACATGTTGTGAATGAAAAGAACAGTTTAGAATCCAGAAATACTCCATTTTTAAATGGAATTTGTTTGGGTCCTCTTTTTCTAAGCTTAAAAGGTCGTACCTTCTGTCTGCTGGGCACATTTCAAATTTTGGCCCATCATTCAAGATATTCTTGCTTTTCTCCTGTGGCTAAATGATGACTTGTAACACTAACTTCAGAGTTGGTGTCAGTTGTACTCTACAACAGACTAATGAGAGGCAAAATTATGGTTTAATAGAACACAAAAGGCAGCGAGTAGATAAATCTCCCCATGGAGGTAGTAATACTGCTTCCTTATTTCCATAACTTGCTCATGAAGGGTATAATCTTCGCCCGCCTGATGTCAACTTCCTTGTACTTGAGTCTTTCAAACTGATGAGACTGTGGGAAGATGCTACAGGAACCTGCCTCCATCACTAATGAGACAGAGGGATGTGCATCACCATTTGCTACAAATAATTCATGGATGCCAATTCTTCAGGGAGCCATCAGTAAAAGTGAGGCTATCAGTGAAGAGATTTGCTATAGATAATCTAAGCTGCTCCTCATGGAGTGTTTGCTGTGAAGCTGTGTTTAGTAGTGATGGGGGCCTGGTTTCTTCCTAGTCCCCAGGAATGCAGTCTGCCTCTTGGGAAATGAACTTTCTTTCTTTCTTTCTTTCTTTCTTTCTTTCTTTCTTTCTTTCTTTCAATAGGGCAGTGATGATACTACAAGAGAAATGTAATGTTCAGGTGGCCCTGCTCTCTTTCGTCCTTAATTATTCCCATGATCTCCAACGTTAGTGAATGTGTCTTTTGCCTACAAACTGTGAGGAGACAGCAGTAAAAATTCTGTAAACAGAAGACAAACAGCAAGGACTGCGTGGCAGAAGTCCATTGTCACGAGCAAGTTCCGAAGGGGTCGCCGTGTTAGTCTATTTCAGCAAAACAAACAAGGAGTCCTGTGGCACTTTTTATCCACAAAAGCTCAGGCGATAAATAAATTTGCTAATCTTTAAAAGTGCCACAGGACTCTTTGTTTGTTTTCCTATCACTAACAGGTCACTCAACAGGAGAGATACAGTAGGTAAAAATGAAGGCAAATTACACTGAGGGTGAATGTTGCCTTGGATGTTTAGTCTGATAAAGTGAAAGAATCAATTTCACTTGGGTTCATAAATCACAGGGAGGGAGAAGAAATAACCTACTAGATTATATATTCACTTAATAATGTAGACTGTAATCCTCTCCTAAAGATATATCAGGTATTAAACTGATAACAGATGTTAAACTTCACTTCAGCAAACTAGCCAAGACAGCCTCAAGTATTTAAACACCTGTTATGTGACTGGCCTGCTAAAGAATGAGAAACCTTTTTCTGGTTTGTAGGCTCCTCTCCCTTCCTCCCAACCCCCAATTCAAGACTGCATTTGGATTGTTTGTACCTTGTCAAACCTGTTTTAAATAAACTGATGTTCTGTGTTTTTGTTCTTGTTAGGAAAATTGCTGCCCTCTTCTGGTTAAAAAAAAATACCCAAACATTTCAATGTGCCTTAAGGAGAAAACCAGTTTCAATGGATAATGTGACCCAATATGAAACTAATTAAATCTAAACAATAGTTTGGCTTAAGACTCAATCAGAAATGAGGGCAATAGGGTTGAATCCAAATGGTGTTTAGAGACATCCTGATCCAGGATGCATTTAATGAGATTCATGCAATTTCTTTCTGAAAACAATGAATTTAACTGTTGGTTGCATAACTCACAATATCCAGTTGAGCCTTTCCCTCCCCCCTCCCCCCCATGCACAAAGGGTATGGTTTGGCAGAAGGCAGTTCAAAGGAACTTTCATTTAGTGCTTTGAAAACATTACAAGTAAGAGACAAATCTTCCCCCTCACCCCCATAACCATTCACCCCAACTACAAAAGTCTCAAACAGCAATGAGAATAAGTGTCATTTTCTGAAAACTTACCACCAGAGATCCAGAAACCCACTGTATAACTCTTTACTCACATGACCAGTCCCATTAATTTCAATGGAATTAGTCCCTTAATAGATCTAATTGATGCTGGTTTTAGAAAACCAATCCTTGATGCTTAGCCACATCTTTAAATTGGCTTTTCTCCCCTACCACCTGAGAGCGGAGTAATTTAAGAAATTCTTTGCAGTTCCTGCTGTTGCTTCCCATTTAGGGATCATACGGTATCAATTCTATATGATTGGTTGTTTTGGAACTTAATGGAACCTTAATGCAATCAGAAACTACAGTTCACAAGATACATATGAAGACAAATGGTAGGTGCCTCTCTTAGATATTTATTTAGAGCCATATTAGGGATTCATTTCATAACTCCCACTGATATTGATGTGAAGTACTAATATAAACATTGTTCTCTTATTTAAAATGCTTACAATTCCTAATTTGCTGTTGTGGGACAATTGTTATGGTTGCATTATAGGCTTCCAAGGGAGGTTGTAGAATCCTCATTGTTGGAGGTTTTTAAAGAACAGGTGGACAAACGCCTTTTAGGGATGGTTTGGATTTATTTGGTCCTGCCTCAGCACACTTAATGACTTCTTGAGGTCCCTGCCAGTCCCACACTTCTACGATTATCAGTGCACTACAACTATAAAATGCCATTCAATAGCTACAGGCCAGATCTTGCTTGCCTTTCTTACATTAATATGGTTTGACAATTAGGTATACAAGGCTTGATCCTGCCAGGTTCTGAACACCTTGAAATTGCGTTACTCTCTCTAGCATCCTGCTAGCCTTAGTTCCCCCATTGATAAACAAGTTTAAATAAATAAATGGAAGACAATCCCGCTACTTTAAAATAAGCTTGTCATAGAGTGCTTAGGGTTGATGCAAGACTATAAATATGTCTGCGATATTAGTCTCAATATCAGAAGTTAAACGCTTGAATGAAAATTTTGCAATTATATGTGTGCACCTATTGAACAAACCTTATTTGATTGTGAACCCCCATCCCAAGTAAAGCTGTTTGAAATTGAAATTTGGAAAACAAAAAAAAAAAGTTGAAATTTTCCTAATTTTTTGACCAAGTGTGTAGAGTTGGTTTAATTGTTTTGAATTCTGAAACTTCAGAAAAGGAGGCTAACATACTGAAAAACACTTTGTTTCCCTGACCTGTCCTCCATGTCTGAGCATAAGCCTGTTGTTCATGTACATCTGGGCGTGCGAAACACAGTGGTCAGTGTGTTTCTTGTGGACTTGCATGGTTAGCTGGACACCTGCAAAAGAGCATTTCCATACTTTGACAATTTGAGTCTCTTTGCTTTATAAAAATTGGGTTTTGAAGAACTAAAGTTAAAAGAAGGGGGAAAAGAACACAAAGAGTTACTCTTACTGTTCTGGATTTCAGTTACGAGTAGCAGGGAAGTGTGCAAACTTAATGTATTATATAGGAACAAGACAGTATCTATTTAAATAGGTTGGTCATCTAGTAGGGCACATTCAGGCCCAGATTAAGGGCCTGTGGCTGCCCCCCTCCAGTGTGGCCCTTCCCTGCTGCCTGGGGCCCCACCAGGCCCCACAACCATGGGGGCCAGCACATGCATTGGGAGGGAGGGCAGAGGCCATGCTCCTGCCCCACCTGTGGGCTGGCCACTCTGCCCTGCAGGATGGGGCAGGCCAGTGCTGTTTTCTCCACTCTGCTCTGGGCGTGGGGCTGGGGCTGGGGCTGGGGCTAGCTGTCACGCAGTGCTTCCTTCCAGGGCTGTGGCCCTACAGGGCCATACTGCAGGCCATACCGAGCACCAGCCAGCCCCAGCACAGCCACACCCCTTAGCAGAGTGAACAGTGCCAGCCTGCCCCACCCCTGAGGGATGACCGGCCGGCCCAGGGGCGGGATGGGAACAACTCTGGCCCAGGGCCCTGCCTTCTCTGAGCGCCAGTAGGGCAGGGGTTCTGGAGGGGCTGGATATGGCAGGGGCCATAGCGGCTGGAGCTTGGGGCCCCCTTTCAGGCTGGGGCCCGGGGCTTCAGCCCCTATAGCCCCTTTATTAATCCAGCCCTGGGATCATCTGTTCTGTGTTTTAGAAGCTGCTAGAAACCTACCAAAGAGTGAGTGTGTGGGCAGGCCTTCCTTGTGTGTTTGTATCCATTTACTAAACCCAGTTATTTGGGACCCACTTGGGTCCATATGGTTTCTCCACCTTGTTTTTGTTGTGTAAAGAGCAAAAGGGACAATGCTTACACTCCTTAGATGTGAAAGAGCCCATTTTGAAAGATAACTTCCTAGGAAAACCGACAAGGAGCTTGGTGGCACTTATAAAGACTAACAAATTTATTTATTGCATGACATTCTAGTGATTTAAAGCAAGCTATTCAGGGTAAGGAAACCAGAGGTTGATCTCTGATTCTGTTGAGGACTTGCTATGTAACCTTGAAGAGTTGATTAGCCACTCAGTCTGTGTCTCAATTCCCATATCTGTATTGGGCGGGGGGCGGTGGTGGAGTAGCACTACTTTTCTACAGCTGCATCTACCATTGCAGGTAGGGGTGCGATTCCCAGTCTGCATAGCATATTTGCACTAGCTCTTATTGAGCGCTATAAATAGTAGTGTAGCTGCAGTAGCATGGGTACAAACCCGCCTGGATACTCTGGGTATGGACTCAGGGCAGCTAACCCATGTTACCACTTCCCCCTGTCCAAACTCCCTGTGGCTAGACTATATGGCTATGTCTACACTTGAAAAGTTAGGTCGACTTTACGAAGTCGACTTAATAAGGTTGACTTTAAGCAGAGGCGGCCTTTGGCTATTGGGGGCCCTAGGCGAAGGCCCATTGTGGGGCCCCCACTCTCTGCTCCTGGTTCCCTGCCACCAGCCCGCCCTGGCCCTGCCCCCCCACAGCCCCAACTTCCCACCACCCTGGCTCCCCTTCCTCCTGCCCCAGCTCCCGGCTGCTGGCCCCAGCCCCAGGGGCCAGCTCCTCCTCCTGCCGCCGACCAAGGCAGATGCAGATTTGGGGGTAGGCAAAGCAGGCGATGGGGCCCCTTACTGCTTGGGGCCCTAAGCGTGTGCCTGCTTCGCCTACCCCAAAAGCCGCCTTTGACTTTGTCAACTTAAAGTGGACCTTATTAAGTCGACTTAAGTTTTCAAGTGTAGACGTGGCCCCTTTTCGACCTTATTAAGTCGACTTAAAAAGGTCAACCTAAGCACTGCTCCGCATCTCCACTGGCTCAATTTGACTTAATAAAGTCGATTTAAACGCTAGTTAGAATTAAAATGAGGTGTTAATAATTCAAACTAACTTTTCCTTAATTCGACTTAAGGAGCCACTTATGTCGAATTAATGAAAGCCCAGTGTAGACGCGGAGTAAATTAAGTCGACTTAAGCCTCCTTAAGTCGACTTGATTTGTAAGTGTAGACACACCCTATGGTATTTTAGTGTGCTAGCTCAGGGAGACCTACTGCAGGACCAGGGAATCACACTCTTCGCTCCAAGTGTAAACGTAGCTTTTGTTTGTGAAGCACTTTAATACCTCTGCTTTAAACGGACTCCATTCATGTGCCACTGGGGTAGTGTTTATGCCATTTTATGGCCATCTTAGTGCTGAGATTTTTCTCTTGATCTTGTGTACTGACAAGCTGCTCTTTTGGCCTCTCTTCCTGTACTTGCTGGGTTTCTAAGGCCCACTTAACAGTTGTAGGGAAAGGAGAGACCTGTTTGTTGCTCTAGAATTCTTCTTAGTGTCTTCAACCCACAGTGCCTCTGCGGCTCCATTTTGTATCAGATAGAAGTGAATAATAGTAAATGTTCCCTGTAAAATTTCTCCAAACGCACTAAAACATGCTTGTACCTTTCTCCAATTCCTCCCATGGGTTCCATACTGAAGTAGTAAAATGGTGTCCTGACTAGTGATCAGGCATATGCTGAAACTTGGCTGGGCGCCCAGAAGAACTGGCCAGTCTTGTAAAAGCAGGCTATCTCTCTGATGCGATTTCTCACACCTGCTTCAGGTCAGCTAAGTGATTACCTGGCAACAACTTTCATTGCAGCACTCTGTCATTTTTTGCTTCCAGTCCCAGGATGCATTTACAATTTAAAATGATTGAGATAGTGATCTGAGCTAAGAGTGTTTGGATTGGAACTTCCCCAAAGCTTGGGGGTGCTTGGATCTGGGATTGTTGTGAGTGCAGGAGTTGAATGAAGAAACTGGGTGAGTGGGTGGGTAAGTAGAACTGGAGGTGAAGACTCAAACAGGATTTATTTTATAAAGTGGCTCACCCACCACATTCAGCAATCCCAACCTGGATATTTACGCTCCATCCCCACTTGTTCATCAGGAGCCTAAACTAGCTATTAGAAAAGCAACAATTGTGGCTCTTCGTGCTGCCAGATGCCACTGTGGTGATCTCAAGCATAAGTTGTAGATTTTTATCTTTTAAATTGAGCTGTCCCTTGGGCATAGCCGCTGCCCCTGTCCACAGCTATCCTTGTCAACAAACTGTCCTCTGCGCTTGGTGCTGCCCTGCTCCCAAGCCTTAACCATAAGGCTGTGTTTGCTGCATGAGGAGTATTACAGTGGACAAGGCCAGAGATCAAGGTTTGGGGGACTGGGGGCATCTTGGTTTACAGGTAATGGGACTGTAGCTGTTCTTGGGAAGGGCAAAAGACCAGAAATGGAATAAGCTGAGTCTCAAAACAGCCATGTGCTTGTGTGTGTATGTATGTGTGGTCCATAGGATTACAGCTAGTCATCTTCAGTTATTTACAGAATCAGGGAGAAATGGGAAATGAAGATACACTGCGAAATAAGAACAATTTTTAGAACTCTTTCCCTGACTCCCCGACTGCCCAACTCTCTGGCCTCCCCAAGTTCCAGCCCCCATGGGCTTCAGCTAGTGTGGAATGTTAACTGCTAGGCTTTTTACATAACGAAGCAAGTTGGAGCACATTCCCCCCCCCCCCCCAAAAGTCATTTCTCTAATTTAAGGTGCTGCACTTTCCAACACAATCACACATTCCCAGTCAGATCAGGATCCAGCTGAAAATGGGTTTTAATGCCCCTTATGGACTTAATCTGACCAAGTCAGCAGCCAAGTTAATTTCTGGTGTAACACCACTGATGCCAATAGAGTTACAATAGACTCGAGTTAGCCATCTTGCAGTAAATTCCTAGGGGACACCAGTTGTCGTAATTTTTAGCTGAGTGTGGCTAGCAGGGGTAAACCCGTATTGTTGAACTTGACTAGCTACGTGAAAGTACAATCTACCTTGAGTCTGTTCAGATTTTACTGCACGAGATCTAACTGAAATGAACTCTCTCTGGAAGTTCCAGAGGGGTAGCTGTGTTAGTCTATTGCAAAAAAACAAAGAGAGTCCTGTAGCACTTTTAAAGACTAACAGATTTATTTATCGCATGAGCTTTCATGGGGATTTTCTCCCAACAAAGCTCATGTGATAAATAAATGTCTTAGTCTTTAAAAGTGCCACAGGACTCTCTTTGTTTTTCTCTCTGGAAGAAGGCTTTGTTAAAGCAGTGATGAACCTAACAGGTGTTCAGAGCAGGATCTGGATTAAATTTAAGGTAGCATTTGGATCTGAGGTTGAATCCAATTCTGAACCAATGGTGGTGAAACCTCATGATTCCATTTGTACATTTTGCTGTTGATTTTTTAACCCTTTTAAAGCAACACACAGATACTGAGGTTAGTAATGCAACTTCTCTTCTAGTCTCTCCAAAATTTCTAGTCCATAACTCTCATACAATTGTGGTTTCTCCACCCCAAATTCCATTTCAAATGTTCATTGGAAAAGATGGATTTGTCACAGATGCTTAACCTGTTTGGGATGAGAAGGGTGAGTCAGGAAGGGTTTCCATTAACTGGCCATGCACTGCTGAGAGTTCATATTGCAAAATGCCCCTTGGTATCAAGTGAAGTGCCTCCATCTTTTGGGGGTGTCGTGGGTGCGAACATATAACCAATACATTGCATACAAGATGCATTTGAAATGCAAAAGAAGATCAGTAATTCAAGAAATCAATTATATGTACAAAAATAAATCAGATCAACTCATAAATCAGTTAACTTTTCTGTTAGTGACTCTTTCAGAGATGTTGGTAAAAGACTGGAAAAAACTTAAGAACAAAAAAAATCCTTTATTTATCTTCTTACTGTAGTTTCTTGAGGCCTCCCCCCCAGCCTCCACCCACGCACACTTCAGCAACAGTGCATTTCTCCAAGTTCTGTTCACTTTTAAAATGTATTTTCTGATGTAAAACAAATACCTCAATTTATTTTTATATAGAGTATTCAGACACTGAAGCGTTAATAGTGTTGTCTGACTCTTGTAACCCTATCCCTATCTCAGACAGGTTTCTTCCCTGCCACACCCAGCCGGTATTAGCAGCAGACAAAAAAAAAAAAAAAAAAAGGGCAGACACTGAAAGAAAATACATGTGTGCGTGCGTGCGGTCCTTCATTCCTGAGCTATAAATGCTACTACAACAAGGCACAGATTTTCAGCAAACTTTGTAGTTTTCAGACAAATGGATTTCTATCCTTGTAAATGTACATGTGAGAGTGTCAGTGGCGCATTTCCCTTCAGATGTCGTTCTCAGGCATATCTCTGTTAAACCCACATTTCAAAATTGATTAAGGATGAAGGGTAATTTAGCTTTGGCCATAGATGTGTCTTGGCAGAGTTAGAGATACTACCTCCTGTGAGCAAAATGATAAAGCCATTTACTGATCAAGAGTGCAATCTACCATGCTCTACAAATCCCAAGGAAGCGGGTATTGAGTAGACAGCTGAGTGTGGTCTGGGGGAATGGACTTCAGCCTCAAAACCTACATGCAGGCCACAGGGCTGTAATGCTGCCTTTTTATTGCTATTATTCCAGCATATAAAGTGGAATATATGGGGTACTGCTCCTGTACACTTCTGCTTCTCATAGGCTTCCCAACCACTGCATCTGTGCAAGCCCACATTTAGTAGTGCTCCTGGGTGTCTTAAGTGTAATATAAAATGCTTTTCAGGTGCTCTGCTGCAGGGTGAAAGACATCTCAAAGGCCTCTGAGGCCTTGTCTACACCGAAAACTTAGGTGGACGTAGCGACGTCTTTCAGGACTGTTTAAAAGAACCAGAATTCACACCCCATGTGACATAGATTGACTTCACTCCCACTATAGATAGAGGTGTGTCAACAGAAGAATTCTTCATTGGTCTACCTACCACCTGTCCTGGGGTGGGTTAATACAGCAGTGGGGGAAAAAAAACCATCCATCACTGTAGTAATCAGTATAGATGAAGCTGTGTCGTAGCAATTGTAGCATACTGTAGACCTACCCTAAGGCCTGCTCTAAACACCAGTTTTTATACTGGTATAAATGTAGGTTCATGGGGTGATTTTTTTTTTCTTTACTGGTGTTCTTACATCTTGATACGTTTTACACATTCTTACACCATTCTTTCTATTGTGAACGTGGTTACACTGTATAGAGGTGCTTTGATGCATATGCATATAAAGGTGTCCCCCCCCCACACACACACACACCCCTTGATACATTTTACACAATCTTACACCATTCTTACTAGTGTGTACGTGCTTATATTAGTATACAAGTGTCTTGTACTTTATTCCCCTTCTCACAAAGGAATACGCCGTACTGGTATACTCACATTACACTGATATAGCTTTGTCCGTGCTAGGGAAGTTGTGCTGTGTTAACAATAGAAGAATAATTAAAACAGTACAACTTTGTGTGTGGATGAAGTCTTAACAACTGCCATATTTCTTCATTTTAAGGAACGTTGTTGTAGCTACGGCATGATTTTGATAAATGTTAATGCAGATCACAGTGACAAACTGGACCAATAATATCAATGTGTAGTGTCTGGTCAGTTCCAGCTTGGGCTACTTTTGAAAAGTGTGCAGCGAAAGCACTTCAGAAATTTTTCAAAGGATTTATTCAAAAAATGGCCTTTAAAAACATTCACAGGAAAAATTATCAACTTTGTCAATTTTTCTTTCTTTTGTAGTTAAAAAGTCAAACTGGCTATAAACATTTTACATTGATCTAAGGCCAGCTTTTTGATAAATGACAGTTTGGGGTATTTTTGATATTTTAATTCAATCAAATTTAGACATTGCTAACTTTTTTTGAAAAAGTGAAAAATGTTTTTAAAAACTTCAGAATTGCAAAAATCTAGATTTGCATTTTTCAACCATTTCTTTAAAAAAAAATGTCAACTATCTCCTTGAGCAAATAAAGACCAGAAAGCTTGAAAACCTTCCCTGCATAAACACTGCCATTAAAAATGCTTTGCTAACGAGAACTGAAATGTGCTGGAAGAATCCAATCTGACTGAAAAAGCTTCACATGTAGCCTACCTCTAAGTGTTGGAACCTAGACCTAATTTAGGGTTTTATATGGCCAGAGGAAAATTTATGGTTAGCAATTTATCGGTCAGGTGTGTTCACATATTTATAACATCATAGCTTAAGGCTGGAAGTGTCCACTGGATTGTCCTGTCTGACCTCCTGAATCACAGGCCGACCCCCTAGCCCTCAAAGTGCAACAACTAAAATTGGGCCAAAGTATTACACCCTGCAGAAGATTACACTATTATGTGCTACAAGGAGAGAAAGGGAGGAACCAAGGCCGACAAATGCTTGAGGCCACTGCGGTGGCAAGTTGACCACAAGCTTCAGAGAAAGATGTGGGGTGAAAAACCTCAGCTCACTGTTAAGCTGATCTAGGGGAAATTCCTTCCCAACCCCACATATAGTAATCAGTGAAACCATAAGCATATGAATAAGAACCAGTCAGCCAAGCATCTGAGATAGAGATTATTTAATGGCATCTCATGGCACTGGACTGCCCCATCCAGAGTACCATCTCCAGCTGTGGCTATATCTAATACTTTAGAGGAAGAAAACCAACCTCCTCCTTTACCCGACCCCCTCATACATTGGGAGTGAGGGGAATCTCTTCCTGACCAGTTGAGATAACTAGCTGAAGCATGAGTTTTTAGGAAAATAGGATGCAAATTGTGGGACAGCCTAAGGGCTGTTGAGCCCTGCTCCCTGCCTTCACAAATAATCCTTTCATACAGTTGCACTCTTAAATTTGTCCAGCTATTTCACAAAACTAATCAAGTTGTTTGCCCTCCAAAAATCTACTAGGATGCTGTTCCAGAACCTCACCCTTCTTCTAATTTCCAGCCGGAATTTGTTAATGGCCAATTTATATTCACTTGTTCTTATGCCAACATTATCCTTTTAGCTTAAATAGCTCTTCACCTTGCTGTTATTCCCCCCACCCAGCAATGTATTTATAGAGGGCAATCACACCCACCATTGATCTTTTTGCTAAGCTAAACTCTTCCACTCTTCTCTCGATATCTTCCCAAATTTCCCCTGATCAGCCTAGTAAACTCTTCCCTGCATCTGTTCAAGTTTGAATTCATTTGTTTTGAACATGGATGACCAGAATTGTACACAGGATTCCAAATGAGGTCTTACCAGAGCTTTGTACAGTAGCATAAATACTTGTTCCTCCTAGAAATGCCTTTCCTGGTGCATTTTAGCATCACATTAGAGGCTCATAGGCTCATGTGATCAACCCAGGCACTCAGGTGTCTCTTCCTCTTTCACTTCCAACTGATGAGCCCTCAGATAGTAGCAGGACTTCTTATTAGATCCTAAATGCATGATCTTGCAGTTTGTACTATTGAGTTTTCTCATTTGCGTCACACCAGTCATCAAGCTCATTCAGATCTTCCTGCATAAAATTCCAGTCCTCCTATGGACTGATGATACCTCTCAACTTTGTATCAGCAAATTTCATTAGCATGCTGCTACTCTTTATGCCACGGTTATTAATACAGCTATTGAATATGGTTGGTCGCAAGACTGATCCTTGAGAAACTTCACTAGCAACCCCCTTCCAGTCTGATAATTCACCTTTCTGCACAGTACATTGCTTTCTCCACTTTATAATTCTGGTACTAACTTCCAATTTATCTAATTTAGAATATTTTTTCATGTTTGACCATGTTAAAAGTTTTATTGAAGTCCAAGTGCATTAGATGTTTTGAATTTCTCTTATTTTTAATAATAATAATAACAATAATTTAATTAATTAATTAATTAATTGTTTTCACAAAGAAACATCATATAGGTCTGGCGTGATCTATCTTTGGCAAACTCATATTGCATTATATCCCCATTACTGTTTATCATCATTAATTTAATTATTCTTTCTTCACAATTTGTTCTAAAGCATTCTATACTATGAGATCAGTCTAACTCACTTGTAATTGCCCATATCACTTTTTTCTTCTTTCTTAAATATTGGTACAACATTAGCTATTCTCCAGTCATATGCTGCTGCTGCCTCAAATAGCTAGAATTATTAAAAATCCTTGCTACTGGGCCAGCAAACTCATATGTATTTTGGACTGTAGATTATGCAGTTTCCCCAGTTTGAGTACATTAAGCTCTTCAAAACTTTTTCCACCTCAGATACGATGATTTCCATTTCTGTACATTCATCCATGTTCCATATTATCATCCTTATTGAAAACTGAGGCACAGTATTCATTTAGGTTTTGGGCCAGACCTAGATGTCATCTTTACTCTCCTTTCCATCTACAGTTGCATAGCAGCCCAACCTTCTCCTTCCTCCTTCTCTTTTCCTTTATGACTACAAACTTAGCTCTTGCCAAGGAAATTAAAATAAATAGTATTTATCCTGCATGCCTGGGCAGCAGAGGGGAGAGCTGAACCTATACTGTGGCTAATAAACCATGGTATTAGATTTTCGGTTCCTCTCTTCACTTGCAAGATGTTCTAAGAAGTGGGTATTTCTTCAGACCTATTGTTAGCTCAGGAGTATTGCCTTACTCATCCTGCTATGTCTCACATTGAGAAATCTCTTACTGAATCCTTCTAGATATGGCTGTGCAAAGAATCAGAGGAGATTAAAACAAAACATTCCAGTGACATGTTTAAACATAGTTTATTAATATCTCCTTGCAATAACCCTTAAGGCCCCAACCACTGAAGGCTACCTCCTCATAGCAGTAACAAATTCTGATTCCAAACAAACCCCCTTGGGCTTGCCGAATCATTAAACACAAATGTCAGAGGTCTGTATTATTTCCAATATTTCTTGACGTTGCATAAGTTGCGGCCTCTGGCACATTCCCAGCAAAAGGAAGTTCAGCTGTGTTTCACTTAAAGAATTGGATATATCCACTAGCCCCTGTCAAAGAAAGCATCAGTGGGGGAGGGAAAGGGAAGGGAATGGACGGTGAGAAAGCAACTATTTCTTAACGGTGCACTATGATCGTGCACAAGCACACTGTTACATTAGATGGAATGATTGCTATGGATGTAGAAAGGACCTAAGAGAAGACATGCCTATATGAAACTCTATTTCCATGGGCTTTCCAGAAAGCTTAATCCTAAAGAGTACAGAAGCTAAAACTGATATTAATCAGAGCTAATATGTAGTCAAGAGAGGATTGACTCTTTTCTCAATTTACTAATTCTGCATTCGCCAGGTCTACAGGACATGCTGTAAATGTTTCCAGGAATACCTTTTACCTGTTGTCTTGGACAAATCCAATTGGCACTTTCAAACAGGAAGAAGAGATGCAAGAAATATTGAACCTCGGATGATGGCATAATACCTTCAAACTTCAAGAGAAGCAATCCTTCATAATGAACTTGATTGGACATTGCTTTCTTAACCATGCTTCGTCTTTGGTTAATTCCTTCTTGAAACTGGCAGATTGGTCTGAGTGGCTCCATCCTAATGGATGGGCAGGAATACAAAAATTCCATAAAGTCACTGTGTGCATTGAGCCTATTTATTTGTGTGCTCAACAAATGTTTGATCCTACATATCCTTATGCATGCATGCATCCAGTTGATGACAAAGTATAATAGGCCTGCTTACATGAGTAAAGACCACTCACTGAGCCAAGTGTAAAATCAGAACCTAAGACTTTAGAACTAAGGATATGATTGGGGGAGGACAGATGAGGTATCATGGTACCACTGCAAGCTACTGTCACTGTGGGATAGGGTAAGTAACATCTGTCTTATTTTGCAGCTGTAGCAGAATCACTGCTCACCTGGATGAAATTTAGAACCCACCAAATTTCCTTGCAAGAGTTGTTTGTGGGAGGAGAGAGTCTGGGCACCAGACAATGGCGGGCGGCAGCGCTGTCCAGTGATGCTAAAGGGCTCAGAGTGGGCTAGTAATCCCGTTGGAACCAATGGGGCTACTTGCGTAAGTGTTCACCAGGGCTATGTCTACACTTACCAAAGTTAGTTTGAATTAGTTAATTCGAACTAACTAATTCGAACTAATTTTAGTAAGTTCAAATTAACTTAATTTGAACTAGCACGGCCCCACTAGAATGCTAGTTTGAACTAGCCATGTCCATGCAGGGCACTTGCTTAGTTCGAATTAGTCAGTTGCAGGAAGGTCAATCTGCCGATTAGTTCAAACTAAGCAGTTAGTTCGAACTAATATGGCCACATTGACTTAATTCGAACTAACTATTTCGAATTAAGCATTAGTTCGAACTAAGCAATTGAATTTATTAGGTCGAATTAAGGAAGCCCTTAATTTGAACTAATGAAAGCCTAGTGTGGCCAAGGCTTAAGTTAGTTTGAATTAAGCTTCCTTAATTCGAACTAACTTGCAAGTAGAGACATAGCCCAGGAGAGTAAGGGCTCACAGACTGGCATAGTGCTAACATCTGTGTGCTTATGACTCTGTGCAGTGAGTATGGATGGAAATAATATGGGAACAGGAAGAGAAAGAGAGAGATTCTTTTGAGTGGGAAGTTGCATGAAAATAAACACCACTCTAAGCGCTTGTCAGACTTCTACCCACCCTCCAGGGTTGTAGCCACACCTAATTATTATTCCTCAATGCTAAAATGACATAAGCGATGTATGGCAAATTGTGGGACTAGCGAATGATACACTGGTCCAGAGGTTTCTGTATGTCTGGTGGCAGAATGATTCCTTTGTCTGTCTTGAGTTTATTGCTGAATAGCTGAGAAGGGTGTGGAATACAGATCCATGACCTTCCATAGCTTTCACACAGCAGCTTAACCCATATGCAGGTGTGGTCTATCTAAGGCCCTAAACAGCAGAAAAACTTGAAAAACAGCAAAGCTCTTGATAAGAGAGGATTTGCATAGGGACAGATGGTCAAGTTACAGAGCAGGGCATAATAATAGGAATAACTGCTGGTTAAGTTCTCCAAATCTTACTTATCAGATGATCTTTACAAGGAGAGGCTTGCATTACTCAGGAAATAGCTTCTCTCTGCTGATCTCTGCTTATTAATGGAGAAAGCTGGAAATGTTTGGCATTTGGGTTAAGTTTGAATAAAGCACCCAAATACTGACATCATTTTCCTTATTTCAGAATCTTTTGTATCTGCAAAGCTGGGCTGGGAATACATAAGTACAGGCCTTCTCATGTGATTTCTGGTGCTGCTTCTTCCCCTCACTCTTTTTTCTGTTCTGATCCAGGCTGGCTACACAGTCACACCAGCAAATACTCTGACCCTCCAATGAGATGTAGAGAGACGGATTCTTACACCCACTCAGGCCCTCATTGGCTTCAGTGGGCTCTGCTCTGCCATCAGGTCAGGAATGCAAAAGTTGAGTTTCTAAGAGCAGTGCTGTAGAGTTAACATTGTGCATACTTACTACGTTCTTTCTCTTGCTGATAATATACTTTTATGTCCTAAAATGTCTCTCTCAAAATTTCCAGGGTGCTGTGTGACTGAGATAGTTGGACTGTTGCAATCTGAATTATTGCATTTCCATTTTACATATTGAATATGTGACTTTGTATTTCAACTTTGGTGCTACTTTCTTTTTTTTTTTTTTCTTTTTTTTTTCATTTCCTATGCTTGTATCTGGTACGCTAAGGGTGAGATTTTCATAAGTGTTCAGCCCTGGCCTAACTTGCTGCCATGGGTGTTTTACCACTCTTGACTTCAGTGGAAGCTAAGTTAGGTCAATGAAGAAAGGTTTTCAAACTCCCATGCTCTGTTCGTACTGTCATGGACTGGTTCATATATGTGCACTGGTGCCCTCTATTGGATCTGCGTTGTATATCTGTTGAAATATTTGCATATATGGAAGCTCCTTTGGTTTGCACAATGACCTAAGTATTTTTACACACACATTTTTAAGTAAAAATTTCCACTGTCTTACTGTTCATGAAAATAATGTTAATGTGAGGGATCTGACAGGCAGTGATCTTTACAATAGAATACGCCTAGGAATGACAGCTTTAAAAGCAACAGCATTTGTCGGATTATTGTATTTTTCTGAAAGACAAATGCAAAGTCTTTTTTGCTTGGCAGTGATGTCCTAGGCATATGTACCATGTGGCTTTTACTGCTTGGCCTTTATGTGAGGAATATGCTAGGCAGACTGTGGTGGTGTTGGTAACCTTGCCAAAAATCTGACATCGGGGCAGACAGCCTCTGTTTTCTGACTGGGCCTCTGAGTCTACAGGGTGGGCCCAGCCACGGGCAGTTTCCAGTCATGTAATGCCCCCTCTTTAACTCCCAGGGGCTGGGTACTGCAGTTGTTGGGCCTGATCTCCAAGTGGGTAAGCCCCAGTCCACGCATAGCTATGCCCTGTCTGACATCTATAGTAAAGAACAGAATAATGAATACAAATATGTAAATGTCAGGACTTGCTTCTCATTTATTACAAATCAGATGGCACATTGCAGACCTTGTATATGTGCCTGAAAATTTCATGCAAAAAGGCTCATTCCTACAATAGCAAACATCACAAAGCAACATAAACTTTCCTTTTCCATGGCAGCCAGGGGAATGGTTTGTGGTACCACAAGCAGACCTAGCTCATAACCTTGAAGAAATGCAATTTCAGTGGCGACCCCTTAGACTGATTGTTTTTTCCTCCTCCTCATTTGAGCGAGAGATTCCCACCACTTGAAGTCTGTGGGGAGGGAAGTTGGGAGACGGTGGTGGAGGAATAACACTAGGACTGGGAATACCTGTCTAACCTGTGTAGACTTTTTAAAATGCACCCACTGGCTGCATTTTAGAGCACCGACAGCATGATTGCATAACTACACAGCATGATTGACGCACTTGTGTACTTTCACCATAAAAGTACACTTAGGTAGGTGGGCATTAAACAGATAATGTGCATGTGAGTGTAGAGCAAGATCACATAGACTTGAGATTAAAAAATAGGATTGGCAGCTGTGGCAAACTGAGCATGCTCAGTCCCCGGGGGGTCCTGCACTTCATGGAGTGGCAGTCAGCTGAGGCACATTCTCCCACCTCCAAACCCCAAGCGCTATGGATCCTCAGTCCCTCCTACCCTGGGGCTGGGCTCTCTGCCCCACAGGCCGCTGGGCCTATGGCCCTTCTGGGCAAACTTGCCCTAACTGCCCGTACCTCCTAGGCGCTGTCAGTAACAGCTACTGATCAGCTCTCCTCCACACTTCTTCGCTGTTCTTCTCCACACACCAAATTCTACTCCCACCTCCATCTCCCAACACACCCAAACTCCCTCACTGCCTGGCTGCAACAGGGGCTTTTTATCTTCTACCCTTAATTGGAGTCAGGTGCTCCAACTGCCGCTAGATGCCTTAATTAGAGTCAGGTGCCTTATTTGGCTCAAAGCAGGTCCACCCCAGCTACCCTGGGAACAGGGCCCTGCTGCACCTGGGGCTAATATACCTGCCTTCCACCACTCTCCTGTAGAGAGGAGTTTGGCTGAGGGAGGTTCCTGCGACTGTGGGGCCTATTTCCGGTCCCTTGTTCGTGCACGTATCCAAGCAGAGTTCCTCTGGGCAGCGTCCGCTGGCTCCCTCGATACCTTTCGGGAGCAGTGGGCGCTGTCCGAGGTCCTCTGCTCGGTGTCCCCCTCCAAATCCCTTCTTTTGAACCTTTGACCCTCACACCCATTCCCGATTGTCATTTGTTGTCCCAAGTACTCAATTGAAGCTGGGTCTAGTGCTCCCTTAGGCTGGGGGAGGAGTTTTAGTAGTGGGCGGGCTTGCGCCTGCCCACTTCCCGGTTCCTTCAAATAGGACCACTCTCCTGTAGCCATCAGGCCTGGCTCTGTCACACAGTGAAAAAGCTTTCGGTTCTGTTTCTGGCTTTGCCACTAGCCGTTGAGAGGCTTAAGTCTCTGAGAGCCAAATTTGCAAAAATATTAAGGCACATAAAGATTTATCTAGGTTAGTGGCGCTCAACCTTTCCTGACTATCCTACCCCTTTCAGGAATCTGATTTGTCTTGCGTACTTCCCTAAGTTTCACCTCACTTAAAAACTACTTGCTACAAAACCAGACATAAAAATACTAACGTGTCACAGCACACTAGTACTGAAAAAGGGCTGACTTTCTCATTTTTATCATGTAATTATAAAATAAATCAATTGGAATATAAATATTGTACTTACATTTCAGCATGTCGTATAGGGAGCAGTATAAGCAAGTCCGTGGCTGTATGAATTTTAGTTTGTACTGACTTCAATAATGCTTTTTAATGTGTCCTATTGTAAATGAAACAAACAAGGAGTTGGGTTGCACTTTTTAAAAGCCTAACAAATATTTATTTACTAACAAATTGTGCACAGAACTCCTTGTTTGTTTTGCTGAAAGAGACTAACACAGCTACACCTCTGGAATATTGTAAAGTAGGCAAATATCTAGACGAGTTCTTTTATCCCTAGGCGACCTCTGTGTACCTCCCAAGGATGCATATACCCCTGGTTGAGAACCACTGATCTAGGTGACTAATGGGATTTTCACAAATGACTGTGTGCATAATTCCCACAAAATCAAAGGCAGTTAAGTGCGGGGGCACTCCACCCAGGTGCCTATCTGAAGTTTTAGGGACCTAAACACCTTTGAAAAGCTGGCTCTTTGACTCTTTGCCTATTTCCATATCAGTAGAATATGAATATTAAACAGGTAAAGCACTTTGAGATCCATTTGGAAAATACTGTTTCACATTTTTATAAAATAATATTAATACAAGTATAACATGAATCTCTCTCTCTCTCTCTCGTGTGTGTGTGTGTGTTTCATGGTGATATAAATGTTGATAAATATAGCTCCTGATTCAGGAAGATGCATTAGTACATGTTTAATTTTTAAGTGCTTTCCTGAATCAAAGCTATTTATTAATACAGTGATTATAAAATGAGTGTTTTCAGTGTTGGAAAAGCTGACAGTTACAAATGAGCTGTAATGTCACATCCCTGAATTACAACAGGCATTTTGAACATACCCCCTTCTGAAATGAGAGAGACAGACTGTAAACCTTTTCTTCAGTATCAGTTCAGTATCCATTCTCCTGGCTTCTGTAGTGTTCAGTTGCTCTTTTCCCCATAGCAGATTTGCTAGGAAGGAAAAAAACATAACTAGGGAATTTTCTTTTTGGTTGATCTGTGATTCCAGAAGTTTTGTTTGTAGACAACGTATTTGAAAAACAGCCTACTGAGGGGAAAGGACAAGAGGGATTCATAAGCTTAGCTATTGTGGAAGGAAAGAGCTCCTGAACTAATGAATAGAAACAAGATGTTTTAAACACCACCTAGGGAGGCTGCTGAGTGGTCATGATCAGAAATCGCTAGGAGGCGGTCAAAATGTCTCCTCTCTATTCATTAGGTCAGAATAGCTTTTCTTTTACAATGTGATCTTTCTTCCTGACCTCCTTTCTGTTTTTAAATGACTCCAGGACCATAAATCCCCCTTTATTAGTAGCATTGTTTATTTTACCATCATCAATCAGTTAAAATCAGGTTGGAATTACTCTTTGAGAGAGAGTATCAATTTGAATCGATACGGAATTCTGTGTGGTGTGCAATTTCTTTACTATTTTGAATACTGAAATATACTTCTTCTGAGCCCTCGTGCATAGGGTAGTTTATCATATTACATTCGTGCTGCATGCAAATTGGCTGTTTATGTGAAACGCTTTAGAATTCTTCATAATTACATGGTTTTGGGGCTAGTTTGTTGATTTGTTTTAAATATTGAAGCATATTTTTAAATGGATTTGTAAGGCCTTATCTATGCCCCCAAATTGAATGTCATTATCTTGTTCCAGTTAAAAATGTTATAACCCCTCTAATGTGGAAACAACTATGATACAAAAATGCTTATACTGGTATATTATCCCTGTATGGGAAGGGGAATAAGCTATACTGGGGTAAGGCACCTTTATATCAGTATAACTGTGTCCAGACTAGGACTTGCATGAGTATTTCTACATCAGTTTAAAAAAAAATCACAACCTAATTATTTTTTAACTGGGAAAACTATTTCAGATACAGGAACTGTGTAGCTCGAGTCTAAGATTCAGCCTGCAAATTTTTGAGTGTGGTCCTTTTGCATGATCAAAATCTGTATTTGCATATACAAATAGGCATTTGTGCATGTAAATCAGGCAGTTGTGTGCATGATTTATCAATTTATCAAGTACTTCTTTGGCTACTCCACTTACATATATTTAATGGAATTTTCAAACACCCCCAAGTCACTCAGAAGCACGAGTCCCACTGAAAGTCAATCAATTCTGCTCCTACATCATTTATAGGCTCTTATGAAAACACCAGGATAAGTTACTTAGGAATACAAGTTCCACTGATTTTTCAATGGGGCTTGTTCTTCTCAGTGACTTAAATGCTTTTGAAAAATCCTATCTGTTACTTGCTCTCCCCCCCCCTTATTTCCATTTATTTGTCAGAATTAAGTAAAATCAGTTAATCCATTTCTAGCTTTTAAATGCTCCCATTCTTGCCGTGTGAGATAGGTAAATCTTTTTCCTCTATATTTGTATTTGCTTTCTCTTGTAGTGAAGTCTGTCGTCATCTGGGATGGTACATGTGTTAGTGACATAGGGCAATAAAGTATAATGGGGGTACTGTGCTCAGTTTTATTCTGCACCCACTTACAAATCAGGTTGACCAGTTTAAATACATTTTAAAGCCCTTGTCAGTGAAATGCCTTGCGAATTGAGAATGAAATATTCCGTAAATGTATTTGGAAGTTTCCTCAGGGAACTTCTTTCAATTGCCAAGCTTGCACCCTTGCAATGTGTATTCATGTAAGGGCAGGTCTACGCTGCGGGGGCATTTTGGCAGCAATCAAAGGAAAATACGCAAAGTACTTAAAATACCTTGCGTATCTCCCTTTGATTGCCTACTGCCTACTCACCACAGCGTCCACACAGTGCTGTTTTGAAGGGAAATGCCTTCCTGTCGAATCAACGCTATGCTACTTGCCAGATAGATCTTAACAAATCAACCTCCGGTTAATTCTGTGTTTGCCATGGCCATTGCTGTCACAGGGCCCACAGGGCACAGGCCCCAGGTCCCCAGTCTAGTGCCCCGAGTCCCATGCTAACCCGGCCTGGCTGGGACCTGGGGCTGGTGTTTGGAGCCGGCAGCGGCTCCCTTTTTCACCTGCATCAGGTCTGGTGTCTGTTTACAGCAGAAATGGAGCAGAGTTTCTTTATCTGGTAGAGCATTAAAAAGCCCTGGACACATGAAGCTGTTTCTTCTAGCCCTTGTTGAGTGTCAATAATGTTATGCCAACAGAATAAATAAAACCTTAGAGGATGAGAGAGTAATTGACTAATATGGAAAGCAACCTCTCTACTGGCCTGTTCCAGGCCTATTAAAATCAGCAACTGGGACATGGAACTTTAGCACACCGATACTTTGGTTCAGTTTGTCCCAAGTAGCAGTCCCTGCTCAGGACCAAAATACAACCAGCCGATCATGACTGAGGTGCATCTGCAAAGTTGAGGGGAAGCCCGGTGCAAGAGGACTGCAGTTTTGGAGTGAGGTATCTTAGAAGAGTTGGATGGCTGGAGGGAGATGGACAGTATATGTTACACCAATATGCTCAACAATGTACGTGTAGATCTCTGAGCCATTTCTGCTTCCTAGCGTGTTAGCGACAGTCAGATGCATAGGGTAATAGTCTATAAATATATATCTCTTTGCAGTTGCCAGCAGGACATCTTGAGAACACTAGAAAACCATCTTTTTCTTCATTTAACTGAACTTGATCATAGATATTGCCTGCATTTTAATTCAAGTCACTTACAGGAATCCTTCCAAATGCAAAGAAAAACAGATCCTAGAAAATACTGGAACAGGGTATTATTAAGCAATAACAATCAAGGCTGGAGGGGTATTTCCTGGGTATTAGTGATGAGCCAGGAGATCTGATGACTCAGAAGAAATTGAAGTCTCTAACTCTCCTCCTCTACCAATATTTTATTTTCCAGGAAATGACCGGGCCCAAGGTCATTGCTGTTACGAGCAGGGATATTGGTTTAATCAGTCTGAATAAACCTTCAAACTGAACTTGGCCTTTTTTTTAGCATTCAAAAAAAGTCAGTTCATTTTTCTTGAACTTCACGTACTTCCTCATTTGGGTCAGAAGTGGAAAGTACCTACATTCTGTGAGAAGCTGTTCTCATGCTATCTGAGTCAGGTGGAGTCTGGAAATCTCACAAGAGACTCTTCTTGTGAAATCTCCAGCCTTGATTCTAGATAAATTGATATTAGATTTGACTCGGCATCCCAATATTGAATGCTAATCCAAGGCTTAAACTGAATGTCCAAACTCTTCTAAAATTCTCCCAGTTAATTATAGCTTGTCTTGTGGGAGAGGTGTTATTTTTGTTGAATGAAATGGATATTTAAATGTTTATTTGCAACTCTGGATGCAAGAGGGATGGGTGGCTTGAAGGGCAATGCTGTTTTGTCAGGTCATTTAGCGCTTGGTCTGAAGCCAATCCTTATCGATGGGAAGTGGTCTGGCTTCCATGGCCTTTGGATCAAGCCCATGCTGACTCTCAGGTTCATAGATATTGACCCATCCTTTGGTGAGAACTATCCAGACTATTGACCTTTTGTGGTCAGTGGTGATGTGGTAAAGATGCAAAAGGTTCAGAACAAAGCCAAGGCACGTGTTCAATGCTCTGAAACTTCATTTTAGGGAGGAAAATCAATTTGTGGTTTAGACACTGGAAAGTCACTTATGGGCAGGTTTTGAAAGGTAATTGGGTATCTAAAGATACAGGTGGGGCCTAGTTGGATTTTCAAAAGCACTTAGGCATGTTAGGCGCCGAGCTTCCATTGATGTAAATGGAAGTTAGGCACCTAACTTGCTTAGAGGCCTTGTGGGGAAAGTGCCTATCTGCATATATAGGTACCTAAATACGTTCAGAATCAGATCCTTAATCTCTCCCAGCCTCAGTTCCTAACAATGGGAATAATATTTCCTTTCTCAATCATCTGCCTGTCTTGTCTATTTGGATTGCAAGCTTTCTGGGGTAGGGACTGCCTTACCCTTACACTGTATGTATGGTCCTGACACAGCGGGGCTTGGTTTCATCTGTGGCTGCCAGGTATTCTTCTAATACAAATGAAACGTAATAATTTTACAAACTAGGAATAGGAGGGATTTTCCCCATTTTTTCAGACTTTGGGGAGGATTATTTTATTTCAAATACTATTTAACTAATTTTTAAGACTCTTCAATGGTTAAATGTTATAGAGGGTGTGTGTGTGTGTGTGTGTGTGTGTGTGTGTGTGTGTGTGTGTGT
>ML685788.1:10416973-10444621 GCA_007922175.1 Pelusios castaneus | reverse complement strand
GTGTGTGTGTGTGTGTGTGTGTGTGTGTGTGTGTGTGTGTGTGTGTAATACTTTAAAATATACTCTGCACAGATATTTGCTAAATTTTGCTGAGATTTCTGTAACTGCTCATCCTGCAGGCTAGTGAAAATGTATCATGATATAAGTGCATCACATGAAGAAAAGGGATAACTAAGAAAACTGATTAGGACTAAATCTCTGATCCTCAAAGTTTCTTAAATGCTTAACTCCTGTTGAAATCAGTGGGGTTAGGTGCCTAAATACCTTTCACAGTCTGGGCCAAAGACTCTGGGAGAGCCGTTCTCACCTTGCAGTAAAGGTAGAGCAACAGGAAAGTCCTGATTAGGACCAACTCCTTAATTGTGCTGCCAACACACACAATTTGTGCTGAAAGTTCCTATTCAGTTCCATTAAATGTGTCATTGGTGGCACTAAAAATCTCACTAGTTGGAGACCCTTCTGTCACCTTACACCCTGTTTATCCACATAGTTCCCGATCTAGTAAGACATGTTGGCATAATCTTTAAGTTAAGCACGTTCTTAAGGGCTTTACAAAGATGAGGGGCACAGGCTCCTAAACTCAATAAGAAAAGTTTTTTGACCCTGAAAGAAAATATTCCCAAAATATCCATCCCATTGAATAATGGGGTGACATTAAAGTTTAATTAAATGTAAATGAATTTACTTCACATTCCAAAGCATTTCTGGGATACTATTTTTGTTGACTTTTAGACTGCAAAGCAATCTGAAGTACATATAAGATGGCAATCAAAATGACTTGGTAGAGTACAAATGATGCCATTCACTTAGCAAAAACGTCTCTGCCAGATACATTTAGTTTGCATAAGAGTTAATGGGAAGCAGTGTCCAATTCCAAGTGTTGACATGATTTGTCAAGTTTGCCATTGTATATGTCTGAAGTTTCTTTGAGGGGAAATGACCCAAGATTGTAACACTAAATAAACACACTCTTCAAATAACCAATGGCAGTTTCCTAAATTGCCAATCAAACCCATAAATAATGACACAAACTGTGGGTATATTTAAGTTGTGATCAGCAGAACAGAATTAAGCAGTGCTGTTCTTGTTAAAATGAATTTTCATCCTGAAGTGAAGATCAAAATAAATGGTCTGTTCCTTTGTGTCTTGGAAAAAATGGATTGAATGAGGAAACGGTGCTAGAAACTTAGAAGCTGGTTATGAAATTCTTAATATTAAAAGCAAGGACAATATACAACTGTCATAAGTATGGATCCACTCATAATTGTTTTCCACAAGACAGCAGAATGCTTTTATTTTTATTTGTAGACTTTCAAAGTGTAAAATGCAAGTATTAAAAATAAAAACCTTTAGAATAAAAATTTCAAAGGTTCCTAATTTCCATTCTTCTAAAATGATGATCGCAATTCAGGCTAGGTTTACATAAGTATATAGCCTTCTAAGGATGCAGACACTAGGTGCCTGTTGGGAATTTCAAAAGCAGCCAGGGAGGTTAGGAATCCAACTCTCATTGAAATCAATGGGAGTTAGGCATCTCAGTCACTTATGCACATCATTAACTTGATTAGGCACCTCTCTGCACCTTTAGGTGTTTCAATACCTTTTTAAAATTTAGCCTTCCGAGCCTACATCTTACTGACTTTCAAGGATCCCTAATCTCCTAAGTGCCTACATAATTTTAAAGGGGGGGTGGGAAATTTAGGTTCCTAAGTCACTTAGACAATTTGGGAAATTGACCCTTCATCTTTTCAATTTACAAAGAAAACTGTCTTTTAAAAAAGCTGCAGTCTCAGCCATCCCCAAAACAGCTTTATATCCCCACTTCTATGGGCAGCTGATTGAGCCAGCAAGTAAGAGTGTGTGTGTGTATGTGTGTGTGTGAGAGAGAGAGAGCGAGAGAGAGAAAGAGTGTGTGTGTGTTTATATACCTTCCATGCATAGTATAACCACACACTTGGCACATCATTAAAGCATGTGCAAATGACAGTTTGTGTAAATACACTGAGGAACATTCTTGCCTCATTGAAGTCAATGGAAAAGCTCCCATTATTTCTTGGTTCTTGGAATGTACTGGGGACAACTTTTTGTTTCAGAAAATAGAGGGACAGCCTTTTTATACTTGATGCTAACCTTCAGGGAGGAATTGGTTGTGCATCTCAAGGTAAAAGGCAGTTTGGGTGAAAATGATCATGAAATAATAGATTTCATGATTCTAAAGAGAAGAAGGAAGTGAGAGCAACAGAATAAGGATAATGAACTTAAAAAAGCTGACTTTAATAAGCTCAGACAACTGGTAGATCAAATAAGGAGACTGTATTAAGGGCACAACTGCAACTCTCCTGATGCAAAGGGAAAGACAGGAAGAACAGTAAGAGGTCAACGTGGCTGCCTCAAGAGCTCTTTAATGACCTGAAAATCAAAAAGGAAGCCTACAAAAAGTGGAAATACGGATGAATTGCTAAGACGGAGTACAAAAGAATAGAACAAACATGTGCCCCAAAATCAGAAAGATTAAGGAACAAAATGTGTTACACCTAGGAAGGGACACAAAAGGCAGTAAGAAGAGGTTCTTTAAATATATTAGGAGCAAGAAAAAAGACGAAAGAAAATATAGGTCATCTCTGCGAGAAAAGAGAACTAATAACTGATGACATCAGGAAGGCTGAGTTGTTTAATGCATATTTTGCTTCTTTACTAAAAAGATTAATGGTAAGCAGGCACTCAAAATACTTCATATTAACAGCAAGGCAGAAAGGAATGTAAGGTGAAATAGGGGAAGAACAGATTAAAGAATATTTGGATAAGTTATCTGTATTCAAGTGACAAGGGCAGGATGAATTTCATCAGATGGTACTTAAGGAACTACTTGAAGCTATCTCAGAATCATTAGTAAGAACACCCCATAGGACTGGAGAACAGCAAACACAGCACCTATCTTTTTAAAAAGGGGAACAAAGGGGAGTTATAGACTAGTCAGCCTGATTTCAATATCAGGAAAGATCCAGAAAGACTCTGGAAGAAATTATTTAACAGTTTGTAAACACCTGTAGGATAATAGGGTAATAAGTAAAAGCCCACATGAATTTGTCAAGAAGAAATGATGTCAAGCCAATTTAATTTCCTTTTTTGACGGGGTTACTCGTCTAGTGGATAGTGGGAAGCAGTGGATGTGGCATATCTTGACTTTACTTTAGCAAGGCCTTTAACACAGACCCACGTGACTTTCTCATAAACTAGGGAAATTGTAATTTAGATTAAATTACAAAAAGTTGGTTGCACAGCTGGTTGAAAGATCCTGCTCAAAGAGTAGTTATCAATGTTTTACTGGTAAACTGGAAGGATATATGTCAGTGGGGTCCCACAGAGTTTAGTGCTGGGTTTAGTCCATTGCTTACTTGGATGATGGAATGGTGAATTTGCATATAAAATTTATAAATGATACAAAGCTGGGAGATGTTGAAACTGCTTTGGAGAATGGGATTAGATTTCAAAACAACCTTTTCTGGAGACTTAGCCTGAGATCAGTGAGGTGAAATTCAATAAAGACTGTACTTAGGAAAGAAAAATCAAATGCACAACTAAAAAATGAGGAATAACTGGTGAAGTGGGAATACTGTGAAAAAGGATCTGGGGGTTATAGTATATCACAGATTAAATGAGTCGTCAATGTGATATTGTTGCAAAAAAAGATGATCAATCTGGGATGTATTAACAGAAGTAGTGTATGTAAGATAGTGCGGCCTCAGCTGGAAGGAATTCTGTGTCCACGCTTCAAGAAAGATGGTGACAAATTGGAGAGTTCAGAGGAAAACAACAAAAAAATGACAAAGTTTACAGAAAATGACCTATGATGCAAGGTTTAAAAACTGGGCATGTCTAGTCTTGAGAAATGAAGACTGGGCAAAAATCTAAGTTTTCAAATAACATTAAAGGCCTTTTAAAAAGAGGATTGGTTTTTTTTTTCCCCCACAGTCATTGTCACTTCTCCACTCCTCTTCAGTTGTTCTCTATGTCCACTGGAGGTAGGACAAGCAATATTGGGCTGAAACTGCAGCAACGGGGTGTTAGGTTAGATATTAGGAAAATCTTTCTGACTAGAAGTGTAGTTAAACTCTGGATGAAGCTTCAAGGGAGATTTAATTTTTTTTATTATTTCAATAACCCATTTTTTGCGTTCCAATTAAAACAATGGAAAACAACACTTTTAGTGTTGACCATTTATCGATTTTACCCAGGCCGTCACCCACTGACATCTGTGGAAATTTGTCTGAGTGAAAATTCAGTAAAGAGCTCAAAAATCTGGCTATATTAAAGTATGTGTTTAATATATATGCACGTACCCTGATATAGGAAAGCAGGTAAGAACAATTTGAAATTTCAATGGAAACCTTTGCTTCCTGTATGAAGTCGAATGGGATCACAGCTTCAGGAAGTCTGGTTACAGCCACAAGGCACACTCTGATACTAATAGAGGAGCCCATCAGAATAACATATTTAGAACATAAATGCAACTTTTCTCCAAAAGTGAAATAATGTCCGCAAGTGTTTGCAGAAACAGCCCATTTTCCAGAATATCAGTAGCTAGAAGAACATTTCAAATAGCCATATTTCTGTTATCAAGTGTTTAAAAACAAAAAACAAAACCCCTCATCTCCAAACCCAGGATTAGTGTCAAAATTTGCTGGGAAATGTCATCTTGGAGTTCAGAGAGTTAATTTACCTTTTGCAGAAATCAATAGCTATCATCAAAAATGCAAAGGGCTTGAAACTTCAAACCCTGTGCCAAAGAGCTTTGCATTACACACGCAGCTCCGTTTTGCCCTAAGGCTTAATCCACAGTAAGTGAGAACAGAGATGCCAAATTCTGTGCAGGTATTTCACATTATCACTTAGATTTGCCTCGCAGGTAAAAAGGAGGAGGGAATCCTCAGTTTCAAAAAGCTATTTTAGTCTAAGGGCCACTTAGTCTGAAGAGCTGTCGGCAGGCAGCAAGAAACGTGCCAGGAACAATATGAGTATTTATTTTGATCTAATGTTAAACCACATGTATGAATCCACAGCACTGAAACAAAGTTTAAGTATTAAAGTAAAATCGAGGCTCGCTTTTTCTGAACCCCACCCATACAGGTGTGCACGTTTCTGTGTATGTAGCATGTTCTAGTGTCTCAATTGTCCATGCAATCATAGATGAACACCTAAGTTGCTCACATAACTACTCCATTCACAGTCACAGCAACTCCATAGCAAAATTAGGGTTTCAAATGCCTGCATGTTTCTGAAAGTGCACCCATGTTTGGTCTCATATTTGGAGGCACAGATTTGGTGCGATGGGCACCTGGAATGATATTTTGGTTGGCATTCTGTGCCCATGCAAAGTCAATTTAGTTCACAAAAGGGTGTGTGAACTCAGGGTTGTAAACGTTCTCCCCTGAACCAGTGACAGGAAAGAAATTTGGAATTCAGATAACAATTTGGGGTCTTCTCTAACTGCTACACAATTCTTTTTTGCAAAATTATATCTTGTTAATAATCTCCTGCCAAATAGTCTCCCCCATTTTAGGGTTGGTCAACAGTTGACAGTTTTACCAGTATAATAATTTTGGTGAGGGTTGTGCTTGCTTTTTTCTTTCTTTCTTTTTTTTTTTTACCAGAACAATACCGCTAAAAGCTGAAGTGTGGGTGCAGTTATGCCAGCATAAAGGTGTCTTATACTGGTATAATTATTCCCCTTCTCATTCGGAAATTGCTGTATTTGTATTAAACCCGTCTTTACCAATATACCTATTTTATCAGTGCTATAAAGTAAATTTTTAACTATACTGGTCTAGGTAAAGCAGCACAACTTTATAGTGTAGAGAAGCCCTTGGCATTCACAGCCACTACCCCTGTCCTTCTGACACAACAAACTTTGAGATAATGAAAGGGAGAGAAATGGGATGAGTTTTAAAGTCAATGGAAAATGGTGTCTGACTTTCTTTATTAACGACGGTGTCCTGGTCCATCACTGGGGCTCCTCGATGGTACAGTAACAGAAATAATGGATGGGATTTTCAAAAGCGTCTAACCAGGTTAAGTGCCAAATCCTCTCTAAGAGCCAATAAAAACCAAGGGGAGTTAAACCCTAATTAAGTTAGGTGCTTTAGAAAATTCCATCCAATATCATTCTATACTATTTTGTCAAATTATTTTCCTGTTTGACAATAATTGACCAAAGCATCTGATTACTATGCGTGCAGAGCTCCCTCTCCTATATTTTCATTATGAACGTGTTTTTCTAATGCTTATAATACAATAAGATGAAGAGATTCAATCTCTTATTTCACTTGGATATGGTGCTTTTCTCCTTTTCTTGTCCTCAGGAGAGTCTGTGTTTCACCCCAGAAGTGGCTGCATTTTGGTGCTTTTTGCAATGGTTAAACTTGATGGGTTGGAAGTGAACCAGCTCCTGCAGTTTAGCTTAAATACTTGAGTTCAGTGAACTCTAAATCCAAGGGGACACCTCCTAATACTGCCGTCAGAACTACCGAAGATCTGAATTATTTAGGTCAGAGTTAGGAAGGGCAGCTAAAGGAAGTTAGTGGCAGTTGTTGTGGGGAAATGAGGGGAAAGGTTTGCAAATTTTGTTGGTCCAAACCTTTCGGACAATATATTTGACATTCTAGTGGGCTGTTTTAATGCATATAAATCCCATTGACTTGAATAGGGATTTAAATCCATACAACAGATGCAAGAATCAAGAAAAAGCACATTTTTGGTAGAATTTTTCAGGGGTTTTTTGGGTCAAAAAAATAAAAATAAATTCAAGGAAATCAAACTTTTTTCATGAAATTTTTTGTTCACTCAAAAACCAAATGTACTTTGGGGGGGGGGGGAAGAATTTCAACTACACGTATTTATCTTCCTGTAATGGTAATAAATCTGTATATTTTAAATATTTATGGAGCACCTGTTATCTCAAGATAGCTGAACCGCTGTGAGGCAGAAGAGTAGTATTTATATCCATTTTAAAAATAAGAAAGGATATGTGCACAGAGGTAAAATGATTCACACCTTATTTTCACTGGTATATTATAAATCTGGAGTACCAACATTAATTTAAGGAAGCTACCCTGAATTTACACCAATTAAAATTAGGTCAGTGTCTGGCCAAGAATGTAGAATAGAATCCAGGAGTGCTACTTCCTCACCTTCTCTACTTTAACTAGTCGGCAGCCGTTCGCCATCGTCCTTCCAAAGCTAAAAAATTGTTTGAAAGCATAATTAACAAGCCCTAGTATTCAAGCTCAGTCTTGTGGATGCCGCTTTCCATACTATGTAGCATTTAATTGAAGCTAAGCCGTTCAGATATGGATGTGCCTGTTTTAAAACCCAGGATCCGTGGGGTTCAGATCTGAAGTTTTGATTTGGCCTATGGAAATGACGATAAGTGCGCCATCTCCAAAATTCTGATTTAGACCAGTGTTTGGATTTTGAACATCCTTTCACATTTGGGCCTATCTGAACCCAGGGTTTTGGCTTTGGGACATTCTTGAGTATCTTTGCCTAATACTAAGAAAAAGATCGCTTACCTTGTTCTCAGTTGTTAGACAGGTAACATTAGGCAATAGCTCCAGACTGGAAGTAAGAAGATCTTGGTCCTCATTCAGGCATACCTGAAGCAGCTAATCATGTATTTAAAGTTAATCATGTGCACTTTGTCCTTGATGCAACTCCAGTCTCTGCACTGAGGCTACTGTGTGAACTTGATCAAGTCATTTAACTACTCTGTGCCTCAGTTTCCACACCTGTAAAGTACGATGACGCCCACTGAGCTAGGCCAGTGTTATGGAGGTTTCATTCATTAGTGTTTGTAAAGAGATGGCAGAGGTATTAGCAGTGTAAAATGTGATTTCCACGGGAACCTGCTTCTCAGTGGTATAACTGGACAGATTTCACCAAACATGCATTGGGTGCTAAAGAGACAACGGGAGGCATGAAATGTTACAGAGATGCTAAATCATCAAGTGAAACTCGATAGGGTTTGTTTCTAGAGCTGTCTGATATGTGAAAACTGTGCTAAAGGCTACATCTCTCATAGTTGCCTATTACCTAAATTCCCTTCAGCTCAAATGTAAATCCTTTTAAGAGATTTAAGATGCTTTGAAGTTGAAGAGTAGCACCCAATGACAAATTTATACTTTTTCTGAGCTTTGCTTTCTGGTATTCCTCCCCCCAGCTCTCCTCTCCCAAATCCTGTAAGATGTCACTGAAGTCTAATGAAACAAGCCTAGAGTTATTAGTGTTTTAGAGTATTGTGTTGTCATCACCTGATCTCTCAGAAATTTGCTATTGCAAGTGTTATTTTACAGTATTTTATCTTAAGCCGTTTGCTTTTTATTGTCACTTTTATGTTCTGAATGAAAGCTTCAGGAAAAGCACATTATGATTCTTCAGGTTCACTGGATGCCAATGTAGCATGGTGGCAAATAATCGCACCTAACTTGGAAGTTCTTCTTTTTTATGTACTCTTATGCCCATAAAATTTCCAGTCATATCAATTTAGAGAAAAAATAGAAGTTTTTAGTACAAGAAGCCTCCCTTATAAGGTAGAAGGAGAAAATCTGCTTATACTCTCTGGCTCATGGATTCAGGTAACATCCTGAGAGACCAGAAAGGCAGAAGAAAAAATATTGAAATCTTCCTGAAGGATTACGACTAGGGCAAGACAAAAATTTACCATCAGAAGTTTCTATTGGCAGGGTTTTGAATAAAGAAAAACTAGTATAGAAAGTTTGTTTTCCTTGAAAATATTTTATTTTTCTTCTTTGAGCTGAAAATCAATTCAAAATACTTTCAGTTTTCTGGAGTTTTAGGCTGAAAATTTTGTTTTCATTTTTTGACAAAAATAAAAAATATTTTCATCCAAATGTTGCATCTGTCTACGGGAGGAACATTTCCCAACAAATTTAGACATGCAAATTCCTAATTATATTAATGGAGTTTTGTGTCTAAATCCCTTAAGTGGCTTTGAAAATCTCAGCTCTTGGTTTAACTGATGAAAGAGAGACTTTTTGTGAAAGAAAGAAAAGTAAGAATTATTAAAAGAACCCAGGAAGTAGACTAGGGATATGAAGGAGCAGTTGTGGTCTTGGTGAAGAGAACAAATGTTGGCATGTGATCTGTACTCTTTATAAATGTCCTAGCCTGTTCTAGTGAATCTTTGACTAGACAAGAATAAGTAAATGTTTTATTGTCTTGTGTTTTTCCTCTCATGGCTTCTTAAGCATATGGTACTTTTGTTAAATATAGTTATCATTTGGATTTAATTATTGATCTTTGGGAGCGGACTGTCCATCCAAAGAAACCTCCAGCCCTGAAGGAAGGAAATATATGGAATCCACCAAGCCTAACAGTGTCATATTCCAGTGGAGATTTTACTTTTGTTTGTTCTTGTTTATTGCTTTTCTAACTCTGATGTAAGTCTTTTGGACTAACAACTACTAGATGGTTCATTGTGTACTGAGCAACATAATAGGCCTGAGATGTAAACTTGGAACCCAACATCCAGAAGTTCAGGGATGTTTGAATCTCAACATTTAACATCACTTTCCGCACTCTCTTACATATGCTATCTGCACAGCTTCCTCCGCCCCTGTTTTTCAGGGTTTTAGTCTGTTCAGCTCATGGAAATTAATGCCTGAACAATATTTTGCTTCCACGTGTAAATTGAGTAGTAGGGTTATTTTGATTTGTTGCGTTTTCCCCTTCATGAGTTGACTTGATGTAAATAGAAAGAGTGGAGGAGGGATGTTTCACCCTGAAGCTGGCAGCCATCATGACTAAAGTAAAAAGTTATTTGTGGGCCCTGATATTGTTTTACAAACTGTTCTATATTAAATATCATCCCTTCGGATAAATCTGTCAAAACACTTTCATTTAATCTTCACCAGTAGAAAAATCTTAGCGATGTCACATAACTCAGATTATACAAATAACTGTCAATGTTTATTAAATCTCCTTTGGAAAAATGATTTTCCCTACATGTTACTAATTTTTTTAAGAAGCTTGGTGAATAATAGTTTGAGGCTTGAAGCAGGCTATTGCAGTTTAAAACCTGATCATCTCTAATTTAGATGTAAAAATCTAAGCAAATATACACTTAAACACAATACCCAGGTGGATAGCACCCAAAATCACTGGTGGGAAATCATCTGTATCTATATGTCACACATCACATAGCAAGTGTCCAGACACCAGGCTGTCCTGAGATGGGTGTGCTCAATTTTTACAAAAGATATTGAAACATCTCATTTTTTCCCCAATGGAGAATAGGAAAATGTTTAAACGTTTAAGATCAATATCAAAATATCCTTGTTCCCCAAACTCTCAAAATACCTTTTCTGATTTAGATATCTAAATCCAATTGTTTTCAGGCTTTCAGAATGAAGAATAGAAGTAAAATGGAGCTCAGAATCACATCTAGTCATTCCCACTTTCTTAAAAAAAATGCATTCTTCTAAAAATTGTCTGTAAATTGCATTTTATAATGTGGCTGTCAACACATGCTTTTTCTTTCGACACCAATAAGTTTAGAAATATTCATTCACACAGGAAGAAAAAAAATCACAATAGTTTGAGTTCTCTTTGATCCTTCATACTTCCTTCTTGCTTTTCTCTATGTTTATGGTATCTGACATAATTCCTTTGGTCAGATTTTATGCCTGAAGTCATTTAGGTCAATTCTACCTTCTTTTTTCAGGGCTTTGACATCTCAGGCAACTTACTCTAGGTCAGTACGTACCTGCCTTTGGCAGAAATATTCTTGGGTCATGTTTTGATGTCAGAGGTGCCTCACTTGACATGTACATGTCAGAGGTCACTGAACATGTACAGTATATAAAGGGCAAACAACTGTATGTAAAATATTAGTCAAAAGAGTATAAAAATTATTGTCAAAACAGAACAACCCCCTATTTAAATAAAAAGTGGTTTTGGAAGTGCCTGAAATGTTGTTTCCCATTATATTTTGGGAAAGATGAACATATTCAGAAAGTTCAAAAAGCTCCTATGAAGCCACCATTGCATTGGTTTCAAACCCATTTTCAGAATCATTTCAGAAGCACAGCAGACCATAAGGTGCCCCACTGAAGGGTGTGGGCGTTACAGACCAGAGGTTGGTTCAGTAAACTGTCCAGAGCCAAGATAGCTTGTGGCAGTACTCGGGCTGATCCAAAGCTCATTAAAGTCAGTGGAAAGGCTCCCTCCCATTGCAGTCGATGGGCTTTGAATCTAGCCCAAAGTCTGTTTCATGCTTTTCAACATTTTTTTTCCCCAATTTAAATTTTAACACTAATTTTGTTGTAGAAGCTCGAAATTTGAAAATGATAAACTAGCAACATTTCTTTTGTGGTTCATTTTTGTTTTAATCAATGCATTACATATCCCTAATTCTTCCTACCCAATGCAAAAAGTGAATACTAATTAGCTTCCTTAATTCGAACTAACTGGCCAGTGTAGACATAGCCCTAGTTAGCTCATGGCTGAGTAGACTATCAGTGGAACATTAGTGGTACACTGATACTGTCGTCCTTTCAGTTTGACTTAATCTCTTCTATCTGACAGATTTCCAATAGAGTCAAAATATCCAAAACAGTTGTTCTCAAATTATGCTCTGAGGATTACTGCCGGGTGCGCTGGTCACAGGGCGCAGTTCTTTCTCTTTGGCTACACTCACACTACACACAGTTTGTAGAGCATATGTAGCTACACACTATAGGGAAAGGCAAACTCTGTCTACACTGCAGTGTATAGCTACGTAAGAGTGAAAGGCTCTGAGAAAAGCCTTTAGCAACTCCCCACTGCCAGAGCCTTTCATGGAAGCAAGAAAAGACTCCGGCAGAGAGGAAGTAGAGGGGACCCTTCCCCCTGCCAGAGCCTTTCCTCACTTCCTTCTTCCCACCAGATCCTTTCCTCTATGCAGAAGTCTTTCACTGTGGTGGGGAAGAGCTGTAGGAGCAGGGAGTTGCCAAAATCTTTTGCCTGTAGCAGAGAAATGCTCCAGAATCTGGAAGATAACTGAACACTTCACGCCTGGAAGTAGCAAATGGGAAGGCCTGGCTTGGACAAGTAAAGAGCCATGTAGGAGATGTACTTGGGTATGTACCCACACCTTTCAAGCATATCTGTACTCACAAGCTACACTGCAACTTAAACCTACACTAGAGGGACTACCTGAGTATATCTACTACACGTTGCCGAAAGAAGTGTGCAGTATAAACATAGCCTTGGTTTTCAGCTGTTAGGTCACATTAAAAGAAGCTAAGAATAAATTCACAAGCTTTCCTACATTTTTTTTCTCCATGGTAGCAATCACTGAGTTGCTATATGTATTTATTTCCATCAGCAGTGGGAGGAGAGGTAATTGCGTGATTGTAAATGGAAGGAGAGGGGAGCTGATATGAAGATTTGGGGATATGAGAGGAGTCCACAAACCCCTTTCTCCATTAAAAGGGACCTTTTTTAAAAAAAAATGGGGATTATGCCATTTTTGGCTTCTCTGAAATTTGCAAAGGTGTAAAAAGTCTTTTTATTTTAAATAGCAGGATCTGTGAATTGATTTATTTTTAGTCTTAGAAAATAAGGCATGAGGAGTTTGTTTTTCTTTTGGAAGGTCTCAGAACAAATTAATTTTGAATCTTTAATGAAGGCATCCTTTATGTAAATTATTCAAAATTAGGCATTGGAGTCAAATACTTTTGCCGAAAATATTCAAAAACAATGTTTTTAGTAGTCTGAGTAAAAATTCCTTGCTTCTTCCAGCTGCTGAGTTCTCACACTCTGTTAAAAGAAAAAAAGTGATGGCATCATTTAATTAATTTTTCAGTCTTTTAGTCTAGGCAGGACTCACATTCCTAATGTAAGGAACAAAGAAAAATACAGACAAACAAAACCCCTCACTATTTTTAGACTACAACATTTATACTTAACAAAGAAGCAAAAATAAGATGTGTCCCTTTTTTTTTTTTAAACTTTTGCAGTTAACCTTTAAGAAATGTACCAGGTAAAGGACAACACATGTGAAAGTGACTGCACGTAAAGGGAAGAAAGTGAATTTAAATCATCTGTTGGTTTTTTCCCCCTTGCTTCCATAAAATTGTGTCCCGTTCTGCTTCTTGGGTCTATAAATAATGTGTAGGCCTTTCTTTCTTTGTTAGCAAACCCATCATATGGCTGATGAGATTTTTACACACAAATGCCCTGAAAATTGTCTTTATTCAAATGTGGTTAATCCTCATCCATTATTATCTATGTGAATTCTGAAGGTGTGAGGCTCTCAGTGGTCCATTCCTTTTAGGGGAATCATAGGTTGAGGCAGCAAGGTCTACCTGAGAAGACTCCTGCTAATTCAAAGGATGACAGCTCTAAGAAATTTAGGGCTGGTCTACACTAAAAACTTACATTGGCAGAGCTACGTCTCTCAGGAGAGTGAAAAATCCACACCCCTGAGAAAAATAGCTGAGCCTCCCTAACTGCCAATGTTGACTGCTTGGGTGATGAAAGAATTCTGTGGACTCAGCTTCTGCCTCTTGGGGATGTAGATGAAGGACAACTACAGGAGAATCAACCCCGTTGCTGCAGAGTATGAAGTGGTACAATGGTAGTACAGTCTAATGTTTTAAGTGTAGACATCAGGGCCCGCACATGGAGGGTAAAAGGGGTACACTTTACCAGGACCTGAAGCTCAGGTTGCAGTCCCCATTACCAGGAGGCCCATTTTACAGGTTTATACTGGGCCCCCAAAAATTATGTTTGGGCACTGGCAAACCTACCCCAAAGAATACAATGCACCATTGGTGTATGTATGTGGGGGAAAAGAGAGGGGAGGGATGGTTGAGGGATGAGGGAACTTTCTCCCACTAGAGTATGAAGAACAGCAGAGAGGTGTAAGGAGTCCTTTGAAAAATAAGCTGTCACGCCAAAGGATAGGAAAGGTAGCAGAGTACCTCCATGTCCTATCGTACAACTCCAGCTGCCTGAGAGCGAAAGGGAGATGTGGGGCAGGAGTAAAGGCCATCACCCCACCACTCATGAAACACAAGATGAGGGGATGTGCTTCTCCACTGAAAATATATATTAGACTGAGTGGACAATTGGGAAAACTCCCTGTCCCTTCCCTCTCTTTCAGGTGTAGAGGGTAGAGAATGGGAACTTCTCTGAGCGTCCTACCTGTATTTAATTATACTGTGTATTAACGGAATGTCTGCCTGCTTTATTCAGAGGTGTAGGGCAAGAGGAAAGGGTTAAGGAGAGGACAGTGTGGTCAAGCATGCAGAGTAAGCTTTAAAGAATCCAGGGCTCTCATTTTTGCCTTTTAAATCCTCATGAAGAATTATATATTGTTTGATGTCTTGAAACATTTGAAAAGCGATCTCTGCTTTGAAGTGTAAAAGTGCTAAGCTCTTTTTAGAAAGTTTCTATCAAGTTAGCACTGTCGCACCCTCTCCTTCCGCTAAGCCAACAACCGTGCTAGGCTTATGGAGAGGACGCAAATCCTGGAGAAATAGCTAGTAGCAGAAAGACAGTGCTGTCAAATGAGTGCAATTCATAAAGCTGCATGGTGCTTTTTTGTTTGTGGCTTTTTAAAAAAAGGCTGAGAATTTAAAAACTGGACAGAAACAGACCAAGACTCCCACTGATGACTGAATCTGGTTATGTTCTAAACAAAAAGAGCCCTCAGCTGCACTTACAGCTATTTCTGTTGCTTCACTCTGACTCAACAGACATCTTAGGATTCATAGCAATACATAGTGACATATCTGGAATTTTCTTCTATATATAATTATTGACTGGGGGGAAATAGGACAGAGTTTGCCCCACGTCTTATAGCAAGTTATCTGACCAGCTCTAGTCCTCATAAAGTTATAGCCTATTATTGTTTTGTAAATCAAAGAACTCTCCATAAGCTTGTATTTTCATATGGCCCCTAACTCTTACACAGTGTCAATGAAGAAAAGAATTCTAAACTCAGATACACTGGTCTGAAATTCGAATAGTTCCATTGATTTCAATGTAGTTATTTGGAATTACACCAGTGCAAGTAAGACCAAAACCCTACTTCTCTTTAGTTTAGTGTGAGAGCCTGTTAAAATCAGACCTATTTTGACATGTGCAAGCTTCTCCCACTTCTGAGTTTTGTGCTGAGATCATCAGATGGCTTGTTTGCTTCTCTGCCCGTTATTAAGAACTTGGAGGAAATCCTGTGTTTTGTTCTTTTGATGTTTTCTGTACCTTCCTTGTTTTGATCTCATATGGCTGACTTCTGCCTTATTTGGATGCTGGTGGCTGGTGCCATATTGGACAGAAATAGTAAACGCTCAGGATTTGGATGAGATATATGTGGTTCCCTTGCTGCAGGGGGAACTGGCACATACATCTGCTTTTCCCTTCATTGCTTTCTTTGTTGTTCGCAATGTATCGGGGTAGGTTGTCATAGCAAAAAGACTGAAGTACAGAGCGTGTTTTTGAAACCTAGCAAATTGGTTATAAACAAATGGAATCTGCTGGCTTGGGATCTTTGGCATTCAAAATTCATGTTGCCAAATTTAATTCAATAACACCAGAAACAGCAAACAGAGGCTCTGGACCTGCAATGAGCTCCGGGTGGACTCTTCTTGAAATCAGTGAGGCTCAAAGTGGGTGCAGGGCTCAGTTTACTCTAAGTCAGTGGTTCTTCCCCATGGCCTACAGGACCCTTGTGGCCCAATCAGCACACAGTTGCAGCCCATGTGACATTCTCAGGGCCATACAGGCAGTATATGCATTATGTGGGCCGCATCCAGACAACACCTAGAGAACTGCACATGTGGCCCACAATAGTAAATAGGTTGATTTAAGCTCTTGGAAATAATACTTATCAACATTAGCTAAGTATTTGAGATAGTTGCTCAGATGTATAGATATAGTCAATTTTCTCTGCATCCTCTTCTGTCCTCACCCCCACTCCTCCCAAAATTCCACAAAATCTTTTAAACCAGTGGTTCCTCAACTTTCTTCCTTTGAAGCATTTTATAAAAGCAGGGTTCTTCTCACTGATGTTGAACTCTACCATCTCACGGTCACTGCTGCCCAGGTTGCCACGCTGTTCTACTTCCCCTACAAATTCTTCTGTGTTTGTGAGCAGCAGGTCAAGAGGAGCATAGCCCCTCATTGGTTCCCCCAGCACCTGCACCAGGAAGTTATCTGCAACGCTCCTCAAAATCTTCCTGGATTGTCTGTGCGCTGCTGTATTGCTTTCCCAGCAGATGACATAAATAATTGAAGCAAAAAAGAAAACACCTATGAAAGTCTTCCCCTGCTCCCCCTCCCCTACTCCAAGCCCTTTTTGCTTTCTTTTCTGGTTGGCTTTGACATCTTGGTTTTTGTCTTCATTAGTTGTTAGTTCTTGCGTCTTCTAATGATTTAAAAATATTTGGGGCAAAGGTCTAAGTTTATCCAAATCAATTCAGGTGTTCATAAATATTTGGCACTTTATTGAAGCATTCCTTGTAACAGAATAGTAGAACTGAACATACATCCAATCCACTTCGGATTTAATATCCTGTCCCCGAGTCCTAGTGCTTAAGGCTTAAAATGCAAACAAATCAGCCCTTTCTAATGAGATTGTTACATTCTAAATCCCTTTTTCCATTTTTGCAGTAACATGATCAAATGCCTTGGCAATAAGGTACAAGAGATTACATGCCCTATATGGGCTGCATATATATAAAGCAGTTGAGAAAGGATTGCTTCTGTGCCTGTGCCTGACACAAGCAGTTTGTCTTAAAACATTGTTATTTAGTCACGCGAAATGCATTCACTGTCATGTCCAGTGGTTGAAACATATTTTCTAACACTAATGCTAAGGGACATGATATAAGGGGGTTTTGTTTGTTTGTTTTAAATATCAGAGTACGGAGAGGTTGAATGTTTTGTGAGCTTACCTATTGGTAGGCAGATAGTCTGTTGTAGTTGGGAAAATGTATACGTATGATTGATTTATTTTAGTGTTCCATTAACACCCCACAATGCACATTGTTACTACAGCCCATTATATAGTTCAGGAAAGATTGATATAAACAGAAAAACATGGGTGGAAAATGGCAACCAGCTATTTGAAAATAAATATCCGATTTTAGTGTTCTATAACTGTGCTCTCGCCAATAATTGTGTTAATTGTATTGGTTAATGTATAGATGTTGAATGATTTTTTGTATGTTACAGGCAGAGGCGGCTTTCGGGGTAGATGAAGTAGAGGCATCCCTCGGGCCACGATCAGTAAGGGGCCCCGTCACCTGCTTCACCTATTCCAAAAGCCCACTGTCCTTGGTGGGTGAGGGGGGAGTGACCACCCCTGGTCCCGTGGTTCCCCAGGCCCCACTGCCCTCCCACTGCTGCACTACACCCCCATCCCCCACCTTCAGAAGGCAAGAGGCAGGGTGGGAGCGCAGACACCGGCCTCTGAACCAACTCACCTCGCTCCCTCCAGTCCGGGGAGTGGGAGGGGCTGGGACCAGTGGCAGGGTGCTGGGTCTGGAGGGGGAGGGAGTTAAGGGTGGCAGGGAGCTGGGGCTATGGGGGCAGAGGGGTGTGCACCTATAAGGGGCCCCACAATGGGCCTTCACCTACCATCTCCAATAGCCAAAGGCTGCCTCTGGTTACAGGCATAGCATTCCTTACATAAAGCTGGTCTCTGTTACCTTTCATTCCAACCTGAAATAAAACTCCAGCAGCTGAAAAGTTATGTACTGTAAAAGAACTGTTGAAAAACTATTTCTATAGACACAAAATCTGACGCAATGACAGTGTGAGACTGCTCACAACCCAAGGATGACAAAACTCCAGTAACTTCAAAGGAGTTAAAGCGCTGCCGGAGGGGAATTTTTAATTAAAATTAGATAACCTGTATGAAAAGCATCCAATTTGTAGTCTATAAAAACATTTTGGAACCACAATTCTTCAGCCTCAGGACAGTAGCTGTAACAATTATCTCAAGACATTTCACGGAGGAATCACAACATGTTAATTTTTTAATGAGTCAGTCTGCAGCGTAAGAAAGTTTCTGACAAGAGTGTAAACATACAGATGGCATTTCTGTTTTTTAAAAATTGAAATGTTGAAGTAAATTTAAGCTCCTGGTTAACATGAGTTTCCTTCTCTGCCGAGAATGTGGTTCTAAACCACATTTGGTTCTGAACCAAATAGACCTGTGCTTTGAGTTTATAAACTGGTTTGGGTTCTCCTACATAATTTGTGTTAGATGTATGTGACTGCCATTTATATATGTGTTAATTGGAAGTTCTCAAACATGTTCATACTGTGAAGCCACATCTTTAAAAGGCATGGTCTCCTGAACACTTCCCCTCCATCTGCAATTTCTCAAGCCAACCCCCTCTCATCAGGAATTGCATAATAATCCCATAACAAACCCAGCAATTGCTTACATGGAAAACTAACATGAGCGAAGCACTGTTGTATTTTCAGTTTCCTTGAGTGTGGTGATGTCCTACCTTTTTATGAAAAGTTAATCATACGTTCTCCTCTTTCTTTTTTACATCGCTCCTTCTCATTGACTTTGAGTAACACAGCTAGGAACAAGGAGAACAAACTCCATATGGCCTCCTGTGAATTAGTAGAAGTGTTTTGCTAATTCCATAGACCACCGTTTGGGAACCTTTGAGGTTTAAGATCAGGTGATTTTGTTCTTCGTAGAGGTCACTGACTGTTACCTTGGTGTTGACTTCAGAAAATGTCACTTACACAAATTGTGGAAGTTTCATCCTGTGAATCATTTAAAACTGGACCTAGAAAAGCACAAAGATACCATAGAGTGAAATCCTGAATTTCCAGCTCGTGGGCTTGAGGCTGAGCTAAATAGATGAAGCAACAGGCAGGCAGAAGATAAACAGAAGTTACAAATAGAATGGAAAAGAAGCCATGTATCTGTCTTCCTAAATAAAAGCTATTTAGTTAGACTGAATTAGATGATCCTAAAAATCCTTGCTGGCCTTAAGGTCTATGAATTTATAAAATCTGGGAGGGTGCGAAGAACCTTGACACCAAATAAAGGGGATGATTGGCTGATTGATTTCCTCCTACAACATCTGAAGTATATAGGGTCTTACCAGTCCCCTGAATCATTCACTCAGCCAGTGTTTGGGTTTGGTTTAGGATGCTTCTTAAATTCAAGTTGAGGCTGGTTTGACACTTCAAAGCTGTTCATCACCCAGCCCTTTTTGTGGCTCCAGTGAGTTCAGCAGTTGGCACTAGGACTATATAACGTGACTGTTGTTTCAAAATAACAGCCCAGAATATTAATTTTTTCCAAAATGAATCTGAGTAGGTGCAGGGTGGAAGAAGAGTGTTGGCTCTCCTATTTTTATGGGAATGTCTTCCCTTATGAATGGTCATTTTTACACTACCACTCTCAGCCTAATTCTATGACAGTTCCATTATCCGAATTACTATTGACTAAAGTCCAAACAATTACAAAATATGTTGACGTGACCCTGACTTTTCCTATAATTCCAGCCATATAAACAAGGGAAATGTGCCCATCTCCAAACAAGCCCAAAGTGACTCACAACGTGCGATTCCGTGTTCTGTATTCCAATACAGTCAGGTGGTATTTTACTGACTTAAGAGCTGGGTCTAGAATCCTGGAGTCATGACTCCCAAACCGTTAAGTCATGTCTACACTGCAGATGGAAGTGAGCCTTCCAACCCAGGTTCTTGAGCTAGTGTGCTACAAATAGCAGTGTTGATGACGTGGCTAGGTCAGCAGTTCTAGAGAGTCACCACCTTAGACCTTGTGGGGGTCAACGACAACATCTGCATTGCTATTTTTAGCATGCTAGCTCAAGAGGAGCTAAAGTGAGTCTGTCCACTGGTGAAGTGGGCCTAGCTCAAGAGGAGCTACAGTGAGTCTGTCTACCAGTGAAGTGGGCCTAGCTCGCAGCTGCGCTATAGAGATACCTTCTGTCTCCAGTGATCAGTGCTACAGAATGTCAATAATTAGGTTCTTGGAATTTAATAGCAATAATAAATAATACTGCGCTCTTCTATAGAACCAATTAGTTGTTTTACAAACATTCATTCATTCACCCCCCGCACCACTCTCTGATAGATACTGCTAGTTATGTTTGATGGGTGAGTAAACCAGTGCATGGAGAGCTGAAGCGACTCAAGCTAGTTATGTAGTGAGTGGCAATACAGCTGGGCAGAGAACCAACAGTTCCTGATTTCCAGTCCTCCCTGCTCTAGCCACAATAGCCCTGCTACTTAACAATAACTTGTTCCCCTTTTTCAAAAATATTTCCCACTGGAGATCTATGCACCGTGAATTATTAACCATGCCAAATTTTTGCAGCATGTATATTTTTATGTTCTCCAGTCCAATGGATGTAAAGGAAAGCATAGGATAAGTCTTTCTGGTTCCACTTAGCAATAATACCAAGCTAGGAACAGTAATCTTTCCTTATTCCTCAGTAGAAACCTGCCTTTGTAACACAACAGAGTCCTGTGGCACTTTTAAAGACTAACAGATTTATTTATCGCATGCGATAAATAAATCTTTTAGTCTTTAAAAGTGCCACAGGACTCTGTTGTCTTTCTACAATAGACTAACATGGCTACCCCTTTGGAATCTGCCTTTGTAAGGTTTTCGTGCAGAGTTTTGAAGGCAGATATTGCCAAGTATTTTGTAAAATATATATATATATATCGTGCAGCCATATAGCCAGTCTGGGTTGGAGGAAGGACATTGCACCTGCTGATTGCTAGGATCTGGGGTGCTGCATGAAGGAAACAAGAACTCAGGTGCTGCATATCACCTAAATGGGACCGCCATCTTAGTCTAGGAGTGCCCTCTGTTGGCTAATCTATGCATGACTTCAACAAGTGATTGTTCCCTTATACAAAGCTTAGAAAAAAGATGGTCAGGGTGACAGGGCTCAAGAAGGACGAAAGCATTTCAGCTGTTAGCACCATGCTGTCCTGAGAGTTTGCATCATGGAAGAACTGCCCAGGTCTTCCTAAGAATCATGGCAGTTGATGCTGCACTGGGGATGTGTTGAATCACTGCGGTCCCTGGCTATATCCCTTTGACAACCAGAGCCAAGAGCTACATCCCTTTGACAACCCAGATGAAAGGGAAGCTGTAGCCATTTGGTCCTCAGGCTCCTTCCTTGTGACGTTTCTAGCATAAGTAACGAGTGAACCTTCCCCTTGTTTTAATTCGCCAAAAATAGAAGAGGCTAATCTTTACTTCAAGATAAAATCAATCTGGAACCATTTAGAAGCTGTCAGCATTAAGAACAGGCCACGCTCCTTAATCTTACCCTTGCTGAAAGAACTAGTTGAGTCAAGTATTTATTTAACCTTGCATTTAACCAGGAAACCCAGCTGAGATTAATCGCTTTCTGACAGGGGAAAATCTGGGAAACCTTCTACTGTGACACTTTTTGAATGACACTCTGCACCCTGATCATTTTTTTTTTTTAAAAAAAAGGTGGAATCACACCAAGAAATATGCACATATTTTCAATGTTTCTTTTGGAAAATCAAAAGCTATGTCTACACTAGAAAAAGTTAGGTCAACTTTATTAAGTCGACTTAATAAGGTTGACTTTAAGTCAACTTAAAGCCGACCTTATTAAGTCGACTTAACAAAGTGGACTAAGTCGACTTAACTTTAAGTCGACTTAGTCTACTTTGTTCAGTCGACCTAAGCACCCTTAAGTCAACTTAATAAAGTCGACTTAAGGGTTACTCCCCATCCACCCCGTCCTTAAGTCGACCTAATGTGTGGTTCTCATTAAGTCGACTTAAGCTTTGATTAAGTCAACTTAAGGAGTTTCTTAAGTCGACTTAATGAAAGTCTGGTATAGACAGGGAGTAATTTAGGTTGACTTAAGGGTCCTTAAGTCGACCTAAATTACTAGTATAGACATACCCAAAGAGTGTTGTCATTAGGGGAGATTTAAGAAAATTTCATGTGTTAGTTGAAACCCTAACGCTTCAATATGAGTGGCTGATGAGTCCTCCTTTTGTGCACATTGTGCGTCCTTTTCCTTTCCCCGCCAATAGCCGTCATTTTTACTCTGCATGTTGCATCTCTGAACTGAAGTGAGTCTCCCTCCTTATTTTGGCTTTAATCAGGAGAATCATTTTGCCCCAAATCCCCAACAGTTTGATGCTTAGATTATTTCTGAAGAGGATTCCTGAAAGAGGTAACACATCTGATTTAGCTTGCCATACTTCTTATAAATGGCTGTGCGTGTACGTACTGAAGAGGATGGTATGATGAGGCTTTTCTACAGCGCATGTGACCCATGTGCAACAGCTGTTAGCAGGTATCTCCTGTGGCTGGAAACAGAGCACTTGAGGGAGAAGACTCTGAGTAACTCCAGAGAATTCTTTCCCAGCTGTATGGCTGATGATCCTTGCCCCCATGCTCAGGGTCTAACTTATTGCCATATTTGTATTGGGAAGGACTTTTCCCTCAGGTCTAGACTGGGAGAGACATTGGGGTGGTTTTGGCCTTCCTCTAAAGCATGGGACATGGGTCAGCATCTGGTTTGATCTAAAGTAAATGGTGAATTCTCTGCAACGTGAAGTCATTAAATCAAGATTTGCAGTCTTCAGTAGTTCAACAAGAGGTTATAAGTCTGTCACAACAATGGATGGTAGAGGTTCCAATGCCTGAGTTGTGTAGGAGTCCAGACTAGAGGATCATGATGGTCCCTTGTGGCTTTAACATCTATGGCTATGTCTACACTTACTAAAGTTAGTTCGAATTAGTTAATTCGAACTAATTTTAGTTAGTTCGAATTAACTTAATTCGAACTAGCAAAATTTAGTTCGAACTAAGCAAGTGCCATTCATGGCACTTGCTTTGTTCGAACTAGTGAATTGCATTGAGCTCAATGTGCCGGTTAGTTCGAACTAAGCAATTTAGTTCGAATAGCATATTCAAATTTATTAGTTCAAATTAAGGAAGCCCTTAATTCGAACTAATGAAAGCCTAGTGTAGCCATGGCTTAAGTTAGTTCGAATTAAGCTTCCTTAATTCGAACTAACTTGCCAGTGTAGACATAGCCTATGAGTCTATGTATAAAATAAACTGAATCACTGTAGGTTAGTGGACTTTGGAAGTGGGTAGGTAAACCTTACACAGCCTCTGTGCAGATTAGTGGCTTAATCAGGGGGCTCGGATTCAGGAGACCTGGATTCTAAATCTGTCTCTCTCACAGGATCTTTGGATGACCTTGGGCAATTCACTTTACCTCTCTGTACCTGAGTTTCTTCATTTGCAAAGAACTTAAAGCCCTACAGATGCTGGTGTAAGGATGTAAGCAAAGTTAGGAATCTGAGAGCCTCTCTTGCTTAGCAGCTAAGTAGGGAGGGGGGCCACTGATTTACCTGTGCTTTGTATTTGCATGACACTCAGCATAATTTCACCCAGAGGCTGGGCATGATGGGAGTTGGTATGTGTGACTGGTTCAAATCCTCTAAATCTGGTGTTTTATCAGAACGGGGAAAGGAAATATTGCTCTTTCATGATATGCCACCCTTTGATTGTATATCTGTTATTGACCAAGAAGCTGATGGAAAAGTCACCATCAGCAACAGAGAACTTGGAAAAGTGAGCAACCTTAGCTGTGACTAGCGGGTGTGACCAGTGGGTGGTGTGGCAGAGCCAGCAGACAGCAGGCGGAGGCAAGGAACAGCAGGTGTGATCAGTGGGTGGTGTGGTGGAGCCAGCGGACAGCAGGTGTGACCAGTGGGCAGTGTGGCGGAGCCAGCAGACAGCAGGTGTGACCAGAGGCCAGCGGCAGAGCCGGCGGACCCAGACAGAGTCTGCGGACAGCGGGTGTGAGTGGCCAGTGGGTGGTGTGAGCAGACCTTGAGGTGGCAGAGGACAATTGGAGGGGAGGACTGAGGGCTGACTCCCCCTCCTCCCCTTAGTGCTGGAATGAGTTCTATCTATTGGGTTTTGTGGGAATCTTTGCACTGTATCCCAACCAGTGCTGCGTTTTGATGTTGCCTTTATTTAGCTTTATTAAAAGTCTTGTATGCTACACTCAGACTTGTGCTTGCGAGAGGGGAAGTATTGCCCTTCTAGGGCGCCATGGGAGTGGTGTGTAATTTCCCAGAAGACTGGGTGGGGGCTCGAGGTGATTGGTGGTGTGACATTATTTGGGAACCCCTAGGAATAGAACCCGGTCCTTTGCCGCTGCCGTCACGGCCTGGCAAAGGGTTACACTAGATAAGAGTGAGGAACAATAATTATTTTATTATTAATATTTTCTTTGCGTCAAGTTCCGGTTCCTTCCATTCCTTTCCTTTCCATTTCATTCTAGCTTTTTCTTCACTTACCTTTTATTGCTAAAACTTCCCATCATTGCTGACACTTGTGGAACTCCATTAGAGGTAGTGAAGATAGGGCTCAGGTGGCCACCAGTGTTTTAACCAACAAGCCATGTAGATCTGTTCAGAGAAGGGTTACGAGGTACAGTTGTTAAAACCTCTGGAAATCTGTCGACGCGAGCATTTCCACCATTGCTACCACTGATAGATCTTCATGCCGTCCTGCACAGGAGTGAACCCCTTCAGTTCAGCTCCAAAAGTCATATATTCCCACTTCTGCTCTGCATGGCCCCTACAGCTTTTCTCAAGTGGTTGTAAGGGGTGAACATTTTCATATTATTGAAAAATGTGGCAGATACTTCAGCTCCCTAGTCTTATCTCTTCAAAGCTTTAATCAACAAAATAACAATTTGTAATGGTCAGGATCCCCCTCTTCCCCCCCACCCCCCACCCGATTTTATATTTCTGAAATACTGGATCAAAGTGGTGAATCTCTGCAGATTCTAATGCATCTTTGCAGGGCCACCCCAACCATATAGGTGAATTAGGCAGTGGCTTAGGGCACCAGGCTTTAAGGAGTGCCAAATTAGATAGAAGTGAATTTTTTCTCTATTTTAAACAATATGAATATGTTATCTCTTATAACATGTGGGGAAAGGGGTGCCAAAATCATAGTTTGCCTAGGATGCCAAAAACTCTTGGGCCGGCTCTGCTTCCTTAGGGTACATTTTTAAAGTTGTGTCATTGAGGCTCCTGAACAAATCTCATTACCGCATAGCAGGATTTGTGTGCATTGCTTTGAAACGCCACAATATTTAGTTAAGGGCCCAATTCCACAATGTGCTGAGAGCTTCCTGAGAGACGCTGAATGTCTTCAGTTTCCATGGACGCCAATAAGGACTGAAGGGTGCGTCTACACTTGTAAATTAAGTCAACTTAAGCTTGCTTAAGTCGACTTAATGTACTCTGCGTCTACACTACACTTTCCTTAAGTCGACTTAAGCAACATAAAGTCAACTTAATGAAAATTAAGTCAACTTTATTAAACTTCCTTTTAATTCGACTTTAGGCTTAAGTTGACTTTCTAAAATCAACTTAAGCCAGTGTAGACCTGGAGTAGACCTAAGTCGTCCAGGACTCCCCCACTGCCCTCCCTGCCAGGGGGGTGGCACAGGGAGAGCCTGGAATGCCCCCCCCCACCGGACAGGGCAGAGCCCTGCCCACTCTGCCCCTATGCCCTGCCAGAGTCCCTGTCCCCCTTTGCCCATCTGCTCTTCTCTGATGTCGAGCTGCAAATATTAACCCAATCAGTTCATGGGGATGGCAAAGCCATGATCATTGGCAGAATCATTAACAAGTATTCTAATCACACAGATGGGGTTAATATTTTTAACCAGTTTTCCATGGCACTGTGGCGTAAATGCTCTCTTCTATCATTTCTAATTAAATGCTAGATTGTGATGAACATGGGAAACAACATTTAATTAACTAAAGATTGCCTCTCTTCTTTGGTCAGCAGCCAACCTCTGCTTGCGTAAAAGATCCCTCTGTTACTCGTCTGTTTTGATTTCTGTTTATCTCCTTGTGACTATGAAGCTTAGGAGGGAACTTGGAGCTTGATCCAAAGCCCACTGAAGTCAATAGGAGTCTTTGGATCAGGCTCTTGGGAAATTAAATCCAAGTATGTGATCCTTACATGTTGAAATTAACTCAAATGAAATCAGAGTTAAGTTTCACAGGGCAGGGAGTACAGAATCACACTGTTAGGTTTTAAGAAAGTATGGACTGTATATTCTACAACACACTGTTACAATTACGGTAGGAACAAACAGACAAGGAGTCCCGTGGCACTTTTAAAGACTAATAAATGTATTTATCGCATGCGCTTTCATGGGAGAAAATCCCACTTCGTCAGACCCTTTGAAGATGGGGAATTTACAGAACAAAGACAGGAATTCATTAACGCTTGATGGGGGAAAAATGCTGTACTACAGGCAAACAATATATGGCTATTACATCTGTAGGTGTCCTTCCATGAGAGAACAAGGCAAAATCCAGTGGAAGAGAATAATCGCATGGTCAACAGATAGAAATGCTGCACTTGTGTTAGAGAGCCATTCCTTCTGGAATCCTACGGGCAATGTGCTCATGGATCATTTCCATGAAAGAATAAGACCTGTGCTTATACAGTGAAGGTCAAAATGCTAGTGATGAAGCTCCTGAAGAAGAACCATGCAGAATCACTCGTAAACATATTTTCCAGCTGCCTGCAACAACTGTTGGCAGGATGGCACTTACTCCTTTTAAAACTAAAGGCAGGTTAACTGCTTTGATGAAGTCCAGGTGAGTTATATCATGTGAGCTGCATGTCAGGCAGGATTAGCTTCTTGGCAGATTATCAAAGTCAACTGATAGTGAAACAAGTTGGGACTCTCCTACAGTGGCAGTTTAAAACTGGGCGTAACTTCACCCAAAACAAATGAATGCAGTAGGATAGTGGCGGGATTACCTGTTTCATTAACCAATTAGAGTTCAAGTAAGGCATAACACATTATGGGGGTTCAAAAGTTCCCCTAAGAACTTGAAATTATATTGGGGGAGTAAATCTCAGTTACAAGGCAAATTCTGTTTCTATAGTGATAATTTTAATTTTATTTTTATTTGTGTGAGGTTTTTATTCCAAACATTGCTTAACGTCCACCTCTGGGGTGTTACTCATCAGAGGGTATGGTTGGACGAGGGTTCTTTTGGCCATAGGGATAATAGCCCTATTTTTATCCTTCGGTGACTGAGTGGAGGCCCTTGTAGTTACGGTATATCAGAGGTCAGGAGAGATACACAATAGAGGGTTGAACCGATCCAGCTGGTAACCCAGATGAACATTAAGGGAACTGAATATGGTTCCCATAGGGGAATAGGAAGGACGAGAGAGGGGCACAGGGAGTTAATAGCAACAGGGGAAATATCAAACGAATCAGGAGAATTATGAATAAAAGGTTTTTATTTTCGATCAGCATGCTTATAATGGGTCTTAAGTGCCTTTTGCAAGATATTAATTAAGCAAGTTTCAATAAAGGTGTTAATTCAATAATCATATGATTGTAAAGTTGCACTATTTCACTGTTATGCTGCAGCAAGTCTTAAAGACAGAAATTCAGAAATAAATGCGCATTGAAGTTTTAATTACTAAAGCTACCCTTATTTCACTGCTATTGCCCCTCCCTTTAAAGGGGATTGCAGTCTACCCTTCACTGCTATTGCCCC
>ML685788.1:10162543-10416963 GCA_007922175.1 Pelusios castaneus | reverse complement strand
ACCCTTCACTGCTATTGCCCCTACCTTTAAAGGGGATTGCAGTCTAATCTACCTGTACTCCCAGGGCGGGGTGCTAAACTACTTGGTCCCTAACCTTATACCTATCTCCCCCTGTACCCTCGGGGACCAGGGTGCTAAAACTTAAGTTACTGTTTCATAAACCAGTCTTCACCGAGATCTGTTGCTGTTTCTTAATACTCACTGAACTCCTACTGACCTGTCAGCTCCGTCACTCACAGGGAATGGGCTCTGACCTTTCTCGGGCGGCCTCTCACCGACGTGTCAGTTCCTCATTCACAGGGAATGGGTTCTGACCTTTCTCTGGCAACGGATAGAGGCCACTTGCTATCGAAGCCGGAGTTTCGGGGCATCTTGCCTCTACCGTGCCCTACCGCCTGCCTTCACCGTCTTTGGGGCTGATATTTATGGGGTCTTTAGCCCCCTCGCACCCCTCCTGCTTTGTCCTGTGGTTTTTTTATTACACCATTTTGCTGGGAACTCACGAGCTAATTTTGTAGGGGGCTCACGAGCTTCCGAGCATGTAGGTTGCAAAATGCTGTAAGGTATTTCGGGAAGTCTGAGTTATTCTGCAGGACAGTTAACGATTGCAAAATTGTCTTTGAAAAGCAGTTTTTGCAAAGCAGTTTTTGCAACATAGCTGCTGCAGGAAAATTAATTAATTTCAATTAATTTTGCAGAGTAACGTCTGAGTTCTTGGTATAGGTCCTGGTGAGTTGTCTTAATATTAGACCTTTGAAGACTGGTTCAGGCTTGGGCCTACTCTTGCTATAGGCTATACTGTTACTAATAAGCACACAAAACCCTAACCCACTTTTTACATTTATTTGTAGAGGCAGGAAGAGCTAGTGAGAGGTAAAGAGGTGGAAGACTTTAACTTAAGGCTGATTTAGAAGCAAATGTTACAACAGTTGCATTTCCTGAATTCATTGACTGCACAAGTTCCTATATATGCAATTTTCACATGCAGCTAATGCTTCCGTAACCAGGCAAACAGATGAAAGGCCATCTTTGAGTGCCCACTGCAATGTTAAATCATAGTTTCCATCAGTGGATGGTGCTCCCAGAGATGGATTTCATATTTGTTTTAAATTAAATGTTGAATATTAAGAATGGACTTAGTATTAGTTCAAAAGTTCCCCTAAGAACCTGAAATTATATTGGGGGAGTAAATCTCAATTACTAGGCAAATTCTGTTTCTATAGTGATAAGTTTAATTTTATTTTTATTTGTTTGAGGTTTTTATTTGTAGGGGCAAGAAGAGCTTGTGAGAGGTAAAGAGGTGGAAGACTTTAACTTAAGGCTGATTTAGGAGCAAATGTTACAACAGTTGCATTTCCTGAATTCGTTGACTGCACAAGTTCCCATATATGCAATTTTCACATGCAGCTAATGCTCTGTAACCAGGCAAATAGATGAAAGGACATCTTTGAATGCCCACTGCAATGTTAAATCACAGATTCCATCAATGGATGGTGCTCCCAGAGATGGATTTCATATTTATTTTAAATAAAATGTTGAATATTAAGAATGGACTTGGTATTAAAACGTATCTCTAGTGTTACATGACAACACTATGCACTGAAACTGTTGATATATCAATAGCGATAATATAGTACATACATATTACTCTTGTAAAAGCACAGTAGAATCATACGAAAGCACAGAAATGCTGTTTTCAGCTAACTTTGGAGTAGCTTCCAGTATTACATTTGCATCTCACTGCACTAATAAGTACGGACCCATTTTGCATGCGCTTAACCATCACATGTGCAAATGCGGGCTCCCAACTAGTCAGTATGGCTGATGTAGAACAGCAACTACAATTTTGCCTGAAGTTGAGCGAGCCAGATGGCTACATTAGGCATGACAGAATTTATTGCCCCCCTTCATATTTATAAATCGGGCTATAGGTGCTGATGTGTTTGATGGTCTGTTATGCGGGGCCACACTCGGACACCGGGGAGTTTTTTATTTTCCCTTTGTGCATTAGATGGAACGAGACATTTAATGCACAAACTACCCAGTAAGAGCATGGAAATGAGTGTATATGCAAAATCAGTATGCACCATTTTTGCACATAAAATCAGTTGCACATGGGAAAAAAAAAACCCAGGCATGCAGAATTGGATGTGGAGCTGAAAATGTGGCCCATCAACAATTCATGATATAACCAGAGGAAGATATCAAGCAATTAAAAAGAAAAGTGAAAGAAAAAAAACACTCAATAATTTAATCAAACATTTCCCATATGTTTGCCTGTAGTTCGTGAAAATAGTTAATCAAAATATAAGTAGGTACAATAGTAACATTTATTAATATTCCCATTGATTTCAAAGTCAGGGAGTACCAGCAAAATTATCTAACTGTCTGTTAGAAGATGGATTAACTGGTTCAGGATAGATCCAGAGTAATTATGTTTAATAAGAGCCTGTCTCTACATGCTACTATCAGATCTTATTTTCTATAGTTTCAAGCCAAGTATAAGTGTATAATCTTAACGTACCCTACTGCTCTACTGATTTTTTTCCCCCCCTTTATCTTTTGGATGGGAAAATTCTAAAGCTGATTATCATGTGGCGTCCTTTCAGACAGTCACATTTGATCTATTGCTGCATATTTTGAATGAGCATAGCTATCTCTGGGAAAAGAAAAAGACTTGTTCACATGACTCTCTTCTGACCTGCTTAGTTGGTGGCCTTGAAGTTGGTGGACACTGTGCTTAATTATACCATGGGAGGCTCCTGCATTAAGAAGCTTCCCTTTATGGTTTTGTTCTCTCTTGCAAAGCTGTGTTGAATTTCCCTACCCTTTGCAATGGACTATTGTATAATTGCAAAATCAACTAAAGTCCTGTGGCACTGTAAAGACTAACACATTTCTTCAGGCATACGCTTTCATGGGCTGCAACCCACTTCACCAGATGCAAGATGCATATATATGAGATGCATATGTATAGAATATGCAAGATGCATATTGTATAATTATTTCACTCTGGCATAACATATTTTACCTGTCTTATTAATATTACTATATGAATGTAAAAACAAAGGCACTCACCTACTCCATGAGTAAGTGCAGTTGTAACTTGCAAGGATTTTTTTTTAAAAAGGCCCTGGAAGATGTACATCTTGAACTGTGGGACAGGATTCCTCAATGGGAAGATCCACAGCTTACTGTGGATTGAAAGGTTCAAAGTTCTGCTTCGCTTCAGATAATGACTTAAAAGTTTGTGTGCTTTTTTGACTTGGGCAGCACAGGAGCACAACTGAATCAAACTACTACTCAAGGCCTAATACAACTCAGCCTAGGCTTTCCCTCTGACAGACCAGAAGAAGTGATGCACTATGAACCCCCTTCGGCAATGTACAGTGGGAAATGAACCAATGGCCTGGCTTTCTTCCCCACCATATGCAGATGAAAATGTTTTTAATACAGAAACATTTATCTAGCACAATCTGAGGGCAAAAGAGTCTCCAATGGTGAAAGCATAGAACTGGTAAACGGGGTTTCCTAAATTGTATTCCCAAATCTGCCGCTGACTTTCTCTATGACCTCAGTACAGGACAAGAAGCAATGGTCTTAAATTGCAGCAAGGAAGGATTTAGGTTAGACATTAGGAAAAACTTTCTGGCTGTAGGGATAGCTAAGCACGAACAAATTAGCAAGGTTGTGGAATCTCCATCATTCGAGGTCTTTAAGAACAGGTTAGACAAACACCTGTTAGGGATGGGCTAGATAATACTTAGCCCTGCTTTCACTGCAGGGAACTGGGCTAGATGATTTGTCAAGTTCCCTTCCAGTCCTACATTTTTATAATTTTATAATAGTGGATTCTCTGTAGCTGCCTATCGGACCAGATGATGTACTAAGCATTGGCCTTATAGCAGAATCGTTTCCAAATTCCCTCCAGTTTTAGCAAAGCTTGGTACTTTTCAGCCTATGCATATCTCTATCATGCCCTGAATTAGGATGTGTCAAAACCTGTGCGGGTCTTTGGATTTAGATCAGAATCCAGATCTGACATTCACATTTCTTCACTCCTATTTACAGTCCTAAATAGTCAGAAAATTGTGTGCAAAATTTGCGTTCATGCTTATAGTCATTACATCCTCATTTTGTGTGTGGAGAGTTGTGCATCAATTTCTGTAATAATGTAATTTAATCTCACTTATTTTTAGCAGTTAGTTAGGGTTTCAGAATGTTTGCACAAATTGTTTGTTTTTCTCAAAAAAAAAATATTTTTTTTCCAGTGGAGGAGTAAAAGCAAAATATTTTCGGTTGGAAACCAAAGCTTTCATTTTGGATTAAAATTCTTTTGAGTGATTTTTTTTTTTCTTCAGTGAAAACTAGAATTTCTTTAAAGCTGTTTTCTGACCAGGTCTGCTAAAGCCAACACATCCATCATGGCTGAAATCCTGGCCTTGTTGAAGTCGAAAGGAGTTTTGCCATTGACTTTAACGGAGCCAGGATTGTATAGATTCGTTAGTCTTTAAAAATGCCACAAAACTCCTTGTCAGGATTGTCTTTGACCTAGTCTACGCTAAGTTGATGGAAAATTCACAATCTGCATGCCACAGAATGTGTATCTCCCGTCAACTTAGTTACTGTTACTTAACACAATGTCTTTACTCGACTGAGTCGACTTAAAGGGCTCTCCTGTTGACACAGCGTTATTCCACTTGGACGGATGGAGTTATTGAGTTGACAGTAGAGCATTTCCTGGATCGATTGAGCAGGTCTACGCTGGCTGCTCAATCGATCCTGTTGCATCGATCTGTGGGGATTGACTCAGCATTTTTTGTATAGACAAGGCCTTTGTGTCTGGGGGTGTATTCCAGTTTTGCAAACCATATTTGTTTCTATGAAGTAAGGGGTTTCTTGCTGACGTTTTGGCAATTTTCCTGTTAGCAGTACAGGGCTGGTTTCCCTCTTCAGCTTGGCAAAGAGCCTTATCCTGCAAGGCACTGAGAATCTCTTGCAGAAGTGCTGAAACCCCTTTACTCTCATTGACTTTAGTCTGTCAATGATACCGTGACTTCATTAGCATTGTGGGTACTCAGCCCCCTGCTGGATCAAGACTAAAGTTTGTTCTAAAAAGAACCAGTGTTTCAGGGCTGGACCATCCTTCTGCCAGTTTATTTTTAAAAACTGAATTTAACCCATATTATTGTATTCCAATAGTGCCTTAGAAGGTCCGATAGACCTTTTCAACCCTTTCCCCATCCATCTCATTGCAGTTAAAGACAGCAATTTGGCTAAGAGTAGAGGTGAATGAATTTTTTGTTTGAATCTTTTTTTGATGAAAAATAGCTTATTTTTTCCAAAAATGAAATATGTTCACAGATTTTTTTTCTTTTTTTTCAAAGTTTAAAGTTTTTTAACAATGACAAATAATAATAATTCTTTTCCCACCCGGATTCAGTTTTTGGCTTTTTACCCCCCCCCCCATACATTCTCTTCCCCCCTTTATATCCACTCCTTCCCCCACCACCTCAATGCATAAATTTAATAAAAGAACACATCAGAATTTTCGCTTTGTCTAGCTGACAGCTTCATAAAGAGCAAGTGGATGCAAGGACTTCACATTTTTTCTGAATTCTTAATGAGCTTGAGGTGCTTCTAAAAAATCTAAGCCTTTTTAACGAGTTCTTTATAACTGCTAAATGCTTAAGCAAGAGGTTGATGAGTGTAACTGATAGCACACAATCTTGGCATGAAATGAGACAAGCTGCCCCACCCCTCCCCTCTGGCGTCCCAGCTAAATTACTGCAGCAAAGATCACCAAGAATCTGTCACAGCTATAAAGTTTGTGAAATTTAATTAGGAAATAATATGCAACTTTAATACAGTAACATAGTTACCGAGGAGATAATACTGGATTTTGTTTCAGATATTCTACAGATGCAGCACAGTTTCTTGAGTTGCAGTATCACAGTTAAGACCCCGGGAGTTTTGAGATTGTGATAGCTTTTCCATTGTGAACCCCTGCCTGGCCATGTCTGATAATTCACTACTGAAGACAAAAGTAAATACAGAAAAATCACCCTCATCTAAGGAGCGATTTATAATTTATAGATTAGAGATGAGTCAAAACTGGAGCCTCTAATCTGAATCCCATTGAATTTGGGAGGGGGGAAGGGGGTTAATGTGAATCCTTGCTTCTGAGGTTTTGCTTCTGGGTCAGATCTTTGGGCATGATCCATTCTAGTTACATTTTGAGTGCAGTGAAAATCCCTTTAGAACCGCAGTTCCCAGGAATTTTCAGGACCGAAACTTGGGACACAGATTGGCACAGGCCATGGAGCCGACGTTGTTGGATGTTCCCTCTTTCATTCATGCTTGCATTTCCTTTATTCCCTTATGGTATTTAAAGTTAAGGATCAAGGTGCTGATTCTAATTTAATGCATAGTGATGCAAATGACAGCAAACTACAGTCAGGCTTCATGCATTAGATTTATCAGAAAACATTTCAATTTTTTGTTATTAAACCAAGGCAGATCTAAAGTGCTCAGTTCCTCCCCACCAGAGTTAGTGGGAGTTTTGGCATTAATTTCAAGATAGGGAAAATTAGCTTGATATGGTTATGTGCTCAGAGCAATTTAATAATAAACATATCATCCACATTCTGGTTTGACATGTCATGTCAGTGTATAAGGGCTACAAAACATGTGGATTATAGGCATGTCATAAATCCAGAAGCAGGCATCCTGCCATCTGAAAAGGTAACTTCCAACAATAGACTTACAGGGCTGGATCTTCAGATGGTGCAAGTAATTATTGCTACATTAACTGCATTGAAGTTTTGCTCTAATATGAGTGCATTCTGTTGATCTTTCTTGAAGTTCATGTACAAGAATTTAAATTTATGGGGCAGATTGCAATCTTAGTTATGTTGACATAAATATGGACTAACTCCACTGAAGCTGAGTAGTTATATATTTAAAAATCCATATAACTTTCAGATCAGTCTGGCCTTTCTTCTTGTTGTTGTTTTTTTTAAATATTCCATAAAGCAGATTTTGTTTCTCACTGGCGTATTACCTGATATGATGCAACTGCAGCACTGATCACCATTATTAAAGCTGGGTGGGAAATGGTTTTCCCATTCCATGAGAACTTTTTAGATTTAGAAAAATAATTCCCATCCTGAATATAAAGTAAAATATATAAAGTAAAAATCTCTATTAAAAATTGTGAATAAAAAATCTGCGATATTTTTGTGTTTAATCAGGTCCATCAAAATATTTCATTTAAACATTTTAAAACATTTGTTTTGATTGTGAGCTTCATTTTGCTATTATAAAATAATGTAAATGTTTAAACAAAAAGTAATTTTGAACCAAAACCCCAAACTTTTTCATTCTGATAATTTCAAAATAGGAAATTTGTGAAAACTGAGCTTTTCCTGTGAATAGTTTTGGTTCTAGAATAATCATTATTTTATGACCAAAAATTCTTGACAAATTTCCAACCAGCTCTACTTAATATGGACTGCTCTTTGATGGAAGGCCCTCATGAGAAGGTTTCCCTTGGAGGGCAGCTCAGAGATAAAATTATGATCTCAGAAATTACTTCCCTAGCTGAGACACTGACCTTAATGCCATTCAATAAATAATTGAAAATGTCTTTTCTGCATTTTTAGTGATCTCATCATACGGGGTCTCTTGTATATAGGGCTGGCCCAAGGTATTTTGGGGCCCTAGGTGAACTATGACTTTGGTGTGCTTCCCCTGCCCCCCATGACTGGGCTACTGAGAACACTGAACCACCAGACTCTGCCCCCACGCAGCAAACCCAGGTGGCACTCTTACAAAGCTATGACACGACACTTTTTAACTATTTACATACATAGCTGTACTCCACAACAGGGACATTGCTACACACAGGAAAAAGATTCAGGGTACTGGGCCCCAAACCCATCTCCCTCAGGTCCACCCACCCCTTTGATTCCAAGTCCATGCATAGCACAGAGTGCAGACCCACCCCACACTCTCCCTCCATGCTGGGCACGGAGCACAACACCCTGGGGTCATACAGACTCCCCCACTCCCTCTGACCCAAGAAAAAAGCCAATGAGCCTGGCCCAGAGAGGCCAGGTAGCTCCCCACACCCCATGCTGAGCCACTAGAGCCAGCGACAACAGGGTTGGGCAGCCCTCATACAGGCTGCGTCTACACTGGTAAATTGTCGACTTAAGCTTGCTTAAGTCGACTTAATTTACCCTGCGTCAACACTACACTTTCCTTAAGTCAACTTAAGCAGCTTGCTTAAGTCAACTTAAGGAAAATAGAGTCAACTTAATTAAAATTAAGTCGACTTTACAACACCACCTTCCTATTAGACCTAAGGCTTAAGTCGACTCCCTAGAGTCGACTTAAGCCAGTGTAGACGTGCGGTAGCCCTCAGTCGACTTAGGGCTACCCCAGGGCTACACCAATGCCCTCCCTGCTGGGGGGGGCACAAGGGGAGGCTGGCATGCCCCCCCACAGGGCAGGGCAGAGCCCTGCCCACCCTGCCCCTATGCCCTGCCAGGGTCCCTGTCCCCCTTTGCCCCATTGTACCTGGGTACAATGGAGCAAAGGCTGAGCCCCCTGGCATTGGGCAAGGGGTACCCCCCTGCCTCCATGGTCCTCCCCTACGTCCCCCTAAACCCCTAGAAGTCGACCTAAGTGTCCAGTGTGGACACTCTAGGTCGACTTTCTAAGTTCCCCTTTAAGTCGACTTTAATTTCAAGTGTAGACACACTAAGTCAACTTAAAATTACAAGTGTAGACATAGCCACAGAGGCCAGTAGGGCTGCCCATATCTGGAGCCAGCAGCCTGGCCTGACTCCCTCCCAGCCCAGTGATGGAGCCAGCAGCAGGTTCGGGCACAGCTCTCCCCAGGCTGAGCCTAGCACAGAACCAGGAGGGGGCCGGGAAGCCCCTTCCCCCGTGCTGCACCATGTAGCTACCATCTCCATTTAATGGGCAGGGAAACGGAGGTACACCTCACAGAAAGTGCTTGAATTCCATCCCCATAAGATTATACCCTGCATCCATGGTAGAGCAGGGAATAAAGCCCAGGAGTCCTGACTCCTAGCCCCCCTGCTCTAACCACTAGACCCCACTCCCCACCCAGAGCTGCAAATACAACCCAGGAGTCCTGATTAAATCCAGTCCCTTCCTCTGTCCTTGGCAGGGCTGGTCCAACCATATAGGGTCGCCTAGGGCACCAGACTTTAAGGGGCACCAAATTAGATGGGAGGAATTTTTTTTCTCTATTAAAAAAATAATATATTATCTCATATAACGTGTGGGAGGAGGGAGCACCAAAATCATAATTTGCCTAGGGCACCAAAACCCCTTGGGCCGGCTCTGGTCCTTGATCTATTCTTTGGTCCCTCTCTACTCTTTCTCTCTTAACCCCAAGAACGAAGCTGGGGTCTGTCTTACCTGAGAGAGCTTCTAATGTTTGAGGATTCTGGTAAGCGTGCGGTGGAGGAGTGGAGGGATCCCAAGCGGGAGGTCCATGACACAGCCGTGAGAAGGGTGGAATCAGGTTTGGGAGGGTAAAAGTCATGAAGGACCAGAATAGAGTGAAATCAATCACACTCACCCCCCCCCCCAAGTCCCATTCATGTCTAGTGGGATTTGCATCACATTCCCAGGTCAAAGCTGTTTTCAAATCCAAGGTGAGTTCAGGGTGTGAACCCCAGAGATGCCCCATTGGGCTTGGTCCTGACGCTAGTGAAGTCACTCCTGCTTTACACCAGGCAGAAGCAAGATTGGAATCATCACTCTGGATTCTCGATTAATCCCTGCCTTGTATCTAGGCCATCATTTACCTCTGGAAAGTGTGTGTTTTGGGGTCCTCCCTTCCCACACCCTGGAAGGGGTGTGTAAATGCCAATACAATGCCAAAGACAGCAGAGAAGAAGTCCCCACAAGACCAGGCTCTGGGTCAGAACTCCTGGGTTCTGTTCCTGGGCTGGGCAAGGAGTGGGGTTTAATGGGCTAGAGCAGGAGGGGAGGATTCCTCCCCCCCCCCCTTCCCCCCCCCCCCCCCCATGGCTTCCCCAGCCAGGAGTGACTGGATCCAGGATTTATGCCCCTTCACACACCTGCTTTGGCTTTGCTGGGGCCTGAGGGAGTCAGCATCCCCCCATCACGGGGTTTCCCCAGCAGAGACGGGAGACATGCCCTCTCTCAGCTGCTGCCAGAGTTAGGAGAGGAGTCACTCATCTGCTGGAAGTCCCCAACCACCAGGTGGCAGTGACAGCAGAAATATTTGCCCCCGCTGTGCCTAGCTTCTGCTGGGGCCAGGTTGATGGGTGGTCAAGTTAGGTTGGGCATGGGCATCATCCCCTCACTGTCCCCACTCAGTTAGGACTTTTGGCCCTACCTGGGCTCCTGACTCCCACATGGCCGGGGGCTCCCCCCCTTGCCCAGCACTTCTGCCTGGCCAGCCAGGATCACCACCATTACTGCACACCCCACCCACAACTTTGTAACTGGCCCATTGGGAGTTGGAAGGAACTTACTCACCTGGCCCGGTGCCTTGATAGCTTGTGTTATGGCTGCTGGGGCCTGTGGGAACAGGTATGGGGCGGCCCATTATTTTGCTGTGTTTGCTAACAAGGGAAGGGATGCCAAACAAACAAGGAGTCCTGTGGCACTTTTAAGACTATCAAATTTGTTTATCACATGCGATAAATACATTTGTTAGTCTTTAAAAGTGCCACAGGACTCCTTGTTTGTTTGGCTGACCTAGACTAACACGGCTACCCCTCTGGAACTTGTCAACATGCAAGGGAAGGCATGTGGCCCACCTTTCTTATTAGCATCTGAAAGCCACTGCCCCAAACAGCAGCAGCCCCAGGGTTGATTTGCAGGTCAGGGAAGCATTGTTGTTAAATGACTTATTAAACTGCAACAAACCACGCTGCCAACTTTGCCCTCATATCTACACTGAAGACACCACCACAGGACCTAATCAAGCCACCTACTCCATCAAGGGCTCATTCACCTGCTCGTCCACCAGTGTGATTTATGCCATCATGTGCCGGAAATCCCCCCCCCCCCGCCTTATATATTGGACAAACAGGACAGTCTGCGCCAAAGAATAAATGGACACAAATCTGACTTAAACTATGTCAAGATTCAGAGGCCCCATACCATAAAAAAGAAAAAGAAAAAAGTGTACTCTATTATAACAGAAAAGGTAATGAAAAATAAATGAGAAACCATTATATTTGCATATATATATTATATTTGCATATATATGTATATATATATACTATATATTATATAAATATATGTATTTATATATTTGCAGAGAGAGAAAGGTAAAGATGCAACGAAAAGCAACTAAATAAAACATACATTATACAAAAAGCCTTATTTGCATTATGATAAATCGTCTTCGTTCTCTCTGACATATTTAGAAGCTCCTCATAATGTGAGGTCCCACGCCGTGGCTTACTTGGCTTGTGTCTAAACACGGCACTGACACCCTCGTTGACTTTATGGAGTGTTACTAGACGGCATGGCGCTCCAGTTGTTGTTTGTTTGTTGAACATTGTGCCTCAACTACTCATTCAGCTCCAGTCCAAGCGAGTAATGAATGGTAATAGTTCGGTGGCTGCACGAAGTGAGTTGGGTGGTTTTGTTCCCAATGGCCAGGTGCCCAGAACATACACATAAAGTCACCAAAGTTAGTACTACTGAAGACCTTTTTGGTACTCTTAGCACAGAAACCAGAGTGACTGTGTCTCAGCCCTGCCATGGAGGGAATACCTCCCATGAATAAGAATGGGACATTGTCTTCCATGTCTGTAGTGTGAGTGACAGAATAATCAGCCTCAATTCAATGATACTGATTTAAATCAGGGCATAATTCTCTCTTCACTTATAGTGATATGATTCAGGAGTAAGTGAGCGGAAAATCTGGCCCAGTAGAGTTTCTTCAGATATACACCAGTGTCAATGAGATCTGAATCTTTCTCTCTCATGCTACCCCTCCCTCCTAAACCTAGATTTTATTTTTCTTTTAAATGTAATGCACATTTATGATAACAGTTGGTCAGAGCTGTCAATTCAGCACCTTTCATGAGCACTAAGACTATATACCAATAATAAATAAATAAAGCTAGAGCGGAAAAATGATTATCCTCTTCCAGATTTTCCCAAGGAACTTTTTGGACTTTTTCTCAGGAGACCATCTCCTTGATGACATATAATCCCCTAGAAGGATGGCTTCTTCTGACCATAATGTATTCTTCAAACTATGCTATTTAAGGTGAGGCCATTTGAATTATTGGGGCTTTCCTAGCCTTTCACAAGCAACGGATAATTCTCTTTGTTTAGAAAATGAATTATTAATAGAAAGGAAACATGATAACCCTCATTTGTCACCATATTGTGTCTGACACAGAAAGAAGTGAAGGACGACATTTTTTAACAATATGAAATGGAAAGACCAGATTGTCAAATGGCATAAATTGGTATTCTCCATTGATTTCACCATCTGATGATCTGCCTCTATTAATTTAATGTAGGAAGCCAGCACATAAAACCATGTAAACGAGACTCAGTAATATGGGTTTAGATGTGGACTATTACAAATACTAAGCAAATTCATAAAATCAAAATGTATTTGCAAATGATCTGCAAGCAATATGCTTGGTTAAATTAATTAGATATTTTACAATGGAGGGGAAAAAATGGAAAGCGCTTTATAAAAAGAGTAGATACCCTTTTCTGAATGAGGCACATGACAGAGTGTGATCGCTAGAGGTGATCCTAGCTGCAATACTCAATCCAAGTTTCTCCAACTTTCATAGGAGTTGGGGGGAAAAAAATCCCAAAATCAGAACATGTCTTTACAGTTTTGGTTTCAACTACAGTCTCAAACTGGAAAAGGGTCGGTATCTGAGGTCAAACTTTCAGCCCAAGAAAAGGGACATATCACAAGATAAGCTGATGCAGCAACATTACTACAAGTTGCAGACACAGTCCCACAAGAATAGCTCTCAGGATTTTGATACCATCGGCTCCCAACCCTGAACTAAACTCTATCTTGATCCAGATGCAAGCACTACCTTATCACCCCATATCTAGTTAACCCATTAAGAAGGCACCAGGCTACTGATGTCTGATATGAGGTGGTATCAACTGTCTAAAAATATTTGAATATAATTTCTTAAATGCATCACCTGTTTCCCCATACTTCATAAAATTAAATTACTCATTTACTTAAATTCATAAAGAAAACTCTTTTGACTTCTTTTTCTCTCTTCCAGACTCTTCTAAGTTCAGCTCTTTGTAGCTGGCATAATTTAGACCAGCCATTCAGCTGCCTTAATTCAGTGCACGGTAGCCATCCCTGCACACAGCAGCAGTAGCATTGAAGGGTAAATGTAAGATTTATGCTTTTGTCAGTTCAGTCACACCCCAGGATCTGGCCAGTGGTTTTTTTGCATTTATGGTAGCAAACATTGGACTCGGCAGCACACTGGAATTGTTTAAATCAGATATGTGGGTCCAGCACCTGATCTCACACTGGCATGATCAGAGTAACGCCAATGAAATCAATAGAGGTACCCGACACTGTAAAACCAGTTTAAGTAATCTCACACTCAGACTTGATCCCACCACTGCGGTCCACCAAGTCCCACTTGTTCCTCTCCAATGCAGAAGCTCATATCAGTGACAAAGACACAGTTGAAACCCAGCTCTCCTGATTCAGGGTCTCATTCTCCAGCCCCTGGACCACAAGTGGACTTTGAAAAAGGAAGCACCTTCCCCTAGGGATGAACAGACTGTGCACTCTAGCAATTGGAAAATTACTGGCACAGCTGGTAGAAAGACACCCCAAGTGGCGGTGATTCCAAATTGCTTTGCCTGATGGATTAGACTTCGAGCTGGGAGGCGGGTGGCATTTGTTCAATGTTGCTATCCCAGTTGCTAATTTATGTCCTCCTGCTATTTTCACACAAAACAACTTGTGAGCCTATAACAATGAGCCTGGCATTTCTGTAGTGATGCACATTGTTATAATCTTTCTCTCCTTTGTTTCCTCTCTTTTTTTTTTATTAAAAATTCTTCCCAGCCATAAATAAGTACAGAATAAGCACAGCCTTGCTGGGAACATGAGAGGCCTGATGATCTGACCATCAAAGCCCATGCTGTAAACAGGATACTAGTAAACAGGAACTAAACCCCATATGGAGAGTTTGTGGTTTTCTCCAACCTCTATTTGTTATGTCTAAGGCTCTTACATCCTGTTAATTACAGAAAAAGGGCTGGAAAGTTGGAAATAAACCTTTCTTCAAATTATTTTCAGCCCCCGCCCCTCACCAAATAGAAGAAAATGCAGTGCTGTGTTGTCTTACCTTTCTTTCTTCAGATGAAAAACATTAAGATGATTGATTCAGAGGGTATCACTTTTCAAGAGAATTATAAAGCAGAATGATTTTTTTCTTTTTTAGTCATGAAACAAAAATGAAGATCTTGAGATTTTATTAGTGGAAGAGAAGTTTTAAACTCGGTTCAGCCTTTCAAAGCATGTTTTCAACTGGGTTGGCATTTTTCTTGCAGTGGGCCAGATTTTATCCCTGGAGTAGAGTCGAGTCACCTAAAGAGAAATGATACAATTGGTTTTAGGCAGACGGGTGGATGATGGATTTTGCTAATATCAGAGCTGGCCGGGCACTTTGGGGTCCATATTACAGCCCAGGTCAGCAAAGTCCGAAAGCTGTTGCTGTCTAATGACTACTTGTTTGGTTGTGGCCCATTCCTAGTGAAAAGGGATTTATGCCACAAAAATCAACCTCACAATTAACACTAAAGGGCACCCTTTTCAGAGCCTCAGAAGGGAGATATGCCAGCCTTCTAGGGAATAGGGTTGTTACAGGTCAGTGGTGGAGAGTACTATTATTTAGGGATGCAATCCATGCCAGGGAGAGCTTGTGTCACCTCTTTGCCCTGTGACCCAGGGTGCCTTGAAATATTTTGCTGCTGTAGCTCCCAGCCTGGTTTGCTCACAACAAGCCTACAGGATTCAGGTCATGCCTCAAAGTGTCTGTGTGCTTCAGCCGCTCTGACCCTGGCAGTCTGGCTACAGCCACGCTTTGGCTTCCACCAGCCTTGCTGACAATCAGCCAGCAGATCCCACACACTCCCAATCTCAGTTTTTCATGAACTTGTGAGCTCTGTAATGTCAGCCCTCTCCTGGACAGTTCAGAGAAACAGCAGGGTCCGTTTGTTCCTCTAAAGCAGGGGTAGGCAACCCCCGGCACGCGGGCCAACAGTGGCACACAAGCCCATTGGGAGCGGCACTCGCCATCCTCTGTGGTGCCACAGAAATTGCCACTCCTGCCACCAAAAGACACTTTGAGTGGCTTCTTTCAGGGGCGGCTGCAGTGCGGAGGTCCCGGCCATGTCCAGGCCCCAGGTGTACCATGTAAAGAAGCCGCCCAGAGCGGCTCCTCTCTGTGGTGTGCCTCCACCAAAAGGAGTGACTCCAGGTAACTTCTTTCCATGGCGTGCCTGGAGATGGGGGTCCCCAGGCATGCTGCCGAGAGGAGCCTCTCCAGGTGGCTTCTTTCCACGAATGGGCTGTCGGCACCAGCTGAGTGTTGAGGAGGAGGGGTTGGCAAAGGTTGCTGGCCCCTGCTCGAAAGACAGAAAACCCACCAGCTTGCCACATTAACTGTGGTTAACATTTGCTTTCATTAAAACCCAGCACTGTTGGTTTAGATCAATAGTAACCCATTTATTAACAAAGAAGATAGGATTTTAAGGGAGTTCAAATACAAAAGTTAAAAATGGCTGCAACAAATAAAATTGAAAATGCACACCTAAGAGCCGGAAACTTTATTTAGGAAAGCATAGGCTTTGCCCAAGCAGACAGCCTTGTGATTTCTCAGCTATTAAGAGCTCTATTCACTTGTCTTTGTCTATTGATGGATGCCAAAAGTGTCTTCTGTCTTTGCTTAAGTCTTCCAAAGTTCTATGACTGCGTTTCAAGAGGCAGAATGATTTTATGCTGTTCTTCTCTTCCTGTGGGCTTCTCGTCCCCCCCTATTTATACAACACTCCTTTGAGTAGTTCTAAGAAGGGCATACTTTATCAGTCAGGTTTTGGTTCGAGAAAACAAAGCCAGGGTTGGTTTGATTTGTAGGTTCCATGTTATCAGCAGAGAGATGCAAAGGAGCGACCATATACTGATGTTTTCTAGCTATCCCTCAGATATAGCTCACCCCCCGCATACAGCTTCCCTGTGATGTTAAACTGCAGCAAAACTTCTGAAATGCAATCTCTGTGCCATCCACCCTGCCCAGATTGTTGCTGTTGTCCCAGAAATTGCCCCATTAGCTCTATTAGCACAAATGTTAATGACCAAGTCTTCACTTCACCCCTACTCTAAGCAGCAAGCAGAAGACAAACGCTTGAGATGAATCCTCCATCCAAGCTATGGTGCCATAATGTGGAGGCTATGTTAGCCTTCATCTACTCTGCCCTGCCACAAGGAAGAAGATTGGAAAATCTTCACAGCAGTAGATCCCATGTCCCTTCCCCAAATATATATGTTTACTGCCATGCAGGGAGTGAACGTTCCAGAGATTACCCCCAGAAACGCCTTATGCAGCAGAACCAGCTTGGCAACAGAGGGCCACTGGAAAGCGATAGCAAAGAAATGGCAGCAGAGTCTACTTCTAAATGAACAACATGGACAGGATTTTCAAAAGTGATCAGTATTGTCCTAATTCTGCTCCTATTAAACCTAATGATAAAACTCTTTGGCTGGAAGCAGACGTAGTTCAATGCTGATTGCTTTTGAAAATCCCTCCTTACATCTATATCCCTTTTTATGTAGTTAATGGCACCATTAATAACATAGCAATGGACTTCCAAACAGTTCCACTATGTTCATTTTCCAAACCAGTTTGACTCATCCCTAATCATAACCAGACTTCCAATTACGCTTGGTTCCAACTCTTCTCCTTGATGATAATTGCTAGCACTTGATATAAAGTTACTGCGAGTGGCTGGTGCTGAGTAGGATTATGTGTCTTTCTGTAGGCTTCACAGCCACTTCCCAGTTTCTTCTGCCTTTTGAGACATGAGAAATATAATCCAATATGCAGTGCCCATATTAAAAGCAGTTACCATGAACCGAGAGCATTAGTTTTCAGTTGATGTATTAATTGAGGTTCCATCTTCTCGTGTGTTTTGTACTGATGTATCATTTCATGAGGTCAAAGGCAAGGCTCTGAAATGTGTGTGCCTCATTTATATGCAAGATGGGCTTATACACTGATTTGTGCTTTTAAAAACCTGGCCCAAATTCAAGCATAACATAATATGGTGTAATGTGAGTTGAGATGGTATAGACTGGTGGGAATGAAATTGTCCTGCATCATACACATGCCAAATATACAGAATATCCATTTGGAAATCCTGATTCTCTACAAGTTAAATTTCCCTATGTGATACATTCCTTGACCTGAAAGGTGGGTGGGTCTAGGTTTTAAGTTAGGCTTACATAGACTCACTGGAATTAATGTTAAAATGTTGTCAGGCTGGAATCGTTCCTTTACCCTCCTGAACATCACGAACACTCACAGGTATGCTTTCAAGTGAGTTCTCAGAAATAGAAGTTCTGTCTACTCCATGTGGACATGTAGGGGAACATTTTTAAAACCTCTTCCTTTTTGACAGGCAAAACTTGCTCCTACTAAATTTGTGGGAGTGCACCAGAATAATTGTATCTCTGACTACTGTACCTTATTTGCACTGAGAATCAGTAGTTTTAAGGCAGTGGTTCTCAACCACTGTGTCGAGACACATTACTGTGTCAACACATGGAGGTAAGTGTGTCGTGGAGAGCCTGGAGATGGCTGGATTCAGCCTGGGGAGGGTGGGCTGGAGTGTCCTGTAGGGTCATGACATGCCACCAAGTCTGTTGTAACCCACAAAAGGTTGAGAACCACTGATTTAAGGTACAAGCGCCCAGATTTCTGCCTGCAATTTGATTGCAGTCATAGCTTGTGCTTGGATAAGGAAGGCATTGTGAAAATTTGGCCCTTAAAGTTCCCAAGTAAGATTAAGGGCTTGATCTGGTGTCCTGGTTCAAAATTCCCCCTTCACATTCTACATGGTTTGCCGATGTATTCCCTGGAAATGGATGTGCTTCAGTATTTTCTTTTTATAGTTAATGAAGAGATGTCAGATCCTGCAGGATGAAAAGATCTGCTGTAACCTAAACTATCATGATTTTAGGTTCATTTTCTTAATTATTTGAATTAGAGGTGTGCTGGTGTTTTTAACAATAGCACTCTTTTCAAAGGTCTGTACAAACTTTTCCTCTAATCCTTATGGTCCTCCTCTGAGTCTATCCATCCCTACAGCCACCTACGTGAGTGCCCTCTGAATAAAATCAATAGCAAAGTTCCTAGTGGCCTTTATGGAATCTCTGGCAAATCATATTTTTGGATTTAAAACTCTCCTTGGGATAGTTTATTTTTTGTTGGTTAATTTATTTGTTGGTGCTACAGGTTTGTATTTGGGGAATAGGAGGCATTGTTTTTTAGGTAGAGGGCGGTCAATGTTATGACACTGAGCAAGTGTCATTTTTGCTGTAGTGGAAATGCTTTTTCTAAGAGAAAAATATTATATGTTTCCTGAAAATGACCAAATTCTGAATTTTCCCAGTCTCTTCTGGGATTTTGTTGCATAACCATATCCCCTCAATCAAGAACACTTTGTCCCCACCTCTCATTAGCTTTATGATCTGAATTGTCCCAGAGAAATGTAACTATTCAGGTGGTTAATAGATCAAAATATCATTTTTACAGTAGATGAGCCCTCCCCATTAATTAGACATTTTAGCAGAGCTGGGTTCATAATCCTTAATTTCTTGGCTTTCAACACTTCCTCCATCCAAAACGATGCATCCCCTCAATTTCATATCTTCCTCACAAACATGTGGCAATTTTTTGCCTCCTTTTGGTTTGTCAGAATAATCCAACCCAGACCTTTCTGCTTTAAATTAGTCTTTTCCAACCAGCAAACTTTCAAAACTGGGTTTTCTTTTAATCCCTTTTTAAAAATTTTTATGTATTTTGTCATGACAAATTACATTGTTTGATGTCATCTCAAACAATATGGTGTAAAATTAAGAAAGAAACCACTTTGCAATGTATCAAAATGTTGTTTAAAATTTTTTTTTGTCATTTGTCTTGCTCACAAGTAATTCCAAGAGGCAACACGCTGTGAGGTTTTCTGTGAATACATGTATAATAAGAGGCTACAGAACACTTCGCTGACTCAATTGGCATGTTTTGAAATATTTATGACCTGAGTACAGAGACTTCTGTTTAGTCAGCCATCTTCATAAAGGGTAGAATATTCTATAGCACCTAGCAAAGTTGGGCACTGTTGCAATTTTTAACATGGGTATCCAGGTGTTTAGGATGGGATCTGCAAAGAGGCTTAGGCACCTAAGTTCTATTTTAGGCATTTCTGTGCTCCACAAAACTCTATTTGGCTACCACATAACACTGTAGACACCTAAATTCACTCAGCATCTTTTTCTGCCTCTTAGAATGCAGACAGCTACCTCACTCCAGGTGTATGGATGCCAATCTCCTGCCCGAGCCCCAAATAGTTGCTCCTTGCACAGATCTCCAAATAGTTGCTCCTTGCACAGATCTCATATATATATAACCAGAATTTTAGAACGATCAGATGGAAGACTGTCCCCAAGAATTCATCTAGTCTGACACCAAATGCAGTGCACATTAGAACAAAGCTTTAATCTGCAGTATATTCATACAATATTAACCTGAATCATGATGATGAGGCTCATGGATCTCAATAGGCAGCCTAAGTGCCTTGAAAATTTGAGGCACTCCAAATGAGAAGGAACATGACAGGAATTTGGAATCTGTGCCTAATAACTCATGTGATTGGTCCACCATCCTGTCTCAAACTGAATTTGTTTGACAGCAGCTGCTGTAAAGATCATTTCCAGAGGGGTAGCCATGTTAGGTTGTGTACAGCAAAAAACAACGAGCGTCCTGTGGCACCTTGCAGACTAATAGATTTTCTTTGGCATAAGCTTTCTTGGGCTATAACCCACTTTGTGCATCTGATGAAGTGGGTTATAGCCCACGAAAGCTTATGCCAAAGAAAATCTGTTAGTCTGTAAGGTGCCACAGGACTCTCGTTGTTTTTTGCTGTAAATATCATCCAATCTGTTTCTGAATAAACAAGGAGCTTGTGGGGAGGACACATGCTGATCAGTCTGAAGTATCTGGTTTAAAAAAAAAAGAACAGATGACCAAACCAAATAATGAATTACAGTACTCCAGCCGTGAAGCAATAAAAAGTGTGGATAACCCATTCAGGGGCCGAGGGAACTGGAAGGAAGGCAGTCTACCACTGTCCTTCAGATGATAAAAGAACATCTCAAGAGTTTTATATGCTTTTTAGAGGATAAAGTGGAGTCGAGCATCACTCCCACACATTTTACCACAAAGCAGGGCCAATTTGATTTCCATCAAAGGAAATCACAGGCATTAAAAGGATTTCAGTCCTTTTAGCTGGGATGAAGTTTGTGCAGATGTCTCCAGCATTCAGGGTTGGGGCCTGACATTCATCGTCTCTACATGGGGGATGACAGGATTTCCTCAAGGTGGTGTTAAAGTTCTCCAGAGCACTTCTCTCTCTCCAGCAGCACCACGTTAGCCTCACCCAGGATTTAGCCAGCTACTTTTCATCCAGGTGCCAATTACACCTAAGAATGAAAGAAGCTGAGAGGGTGCTGTTTCCATTTGATGTAAAGGAGCAGTCATATTAGGGGTGGTCTTTATACATACACTGTAAGAAAGTAAAATATTCACAGTAATAAAGTGAACAAAACATTTGTTTATTTCAGCGACCTTGGCCCAGATCCTCTCCTTCTATATGTTGGCACGGCTTCATCGACTTCAGTGGAATGACATCAATTACACCAGCTGATGATTTGGTCTGTTATTCATAAGCAAAGGTAAGTGCTAAAAAACTCACTGCTTGTTACCAGAAATTTACCCCCTACATATGGATGACCTAGACCCTGACTATAATTAGCTGCCAAGATTACACCAGGTGTATTGTGATTGTGACTACATTGATCTGAAGGTGATTGCTGGAATTATGATACAAGTTGGAAGAAGAACTTGAACATCTCATCCCATGAGTGCAGAATAAGAGGTCCAGCTGTTCCTACCAAGAAGACATATGTGTGGCTCCTGTCACTGTCCTGTGCTGAATAAGTGTATCTCCTTTTCTTCATAGGTCAAGAGATCTTCAGCCAGTCTTGGGCCTAAATTCAGCTCCAAAACACCTAGCTTTTATGTAGCATTTTTCATCAGTAGTTCACAAAGGAGGTTGATATTCCTATTTTACAGATGGGGAAACTGAGGCATAGAGCATGTGTTGCCTAAGATCACCCAACTGATCAGGGGCTGGTCAGGAATAGAACCTATGTTTCCTGAGTTCCACTCCAGTGCTCTATCCACTAGGTCACATGGCTTTGCCTCCGATAGTTGTGGGGAAAGTGCCTGCATGTATGTAGGATGTCCACTGTCTGTGCATCTTCTCTTTATGGCACCTACAGGCTACCAACCTTTTACTGGTGGTGGCTTTGGATCAAATCTGTTTGTATGATATTCTAGGCTGTAATACTGTGAAAGAATACAAATTTACAAACATGCTAAAAAGCAGGATCAGTCTTATGGATTTTTGTCAAGCAACTTGAATAAAGTGTTTTTCTGCCACCCAAAATTATGTTCACATATGCCTCTTAATTAGGGGCTGGGAGGAGGAACAACTGTGTTCTAATCCCATATTTGCCTTCCTCCCCCCCCCCCCCTTCTCTCAAGTTACTTAATGTCACCCTGCCTCAGTTTCATCATGTAGTAAGGAAGAGACCTTATATTACATGTCTCACAAGGAGCTTTGAAACTTAATTAACATTTGCAAAGTGCTTTGAAATCCTTGGATGAAAAGTGCTGTAAAATAGCAAAGTGTAGCCCAGAACTTGTTTGTACAATGGGAAAAGAGTAACTGAGTTGATAAAACGCATTAAAATGCTGCAGCTTTCTTATCACACTGTATAATCTGTAAAATTTATATCTAATATTTTGTAACACTAAATGTTGGCACACCACCATCATTTCAGTTACAGGAGAGTGTAACATGGTAATAAGCTCATACTTGTTCAGCATCAAACAATCCTAGCATGACACATTGGGAAATTCCCCACCATGTACGAAATGCCCAACCATGCTACACTTCAGACAGAGGAGGACTGGATAGGAATGAGGCGTCTACTGTGCTAGTCTGATTCTCTGTTTCGGTCACACAATAGCAAAATTCCTGTTGAAAGATCAAGCCCTTTGTGAAAGGATGATGGGACCAGATTGGGGTTAATGAGGTATAAACTTCACAGTTAGAAAATCAATGGGATCATCCCAGGAAACACATTTGGGTAATTTGAGACAATCATGGTCACTTTCAATGTACCTAATATACATTTGGTAGATATGACAATGTTGGGATTTTAGTTTTGTGTGAAGGAGGGGAGATACTTAAAGTTTGAGTCATTAACGTTATTCTATTGTCAGTGCAAGGATTCAAGAGAATTTAACAAGCACTTTGGAATTAGGACAGTATTTTGTAAATATGACATGAAATTGAAAATTTTAGTTTACTAGAATATCATAAACGTTTCCTAAACGGCACTTCTGTGTATGAGGTAGATCAAATGGCTAGGTCTGAAATACAATGGATATTTTTTTCATAGTGGAAAGCCCACTTTCAAGTAAAAAAAAAAAATCCAATATTTTAGCAAAATATTCTATGTAAATGAATTTTGGAGGTCATAATGAAATGTAACGAACCCTGTTTTCAAGTGGTTTGCTTTTGAGGTTGACTATTGCACAGGCTTTTTCTTAGCATTTCTGGAGCACTGTACCTCTTCATTAATCTGCAAACATTAACCCATGCTAAAATACACTGGGACGGTACAGAGCAGAGAGCACTATCTTTACAGATGGAAATTTTAAAATAATAGCACATTGAGAGAACCTTTTTTATCTTTCAATAGGATGCCAAAGTGCTTGGCAGCTTATTGCCCCAATCTGATTGGATCCACAAAATCAAACCTTCAGCGCAGTTAACTTTAATGGGACTCTATCCATAAGGTTCTGCCTATCTAGATTCCACAGAGGTATCAGGGTGGTGTTATAGGAGTCACTTCACGCATGACTGAAATGCAGCTGCTTCTGGGGTGATGTGCATTACATTTTTGATACAGCTATTATTTTGGAAACGTCTACATCCCCTCCCTTCTAATGCAAGGCCTGCACTGTGAGAAGAAGTGTTTTCAACTTTGACCTGTTCTTTTTGATTCCCCTATAAAATCTGATACTGAGTTCTGTGCTTTTCCCAGAAATGCTTTTAATTTTTATCAATATGACAGAAAACATGTGCTGTGTTCAAACATTGAGAACCCAACAGGAAAACTTAGACACAAAGAGATTCGCTGTAGGAATTGATACATCCATGTGATTTCCCAATCAGCCTCTACAACAGCCAAGAAGCTATTCTAACCGCCTCTGAAGTGTGTGTCCCAGTTCTAATTATAACCCTTGTTTCTCCCAAAATGTAATATGAATCCAAGAGTAACTTTGTTGAACTATAATGTGGGTCAACAATGTTTCATAGGTCAAAAGGTCACCCTGAAATCCCATCTGTTTTAGTTCTCCTTTGGAACCATGAAAGTACTTTAAACTTGAGATGTTCTGTAGCATTCCTGAATTATCAGTAATGTGTAGTGACACCAAGAACTGCGGTCTAGAAATGCCACATTTCTCTTTTTGTTTTGATTTAAACGGGTGAAGCATCAGCTTTAGGAAATAAATTCAAATCAGCTGGACACAGGTCAGTGGCTGTATGCAGAAGGGAAGCGTATGGTAGGTGCCTCTGGCCTATAAAAAGCCCGTCCTACTGAGAGCTGGCTCCAGGGCTTATTAAATACCAGCCATTTTTTACTAGTAAAAGACCAAACAAAATGTGTTTTTTCCTCTTTGATGATTAAATTGAGTCTGAAGTGAGAGGGATCATTTATATAAACACTCACTTTTATACATGGGCTGTCCTAAAGGATTAGCACATCTGCATGCTTATGTTTAAAGGCTAGGTTTCTGGGGTCAGAAAATCTAACATGTACACTGAGTGAATGGCTACAATTTCAGCGTGTGCAGAATACACCTGAGTTATTTTGCTTCAGACAGGATTCAGCTATTTTCTTTTAGAGTCTGCCCTAGAATGTGCTCGGCCCCCTCAATTCCCATTGACTTCCTCACGCTTCAGGCCCAGGTCCAAAGTGGTCACTTAAAAGTACAGGAACGTTCATTCCAGGGTCAGAGCAATGTGGGCTGATCGATGGGATGCTTCACTTTACCTCTCCACTCTGACGTGTTAGCAGGGAAGTGCAATGAGGCAGTGGAGGGGTAGGGGCTGTTTTGCTAATTAGCAGGAGTAGAATTGGTGTGGGTTTTGCTTTATCTGACCATAACTTTCAGATTTTCTGGAAGGGTTTTGCATGGTTCTTTTAAAGGCACTTCTGCAGCATTAACGGTTGCTGTCGTGGAGCTTCAGGAAGGCAGCATGCTTTGCTTAGGTACAGCAACTGCAGGAAGAGAGTACTTTCCCACAGTGCTGGCCTCACCAGGGAGCAGCTAGGCCAAGAAGAGGGGCCGTGTTATGGTGATATGCCCCCTCTGTGAAAGAGCGATCACTTCTTCTGGGACAACACTCTGTATCTTGCACTTGGGGAGCACAAGTACCAGCTGCTTCTGTAGATATTCACAAGGGAGTTGCAATGGCTTCCTGTCCTTGTTCCTTCTCCAACTGGAATTTGGCCCCATCCATTTCTACTCAGATCTGCTGCAAGATAGGTTTAGTGCAAGAGCATTTATCATATGAGCATCCCAAATGAATTATTCAGATGCATTATTAGTGTCTCTGTGTGTCCTTACTTTGTATGAGTTTAAAGCATACCTATTAGGGAAAGCCTGTGAGTGTTTCTGTTATTCATTGGCCAATATGTAAAGAGTAATGCCTTTGCTGACTTCCCTGTGTCACCTTTGACCTCTCAGCTGTTTCCCTCCTCCCCCCCAATTTCACTCATCTAAGAGAAAGAAGAGAACTAAACTCTAGAGTACAGTGTGATAACTGAGTGGAGTCACGCTAGCTAAACAGAGACCAGTCTGCAACTGATTATGAGCTTTTCTTTTCCATTAATTGTCAGAGGCAAAGAGATGTTTGATGTTTCATGTCTGTCGTCTTCTTAAACACATCCTATTTGCTACAGGGTCTCAGATGCTGGAAAGGAGTTATACATTGGAAAGTCTCTGTGTGGAGCTGTCAGGGAGCTTAGTCCTCACCTATTTCTGGTGCTTATTTGCTATTCTGATGTGTCATTACAGGTTTTTTCTACATCTGTTTACAAGGTAACTCAGTGTCCCACTGACTGTGCCAGGCAATTTCCTTACCCCCAGTTCTCAGCATACAATAATAGTAACTGTTACACAGAACCAAAGGAGTAACTGTGTTAATCTAGTTCAGTAAAACAAACAAACAGTCCTGTGGCACTTTTACCCATGATGCCACAGGACTCCTGGTTTGTATTACTCAGGATACCCTGTAGCTGAGATACTTGCTTTCTGAAATCCCAGAAGAAAGGAGTTAGCTGTTTGCTGACGTAGCAAATGGTTGATTTGACGACTGCACTTGGCAATGAGCAATATGAAGGTACAACATGAGTTTCATGGTGATCCCCCTGCCCCCTTTTTTTCCGAATATTTTTTAAACCTCTTAGGATTTGAAGCTTTCCATGCTTGGTCTTAGCCCAGCAGTGAGTTTTAGGAAAATCCTTTCAACTGTAAGTACTTGGAGAGTGAGGAAAAGGGGAAGAGGGAGACAAGCGCATTAAAAGCGAGACAAAATGGGATTTTTCCTACCAAAACTGACTGAAAAATTTCAAAGGTTTCCTTTAAAAAAATGAAAAAATTTGACCAAAATGAAAATTTTCTGTGGAAAAAAAATATTTTGATAAAAAATTCACTTTTTAAAAATCAAAAGAGCATTCTGATAAATTGCAGCCAGTTGTGGTTATTTTACATCCAACAAGAACATAATCACTGTATAGCACTCTACATATTCAAATATTAACCCTCACAGTCACAGCACCCCTAGGGGCAGGTGAATCCCAGTCTCATTTTTAGATGGGGAAATTGATGCTCAGCGACGTTAAAGTCTTGTGTTCATATATGTTCTCTGATTCCAGCCGCCTAACCTTGAAACACATTAAATGTGTTTTTCAGGGCTGGGGAGCATCCATGTAGAACTGCAGATGCTCAGAACATCAGAAAATTAGACCCTAGTGGGTAAATCCTGATTCCATTGAAGTCAAGAGAAGTTGTTTTATTTATTTCAGTGGGGCTAGGATTTCACCATCAGTATCTCCAGCTGGGGCACCCAGAACCAGGGACCACTTTTGATAGACGTGGCCTAATTTGGTTACTTAAGACAATATGGCAAAATCATAATTAGAATTCAGGAATTCCTGGCTGCCAGCCCTATGCGCTCCATACAGCTAGGATTGAAATGACTAGAGGGAAACTTTGTGAGGCTCATCATTATTATTTTAGATTTAAATAGGAAGGTTTAAGGAAGATTTCCTGTAGACTCCAGCCATAACTAGCAGCTTTACTTAAAAGGCATCTACACTTGTAATTTGGAAATTGCACCAGGAAACAAGGAAGTGAAACATCTTGTACAGAACGGTATTTTGCAAGTTATGAATTGAATGAATTATTTACTTAAGATAAAACAGTACAAATTAGAGTTGAAGATTTAGCAGCTGTACGGAAACTGTGTTAGATGCCAGGAAGTAAGAAGGACCAGATTTAAGGTACTGCATCTTGCTTCTCAGATTTGTGCAGTGAATTCCAACAGAAATGGCACTTGTTTTAAATTCATCTTAAGTAGTTGCTTAAGTTGTGGTGGGTCTTGATAATAGGATTCTTATTAGTATGGCCAGTTTTCAGTGTGGCAATTGCAATCAACAGATTATTGCTGTTTCCTCCGCATGACATCACATATAATAATTAGTCCGTTCTTATTCATTCCCTCATTGCCCATTACTGGTACCATTGTTTCCAAGTACTAATCAACATCTCTCCTGTGACACAAATGTAAAACATAGGTATACATATGGTTATTTTCATGTGCATGTACAGTGATGGAAAACGAAGTTGTAGTAATTGTGTATCTATTGCACATACGTTTTTGTTCTGAAGATGAGGTCACTAGACCGATAATGGACCCTTAGCCAGACCTATAAATTTACCTGGACAATTTTTCATGTTGAATTAATAATGTCCAATATACTCATAAATGTTATGCAAATCATGTAGTTTGGTAGCTTATTATTCAATTTGCATGCACAATTGCTATTTGTGCACAAATTTTGAGGTTTGAGGGCATGGAACTAACTTAAAGTGCAGCATTTGTCTGGCTAGGCTTTTTCATGCTACTCCGACCGAGAAGTGCAGAGATCCATGACTAGTGGAGACAGGGCCTCGCCCTAGTGAATGAATGAAGCTGTTTTAATTTGAATACAAAAGAAAAATTGCAGTTAGCATCCTTCCAATCAGTATTGCCAGTTCTTGTGATTTTTTTTCCCAATAGTTGAGGTTTTACTAAAAATCAAGGTCTTAGAATCTAGAAATTTCATGAGATGTCTCAATTTACCTTTCATTTTTTGTTTGTTTTTTCCCGTTTAAAGTTTCCAGCCTTCAAGGTTGTAGAGAAAAACCACCTTATGATTTGCAAGAGAATCTCATTATGTAGTAGGACCTGACTCATGGTTTTTGAGCATTTTAGGTTGGCGATACTACCTCCCTATGAGGTCTAAGTGCCTTTCAAATGACAACCTCATAAGGCCTTCCTCATTCCTCTTATGTACTCAATACACCTATTCACTTCCATGAAGTTTTACCTATGTAACAGCTGAGGAGGCATCCTGTCAAATTTAATTGTGGCAAATTTGGGGGACAGATATGACGTTAATGATTTCAAGTTCTTCCCCTCTATTGCAGAAAGAGTTGCAAGAGATATTGAGTGAAATTATCCACAACGGAAATCCAAAGAGCATCATCCTTCCCATTACTTTTCTGGAATCCAAAGGGGTATCATAAGCATCATGCAAGAACAAATCTGGCATTGCCTTCCCACTTACTGTCATCAGCCAGTGGGCATGTGCTCTGTGGTCAACTGAGTTATGTATCAAGTGCTGTAAGCAGATGTGGTGTTTTACAGAAAGATTTAGAGGCAAAGGCAGGAGAATGTAGGTACTTAAATCCCAGATTTAGGTGCTGAAGTTCCAGTTTCAGGGTCAACTGTTAGTCACAAAACTCCTGCTGAATACTGTAAGCACCTTACTTACTCAGTGCATACATTTTTTTCAGTCAATAATGTCCTAGGCAACTATGTTACTGCTTCTGGACATACACACTGCTGCCTTTCTGTAGGCATCTGGGCACCTATCTCATGCCTCAGCCCCAAAGTGATTCATGAGGGATCCCAGGCATGCAGCTCTGCAGACAGTCCCCAGAATCACAGTTCTTACTTGGCAGCTCACTGATGCCAGCAGGGAGTGTGGGCTGATGGATCCTAGCTTACCTGTCTCCGTAGCTCCCAATGGGAGCAGCCATCCTGCTCACTTTTTAAGCCAGAAGGAGGCACAGGAAGTTGTCTGAGTAACCAAGTGAATTTCTGGCTGGCATCCTGCTGTGCTGGACTCTGTCTTCTGACCTGCTTCTGGTATCTTGTCTTGTTATGGAGCCTCGCTTCTGTGCTCCGCTCCTAGCTGTTGATCCCAGATCTGTACCTTATAAAGGTTCCAGAAGTGATTCGGGCAATTATAGGCCAATAAGTCTGACTTCAGTGCCAGGCAAATTGGTTGAAACTATGTCCTAGTCTACACTGACAGCAGTGTCAACAGAAGATACGCAAGCTGTGGTGGGTAGTTCTCCGAAAACATCCACTCAATCTGCAGCAGCAGTCAAAAAAGCTAACAGAATGTTGGGATTCATTAGGAAAGGGAGAGATAATTAGACAGAAAATATCATATTACCTCTTTATAAATCCATGGTATGCCCACATCTTGAATACTGGATGCAGATCTGGTCACCTCATGTGAAAAAAAGATGTATAGGAATTGGAAAAGGAAGAGAAACTGATAACACAGTTGATTTAGGGGTATGGAAAATCTTCCATCTGAGGAGGGATTAATAAGACCTGGACTTTTTCAAGTTTCAAAAGAGAAGACTAAGGGGGGATATGATAGAGGTCTATAAAATCACGAGTAGTAGAAAGTAAATAAGGAAGTGTTATTTGTTCCCGTGACACTAGATCTAGGGATCACCAAATAAAATTAATAGGCAACAGGTTTAAAATGAACAAAAGGAAGTATTTCTTCATACAACACCTAGTCAACCTATGGAACTCATTGCCAGAGGACATTGCGAAGGCCAAGAGTAAAAAGGGGTTCACAAAAAGAGCTAGGTATATTCATGCAGGATAGTTCCAACAGTGGCCATTAGCCAGGATAGGCAGGGATTACTGTTTACAAGAAGCTGGGAATGGGTGCTGGGATGGATCACTTGATTACCTGTTCTGTTCATTCCCTCTGACTCATTTGTTACCAGCCACAGTCAGAGACAGAATGCTGGGCTAGATGGACCATTGGTCTGACCCAGTATGGCTATTCTTAAATCTAACTTTTGGATGCCAAAGAAATTAAATGCAACAGTTATTTATCAGATTAAGACATTATTCAAAAATAAATGTAATCAAGGTCTGGCTTTAGAAAATGCCATGCACTGAGAGGTCAAAACTGGTATAGGGTTATGAGAGACAAAACTATGCTCATTTAGAGGGAAAATTTTTGTGTATGCTCATGCCTGCATTTTTTGCACGTGGTCCATGTGTTTTAAGTTTACTTGTTTATCAAAGAGGACGTATACGGGTATATAAAGGCAAGGCATATAGTGAATTCATTCACTTTGCTTGAATGCCTGAGGTGGGGGAAGAGGAGGGAGGTGGAGAGTGTTGAGTGATAGGGAAGGGGGAGGAGGCAGAGCATCAAGCAGTGGGACCTCAGGGCAAGAGGTGGGGTGGGGCCTCAGGGAAAGATGCGTGATGCTGAGAAGTTCCAGTGCCTCTGCTATGGTGTTCCCCAAGGGGCCCCAGCCCATGACTACATTTGGCACTGGGCCCACAAAAGGTTAATCCGGTGCTGGCTCTGTCCTTGGCTTTCTACCAATTTTCTCTCTCTTTCTGTAATGTTTGCACACAGACACTCAATGCCACCAATCAATATGCATCATAAACCCCTCCACCCACATACTTCAGATCCCTGAGTGGCATTGTGCATGCCTTTCTTTTGGATAGTGACAAAGTCTGTGTTTGGGGAGGAGGCTGCTACTATTTCAGCTATCTGGCTCCATAAAGGAGCCTGATTTATCTTGCATTTATCCTGAATGAAGGGCGTCTATGACAGCTACCGGTTTCAGTGAGGCTTAACCCATCTCACACCAATCCCATGGCAAGCAATGCTGTTTTAGGCATAGGAGATCAAGGAATGAAAATTGCAATATGACATCTAAGATCAACACCCTCTGAAAGTCAAGCATCTGGAAGTGATCTCCAAAATCTGTGCTGCCCAAAACTGCTTTTAAAATCATGACCTATTTGTGTATCTTCGGTAAAGCTGGATGCCAAAAACCTGCTCACATTACGTGCACGGGTTCATGTTAATACAATAATGCTTTTCATAGGGCATCTTTCACAGCCAAAACCATAAACTATAATTTAGCTAGAGTTGATACACCCAACCACACCTTATTAACCTCCCACTAATATTAACAGCAGGCGACAGGAATGTGACAGGCTTTTCACAGCTTTGCTTTGCTTCCTGCTCATCTGTGATACCTGACAGGGTTCGGCCTGGCTTGGAACTTCGTATTAACATTGGAATTGGTTTCTTGGCCTTTTCTTCTCATTCTATTGCATTGTTGGCTCTTGAAATTAGAGGGCCAAATTCTAATCTCAGTTACATTCATGCCATCCTGTTGACTTCCATAGATGCAAATGAGGAAAAAACTATGGTTAGGTCCAGCATGTTTGTATGTTGTCTGTTCTTTACTGTTGTGCAATTCAGTTGGCCTTTGAAGGAGATGGAGGTAGCTTGTTGTACTTTGATAGGACAGTTATTCCAAGCAATTGGAGTAATGTGAGAAAAGGGTGAAATATGGAATGAAGGAAGAAGACAACAGGGGAGTAGTCAGGAGAAGGAGTAAAATGAACTTAATATGTAAAGCCAGTGCTGAGATCCATGAAGAGGGATGACCCAGTCAGAATGGTAGGGAAGGAACTCTACCTTGGTGGCTGTGTTCTGGTTAGGCTGAAGGGTGAGGATGGGAGTGTGATAAGGTGGTGATGGAGTTGGTTTCTGGAGTCAGAATAAGAAACAAGCAAATTAAGGGAATTCCATGTTGTATGGATGTGGGAAAAGTTTATTTCCTGACTTGCCATTGTAGAGCCAGATTCCATTCTCACACCCATGCTATTCTATTGAAGGCAGTAGTACTACACAAATGAACTGAAGTAGAATTTGGCTCATAGGTTATGTCTACACTTGTTAAGTTAAGTTGACTCTGTTAAGTCGACTTAACAGAGTGGCTACACTTTAAGTCAACATTGTTAACTCGACTTAAAGTAGACACAGCCATCCCCACTGGTTTTAAATGGACTTAATAAGGTCGACTTAGCGCTATTCCCCATCCACGCTCGCTTTAAGTCTACTTAGGAAGTCGACTTAAGGCTTAAGTCAACCTTCAGAGGTGGTGTTATTAAGTTGACTTAAGGAAGCGCTTAAGTCAATTTAATAAAAGGCCAGTGTGGGCGCTGCTTTGGGTAGGTCGACTTAAGTGTCCTTAAGTCGACCTAAGTTGCCAGTGTAGGTGCACCATAATGTCTCCAATGAAATATAGTGATCACCAATAAAGAGTGAACATTTATCAAGCATTATAATACAGCGAGATATTGCAGTTATAGCTATTCAATTTCAGACCAATACTCAGATTGCACTTCATGTTAAGTATTGCGAAGAGTGACTTTGTAATGGCAGCCAATGCACTTTTGCAAGATGAATGCATATATATATATATATATATATAATGTGTGAGAGAGAATTTTGTAACTGAAACTCCTTTTTTATACTCATTTGTCAATTGAACACCCGTGCTGCTAACATACAAAAATTAATATTTGGAAGATGCCGGGTCAGGTTTGTATCTTTGTTCTTCCAAAGAAAATGAGTTGTGTGATTTTTATTATTGTTGTTTTTGCTGACATTATTTTAATTTCTTTAGTAGTGTGTCTTTTAAGAGTGGGTATGTATGTATATATATATATATATATATATATATTTCATTTCTTTAGTAGTGTGTCTTTTAAGAGCGGGTATCATTTTACTGGCTGCACGCTACCAATCATACTGAATAAGTCTTGAGTGAGCAATGGCATGTTCACTTGCAGAGACTGAGCTAACCAGCCTACACATGTAAAGGAGGTGAAAGGAATCATTGTTTGGACGAGAACGCAGAGTATCCTGTTAGAATCCCAGCTGAGTTGGCCAGAAGCCAGAGTTAACATAAGGGATGTTCCTTCCTGTTTGGGAATTATTGTTCAAATTGCTTTTCATTTTGAACTTAAATTGCTTTTCATTTTACCCTCAAATATGAAACAAGTAAACAAAAAATGGTGGATGATTCCCTGGAATTTGGATGTACACATGAAACCTCTACTGACTCTTTGTTAGGGGATGGTTATAATATGGAGAGACAGTTAGAACTATGTAAAATCTGTCATAGAAAGAACATGCAACAAGCAGATTATTGCAGTCTATGTGGATTCTTAAACCATGTTAATCACCAACATGTTTCTCCAGGACCTACCATACTGGAGTCACACTCTGAACAGAGACTTTCGAAACAGCTGTAATACACATCAGAATAATATGGGAGCTTGTCAGACACAGACCTACGACTGGCACATGTCTGCGCTTCATATGCATTCAGACATTTGCAGTTTCTCCTTATAGCTGGCCAATGATGTGTGAGGTGTAGCACTAGACAGCATCATTTCTAGTGAAACAAATGGCATGCTATAATGTGAGGAAATAACTTAAACCAGCATGACTCTTCATATGCCCAGTGCTGACGAGTAAAAGAAAATTAAGGAACAAACTTTGACAATGAAGCATTAGCTCCCCCTGCATGCAGATGTCAGAAAAAGAAAATCCTTGGATTTTCCTGACTCGTTTCTCCTTTTTCCTGCACAGTTTACTCACAGGGCACGGGGAAGAAGATGACATGTTAATTATTAGGCTGCTCCTTCGCCTTGGTTTGATTGCAAGAACCAAAATAAAATGGGTCTCTTGGAACTTTACGCTAGACCAGGGTTGGCAACCAATGCCAACCCCTGCACTGCCCCTTCTCCCCGACCCTTAGCCAGTGCCGGTGGCCCTTTCTGCCCCTCCCCCCCCAAAGGCAGCCATCACCTAAAAATTTGCTGGCAGCCATGACTGGGGACGGGGAGGGAGAGGGGCGGTCCCACAGCATATCACTGAAAGAAGCTGCCTGGAGTGGTTCTTCCCCAGGTATGCTACCGAAAGGACCCATCCCCAGGCACACCGGGCGGCTGCTTTCAGTGTCGTGTCTGGTGACTCCTCCCCGTGCCAGGGGTCACCTACCCCTGCGCTAGACTGAGCCCTAGGCCTGCAAAGTTTGTTGACTTCATTGGGTCTTGGCCTAGGGATAGGCCTACGTGGACCTAATTGCAAGATCAGATCCCAAGCTTATACAGATTTTCTTCTGATCTTGCTGCCATTGAGTTCTGTGGCAAGACACTCACTTAAATCCATGGGAGTAGGAAAGAACCTTTAATCAACAAAGAAAGAAATTTTTGCATGTGCTTTACACGCTACACCTAGTTCCACTGAAATCATGAGGATTACTCAGTGTGTGAAGCTAAGTAGGCGCATAAGTCTTTGCCAGATTGGGGTCTAGCTACTGACTCTTCCACCCAAGAAACAATATTCTGATAATATAACAACTGTGTGCAAACTGTACTGTGGAAACAGCCAACCAGTAGTCCGTGAAGCACATAATAAATACAACAGCCTAAATGGTCATAGGTAACTAATGATTCTGGATGACCAACTTGCGATACCGTAAAGAGGCCTGATTTTCAGAAAATGTTGAGCCGCACACCTAGGAAAATCAGGTTCCCTTAAGATGTCCCAAGTTGGGCAACCAAAAATAACTTGAAAATATAGGCCACCAGCTTAATTTTTTTTTTTTTAAATATGTGTTTTAATGAGGTACTTGTAAACAGTGCCAGATGGACAGCCTCAGAGATAGAATTCTGCCTTCACAGTGTGAATGGGTAGCATCAATTGCATTTGTAACAAGCCCTCCAATGTACTTTAGCTTTGCCCCCTAGATGGGAGGGGAGTCCATGGCCTCCATGTCGAAATACCAACAAGGGTGGCAACAAGTGTAAGCATATTGACATCTGTCAACTAGAAAACTGTAACGAGACCAGCAGCTCTGTATTGGAAGTATTCAGGGTGTTTCCTATGGTAAATATAGGAAAGTACAAGGGAATTCTGCAGATACTGATGTGTATGTATGTATTTATTTTTTAATGAAACAGTCACATTTTAAAAGTAGCTAGCCAACTTACCCCATTGCGTTAGTCATTGGTTCTGGCTACTGTCTCTCTTTTGCACAGTAATCTGTGTCCACCAAATTCAACCTGACATCAGTGCGTGGTGTGATTGGCACCCAACATTTGAAAAGTGACATGAAAGTGTCCAAAAAAAAAAAAAAGTGGACAAAGAGTAGCAAACATGGTGTTGAAATTCCAATGTTTTACTCAAAAGAATCAGGTATGTCACTTTTCTCTAAGACGGAAGTGTTGTGTTGGATTGTTGTGGAAAAAATGGGCCAAATCCTTAGCTGGTGTACTGTATGGCCTAACTCCATTGACACTGACCAGGAGCTAGCACTTTATTTGGAAAGCAGAATTACTCTGTGCAATAAAGGCACAGAAATAGACAGACATAAAATACTCCTGCACATATTTCCAGGCCTCCCAGGAACTGACTGGTCTAGAAGGATCTTCTGGCTTTGAATTCCATGGTGATATTGACCTGGATCTATTTGTTTCTCTGGACCCTGGTTTTCTTCCTTTCTCACTTCACTAACATGGGATCCTCTTATTTCTTCTTTCTTTCACTTTTTGCTTCCTCCCACTTCCTAATCTAGGAAGCTTCCAAAATGCACATCTAAATTCAGGCTGACTTTATACTCGTATCTTTGACATTTTTACTCAGAACAAGAAGTTGGACTCATTCAATTCAAAACACCAAAGGCTCACTCAGTTCTAGTTACTTTCTGAATCTGTCTGTTAATCATTACACATCATAGTTACGGTATATTTTAATGGAGTCAAGTTGCAATCTTAGCCCTAGTGATACCATGCTCACTGAGGGTGGTACAAATACCCACAACCTGTAGCATTAGATACATATGTAAGTCTTTGTAGGGTCAGGCCCTATGCTCTTTGGGAGACTTGGAACTAAGCAAAATAATTCTCCTTGTGCCATGGTCTTCAAACAGTGGCCTTGATCCTGAATTTAATTATACTGGTGTAAATCATATTCTGAAATCAATGAGCTACACTGGTCTGAGAGAGTGTGAATGCCTAATTGAGAACAAAGAGTACTAGCTCCACCTTGGTATTTATGGGCCAGATTCTCAAAGAAACAAACCAACCGTGTGAAGGTTTATTCTTCTTCCTGAGGCAGCAGCAGAAATCCAGTAGTGGAACTCAGGATAGAGATGCTGAAACGATGTAAAAAGTGATTGGCTTTTTGCCAAGTGTTTGTTTATTTATCTTGTTTGTTCTTTTAAAAAAAAGTCAGCAAAAATTAAACGGGGAAAAAAAGCGAGGCGTCGGTTATTGATTTTGCTCCCTAGAGAAACTGATGATGATGGGTAAAGAGCCAATCTTCTCTCTGCCAGCAGAGGTCAGCAAGTTCCACTCTAACATACTGGGTAGCAGCTTTAGGACATCAATGGTGTAACCTGAATGAATGAGAATGATTCTGAGAATAAAAGAATCTAGGTTCTGGTGTTTCAGTGGACTAGAAAGAAACCCACTAAAACATTTGAATGTATCCAGGTAATTATTTAAAAGGAAAATCTGTTTTCTGAGAAGAGGATCTTCACAGGGATGTTTCAAGTAATGGTGAAGAGGAAAAGACATAAGGATAGCTCATCACCTGGTGTAAATCAATGTATCTCCATTGACGACAGTGTATTTTACTGCTAGGGGACTGGAATGTTAAGGATCTGATCCCATATTTTATGAGCATATTTTAATATAGGATAAAGTAATACGCTCTTCCTTCAGTAGTTCAGAATTCCCAATATTCAGGTGCTACTAGAACCAAACACCTGTTTTCCTATTGCAGGCGCTCAGAAATTACAGTGATGAGTGTGGTGAAAATATCAAGACAGTGTGTAGAATATATGCATCAGATCTAACCTAGAGCTGGAGGTGTGTGCGGGAAGAGCACTACCGAAGAATCTTTAGAGGTTGTGCTTTCCCAGAGTAACTAAACATTAGCACTGCTGAAAAAATTTGCAGTGGAACAGTTTTCCATCCAAAGATTGTTTTGTCAAAATCAAAACATTTTATGGAATGATTCAATGGTTGGAAGATGAAGGTAGACAAAATTCAAGCTGGAAATAAGCCACTAAAGCAATGTATCAATGGTTGTGGGAGATTCTACATCACTGGCAATTTGAATAACAGACTTGAATGTTTTTCTTTAAAAAATGTGCTAGTTCAATGGATTCAAATTCAGAGAAGTTACTCAGTACAACGGAGTTAGATGATCACAGTGTCACTTCTGACCTTAGCATATGAATCTATTTATTGAAATAAAACAATGTGATGTTATTGAAATGAAACATTTTGATGGTCCCAACTCAGAGTTGGTTTTTTTTTAAAAAAGTTATTTCATGTGAAATTTTGACATTTTGTTGTTTTATTCCAATTTGTGGGTTTTTCTCCCCCAAAATATCAGAATTTCCCACATGAGGGAAATTCCAGTTCCCAACCAGTTTACTAATTACAAAGCATAAGATTTTAGGCTGTCTCTCGGTGTATTGTTCTGGCCCCTTTAGTCAGGCAAACAAAGTTCAGTTCTGAAAAGTTCACAGGATCCCAAGGTATGGAGAAGAGATTTAGACCACATCAAAATGCAATCTAGGTGACTTGTATGCTAAGCAATTTGTGCTTGCTTGCCTTCTTGAAAAATAAAATGGGATTTAGGATGGAGAACTAATGAAAATACTTTCAAAGGGGAGCAAAGATGACTATTCCTATTTTACAGCCATCACTCTAGAGAAAAAGGAGGTGGGTGGATCTCCTTTGCTTCTTGTCTTCTAGATTTCCCACCAGTTGCAGGCTGTGGGTATTGCTTTCAACCAGATAGTCACAGTAGCCAGGGTCGGATTATCAAAGGGGCTTAAACCCTGGACCCCAGCCAAAAGGGGGCCCCGGGCTCCAGCCCCTAAAACAGCTTTGATAATCTGTAGCCCCCCCAACTCAGCATCGGCAGTGCCGGAGCGAGAGCGCTCCTGTCCTGTCAGGGCTGGCCTTTGCAGAGGAGAGGGGTGGGGTGGACCCTGGAGCCAGGGGGTGGGGCTCTGTGCTCCTGCCCCGCCCCTGGGCTGGCCAGTCCACCCCTGGGGGCGGGGCGGGACAGATCTTGCTTGCCCGGGGGACGGCTGGGGCAGCTGGCACGGCGCGGCCTGCATGTGGTGCCGCTGCGCACCTCTGGGCGAGCTTCTCCTCTGGTCTGGTGCAGTGCACAGCTCTTCAGGGCCTGTGGCCCTGGAGAGCTGAATGGGGGCCACTGCCCCGCGTGCCAGCTGTCCCTGCAGACTGGCCAGGGTGGGAGTGCTCTCGGACCCCAGGGCCCTCCCAGTCATGGGGAGGGGGGGCAAGGGCCCGGTCAGGGTCTCAGGCTGTGGCCCACTGGGCCGGTTAATCCGGCCCTGACAGTAGCAGGTGGAGAAAAGCTAAGGATGCAGGTGATCCCTGCTTCCAAAGGGGTCACCCTGTCAGTCTAGTTCAGGAAAACCAACAAGGAGTCCTGTGGCACTTTTAAAGACTAACAAATTTATTTATCGCATGAGCTTTCGTGGGAGATGATCCCGGCTCTACCACAAAACATTTTGTTTTTAAAATAGTCATCAGGACAAATTCAGATGTTGGCCAAGTTTTGTCTCTTTTAATTCTTTCTCTAGGCTCTATCTTAGTCCCTTAACCCTCTCTTGTCTTTTCTGTTATCAGCATGGTCTAAGGGCTTATCTACCAAGGACAAATATGAAAACTTAATATTAATTAAGTAAAGGTGTGAATTTAAAGTGCATTAGTTAAACCTGATTTAATCTATGTGTGGATGCTCTGATGCAGAATTGAAGTGCCTTAATTTAGTTTAATGTAATGCACATGGGATAAATAATCCACATTGAAGTCACACTTTTAATTAATCCATATTAAATTTTAGTCATAGTCTCCCTGTGGATAAAACTCTTAGGGACAAACAGTACTTTACCAATAGAAGAGAGCTCCTGAGATCTAATCCAGGTCTGTCAGTGACATGCTATGAAATTTATCTAATTCAAGTCTGTCAGTGACGTGCTATGAAGTTTCTGCTTGAAAGCAGGAAAAAAAAAAGATTGGTAAAATTTTATTGGTAAAATCTTTTTATTGGTAAAATTATGATGGCAAAATTTTAATTTGAAACTGGAAGCAAAATTAAAGGAAACTTTGGATAATACAGCATGAAAAACACTCTTGTTTTTATGGCAGTTGACCCACATCCTGAAGTTGTTGTTCAGACAGATCTGTCTGAAGTCATAGAAGTTTTGCTTGAGCAAGGAAAGTGAAGAACTCATTTTCTGGGCCAGGTTTCTCAAGCAAACGGATTGCACGTGTGCATGCAATTGCATGGTTAATTTGTACGTGCATTTGTCATGAGAGAGCATGCAGATCAGTTAATTGTACGCACCAATAGCTATGTGGACACTTTTGTGCATTCAGTTGTTTGTGCACATTATTGTAGTAAATAAACATGCAAATGACTCGCATGGCTGCAGGCCTAAATTGATTAAAACTTAATCCCTCTATCTAATGTAACAATTTTAAATAAGGACCTTCAAATGTGTTAAAGACAGAATGAAATAGTAACAGTGATGGAAAATGTCCATTGCTTCTAATGTGCTTCCTATTGCCTCAGGCTTCGTTCCATTCTGTCTTTTCTTGGTGAGATCAGGGCTATCTGCAGGTCATTGGCACTGCAGCCATCACCTCTTCAGCAGCCTGGCTGCTCCTTTTTTGCTAAATTCCACTCCCTTATCTCTCCCATTCTGCACCTGAGGCACTAGCAGCGGGTGTATTTACCCCTAAAGGAGCTGTATGACTTGTTGTGGGGCAAGTAATGTGCTTTAAATGGGTAGATTCCTTTCAAAACAGGGCTGCTCTTAATGCGTATTTCTTTCAGAAGCAGACAGAGGCTGAAGTAGTGAGGGCTCACAAAAAAGCACATGGGGTGAGCAGTCGCTAATGGGGACATGGCTCCCCGGGTGTGGTTAGGGATTTTCTCTGCTATTTATAGTCCCTGGATTTGGTACTCTCTTTGGGGGGCTGGGGAAGGAAGGCTGTTTTCTATTTCATCTAGGTGTATACACACAAGGAGAGAAAGTGTACCTAATTAACACTCAACCCACCAACTGTCCCACTCTCAGCAGGCTTTTCCTTCCTGCTCCCCTTCTAAAACACCCTCCCCCAAAAAGCGCACTGACATGTTACTTTTATTAGCAGAGCTAAAGAAATGTCTCTCTAAAATTTCTGACAGCGATTATCCATCTGAGGAGATAAAATACCCTCAGCTTCTGGCAGCTATTATTAAATCCCGAAATGACACAGAGGGACTATCTTCCCCTATCGCTCTGGCTCCTTCTTCAAAGACATCTCCACAGCAATCTCTCTCTCTTTTTATTTTATTTTAAAGTTTCGGAAGACATCTGGGGTGGCACCAGTAGTGGAAAGGGTTTGCACATCCCATCAAAGCATTTCCATGTCTGGGAGAGAAGTTTGTGATGCAGAATCCTTCCCACTCTCCACCATCCTCTCTCCTTTCATCCCTCCCAACCCTCTACCTTGTGTCCCTAATTTAATTTGCAGCAGCTGTGAACTCTGAATATAGGGCATGTGGCGAAGCACCAGTCCTATTATTAGTTATTTTCAGCAGTGCCTAAAACAGGGCTCAACAAATCTACCAGACACACCTAGGGGCCAGCCCCCAAACTGAGGCACTCCTAGGTGTCCACCAGAGAAGGGGCCCCCTGCCACTGAAAGACAGCTGCTGTCACAGAGCATGCCAGGCCCCCCGCTACCAAAAAACTGCCATAGTGAGTGTGATATGCAAATAACCTCCCCTCCCACCACTCAAAACAGCCCCTTTCCGTAGCACGGGGGTTGGTGGGGGAAGAGCTGGAAATCTCAGTACAGCGGCTCTTTTTTTGGGCACTAGGGGTGTTTGCCTCCCTGGTTGCTATGTGCTGCTAGGTGCCAGGGGCAAAATCCTGGGCACCATGGTGACCTGGTGCCCAGGATTTGTCAAGCCCTGGCCAAGAAGCCTCGCTATGATTCGAGTATCAGTGTGCTGAGTAGAAATGGGTGAAATAACTGATTAGCCAAAAAAATGCAGTTTTGGTCCATCAAAACTATTCATGAATTCGACACAAATTCACCAAATATTTTCTATTAAAAAACTTAAAATTGGGAGCTAGATTCAGTGGCATAGCGAGGGTATCCAGCACCTAGAGGCCAAGCCCACATTTGTGCTCCTGGGGTACCCCACAACACTCAATGCCTTGCAGCCCTCTTCCCCCCATCCATCAGCCCCCTGCAGCCCAGCCCTGGGGGCTTGGCCCCCGACCACTACCCCCATCACTGCACCACTGACTGGATTCAAAGGAAATTTAGGTGTCAGCAGCCCAGTCATGATGACATTCACCTGCAATGAGAGAGACCAAGAATCAGCTAACCACTCTGGAGTAGCAGCTTGAACTCAAGTGTCTCCTCTTCCAGGTGAGCCCCCTAACCAACTACTGGGTCTTGGAGTGGCGGGGGGGGAGGGGTCATGGGTCTCTCAGTCTCTCCTGTGGAAGCTGTGCCGTGGTGTATAAAATACTTGACTAGCCATTGGGCCAAAGAGAGAGAGAGTCTCAATGACAGTCTAGCCTGTGACTGTCCTAATCCCCCACAACCTACAGGATCAAAGGGGAGTGGGAGATATAGGGAATTTATATTTTATAATATCTGAATAGCTGGCCACTGGAGGTATTAATCAAATCTCCGCTGGAGTTATTGGAAATCAAACCTGTTTTCTGCAGACTGAGACACACTGTAAATAAACAGCTTTGGCTGGGATGCACCGACATACAATTAACAAAAGAAAGTTGAATGGAAACCATTTATGGCTAAGTGGTAACCATTTACTGTGATGGCCCTGCTAGAAAGTCATTAACTTTGCTCTGGTAAGTGGGTGACGTAAGCAAGGTACCAGGGAGGGCAAGAGAGCCTGGAACATTTCATTGGTCAAGAACTGCATTTGGTAGCCAAATGAGACATGAACAACAACAGGAGTGGGCTGATTATATGCTGTATATTAAGAATAATCTAATCATGTAACCTACATATAAGTATAGTGAAACCATGTAGGGATTCAGGCATGACGTAACCTGTTGTATTATGCATGCACCTGTTGCATTATGTATCCTTTATTTAGCATATTAGAAAGGTATGTCTAGTGAATCCTGTATTTTGGGCTTACTTATATGGGTACAGGTGGGAATGTGGCTATTTCCGGCTAGGTTGGATGTGTAAGGGGAACAAGCAGTTGTGATTAAAGGCTCCATTTACCTTTTCCGCTCCTGAGTGGACTTGATCCTTCTTTTCTTCTAACAGGAGGTAGGGAGAACACTCACCAACACCTCTTTGCCTGTTTTGTTTTGGGGTTTTTTTGTCTGTTTTGTAGTAGAACCAAAAAAATCAATTATTCGCTCAGGTCTAGTGTTAGGTGCTGAGCACTATACAGACCTAACATAATAGGCAGTTGATGCCCTGAAAAGCTGAGACATGAAAAACTCCATCCCACATAGAAAATGAGAATCTACCTCCTGGGTCAAACCTGGATTAGAATTTACATCTGGCCACTGAATCAACACAGGGTCCTGGAGAGGGGAGAGGAAAAGGAGAGGGCCTGTCCCTCCTCCCTTGAGGGTCGCTTTGCCTTCTAATCCTAATCTTGATCTGCCTCGTGGTTCAGACCTGGATTAGGATTTATTTCTGGACTTCCCCAAAGTCTGAGGGTTTCAGGGTGATTAAAGAAGTAAGGACAATCCATGAAGCTTAGATCTGCATTCAAATTTCTCCAAAGTTCAGGGTGTTTTGACTTAAGGCTCCTCTCTAGAATTTGCCATGCTAATTCATTTATGCTACCAGTACACTTTGCAATTTCATGCCAGCTGGAAGCAGGAAGCACTGCAAATCTCAAGAGAAATTCATTGTTGTTTGCAAGTAGTTTTACCTGTGTTGGCCCCAGGACATTAGAGAGAAAAGATAGGTGAACTAATATGTTTTATTGGATCGACATCTGTTGGTGAGCTCACTGTAGTTTGAAAGCTTGTCTGTTTCACCGATAGAAGTTGGTCCAATAAATGCTATTACCCCACCTACCTTGTCTCTCTAAGGGAAATTCAGACAGCTTGGATAAACTGACAGATTTCTGGTTCTTAGTGAAACCTAGCACTCGGATCAATTGAGAAAATGTGCACACGAACGGAAGTTAACAGAACTTAACTTCCCTTCCTAGTTCTGTCAGTTTGTTCAACCCTGGCCAAGTCTCTCTTACTGTATGCGAGCCGGATTTTCAATTGGTATGAATCAGCATCGCTCTATTGACTTCAAGGGAGCTACGTTTATTTATACCAACTGAGAATGTGGTCTCAAGTACTTCAAAACCTCATCTTTAACATGAGGACATTAAGTTTTCCCTCCTTCTCTGGATTGTGGTGAGACTTAATGTTACTATATGATTATTGATTGAACATTATAATGACATAGCCCCTGCTCCAAAGAGTTTAGAATCTAATATTTACATAGTTTTCTGAAATACTTAAATGAATGTTGCCATAAAAATGCTTAGTATTTATTTTTATTTTCCTATTGCTAGTTAAAATCGGAAGTTGCAGGATAGCGACTGGGTAGTGCTGTATATCCATGAAATAACCGTATAACCATTCTTGATCTCTTGTGCATGCATACACATTCTCAAAGGGAATTAATATTTAGTTATGATGTAATAAACATTATTTAGACTGTAAATATTAATGCTTTTCATTGTGAGATACCAATAATATTCCTATACTGAAATTACAGTGGGAGTAGCTGGAGTGGGAAGGAGCAACAGTTTGTGAAAAGAATGCCAGCAGAGATTAGCACATGTATATAGACAGAAAACAAACACAGTCAAGAAAGAAACAAGGACAAACTTATTGAGTAAGCTCCCACACTGCAACATGTGTCATATATCAAAGAGGCACACATTGTAAAGCTATGTCCTGGAGTCTGCAGTAAGTAGGAAGACTGACAGTAAAAGTCAGATCATCTCTCTTATTTTGTTTCACAAGCCATCCGAGGTAGTGATTGCAGAATTGAGCTCTAAGCATCAAAAGAAGTTTTGAGGACGTCCTGGAACATGTTTGTAAGTTTCCCCAGTATCCAGGATGCTGATTTATACAAAGCACTTTGCTGGGGGGAAGTTCCCAGTCTGTAAAGTGTATGCCTGTCCGTCCTACACGTACATACTTAACGCTAACCAAGTGGAAGTCCTCTTCCACCCAATGAGTGAAATTGATATCACTGCAGCAATTCTGTCACATCCTCAGGACCTGTAATCCAGCTCAGTTCCCATTGCCATTTTCCTTATATTTTCCCTTTATAGTAAGAAATGAGCCAATCAGTAACTGATGGAAACCTGAAGGAAAAGGTAGAAGATCCTGAGCAGTGTACGTGCTTGCATCTCTTTTTACTTGTTTTCTGTGTACTGCACCTTTCCATTATAAGATTCTGTAGGCAGCTTATTTGATAGATGGTTGAATGCAACTTGTTCCTCGGGAGATACACACACCATGCTCTCTCATGGCGACTTCTATTACTTGAATAAAGGTCACTCTAATTGAAAGTCAATAGTTGCTCTTTGTATGTAGAGAACATAACCATCTTCAACACATTAGATTTACTCTTTATCTCTCTGTTATTATATAATAGTTCATAATAGAGATGGATCTGAATGAACTCCAAGGTCCAAATGGACATGAACACTGGGTTATTTTTAGTCTGGTTCTGAACATGTTATTCAGCCCATCTCTATTAATTACTAAAAATTACTAATAATTTTCTCCTTTATACTCATCCATCTGAAACAACTGAAATACATAGACTAATAATGCATCTTCATAACCAGAAATAGATCCCAGGTATCCTGATCCTGGTTGTGTGTTCTAGCCATATGACCCATCGTCCTCTCTTCTGTTCATCTCTCTGATTGTGAAATTTAGCTCTTTGGTGCCTTCTGGAATAGGCTCCATGACTGAAGTCATATAGCACTTTGTGCGTAATAGGCAAAGGTGTAAATAGCAGCCTGAGCATCTAATATGTATTTTGTGTCTAGTGCTATCAATATAAACCACACCACAGAATAAGATCCCGGTCTGGATCTCAAAGAGATCCAATCTAAAGGAATCTAATTTGAAAGGAATTGCAATCTAAAGGAAAAGTGATTGAGTGTAGTGTAGATGAGTGTAGTGTAGTCTGGATCTCAAAGAGCTTGCAATCTAAAAGTCATTGAGTGGAGTGTTAAACAGTATGGTCCAAAAAGCGTGGGTTTTGTGGGTGCATTTTCATACCTATGTACACGAAATGGCATTCCTGCCTATGTGTCTGTGTACACAAGATTGCAAGTTTAGCCTACAAATCCAAGTGTTGCCTGTCGCGGCACAAATGGATTCAGTGGGTGCAAATGCGTATCTTGGACAGCATGGGGAGTACAAACGTGTGTCTGGTCCCATAGATCTGTATGATTCCTTCCAAATCTCAGCTGATGGAAGTTAGGCTTTAAGAAACTGTGGGAATGTCTCTGCTGTAATCACTGGGTGTGACCGGGGCTTGAGCAGACATACCTGAGCTAGCTTTGATGGGACAACAAAGCCGTATCTGCATAACCTTCAGTGCAAGCTCAGGCAGTGAAAACCCTCCTGGCTGACTGATGCTGAACCCCCAGCTGCTGTGGCTTCGCTGTTCTGGGACCCGAGCAAGCTAAATTAAAGCTAGCTCAGATCTGTGAGCTGAAGCTGCAAACTCATTCTGGGAATGCAGCGTAGATATACCCAGAGGTAATGAAACAGAATTAATATGACAGAGCACCTGACCCACACAGCTGGCTCTCTCTGCACACACATTTGTTTGGAGGTTTCTGGAGCTCAGGAAACATGTTTCAACTAGTGCTAGTGACTGATTAAATGCTCTGTGGAAAACCTGAAACCCATCTGGAACCAGGGACTGTAAAAACCTATCTCCCCACCACTGTCTTTCTCCACATGCCCGCTTGTCATGACTCTAATATCTGGGGGCAGCGCTTCTGATCGCAGCAGGTTAGAGGCAGAAAGTGGCAGGCATCTTTTAGGAATTTGAATTGGCACGACTGTGCATGCAGAGTTACTCCACTGATGTCGATGGAAGTGCTATAGATTACACTGGTGTAAGCGAGAGAGTAGGGTTTGAGCCTGTACAGATTTCAATCTAAGGTCCCTATCCCCCCGAGCCCCCCCCCCCCCCCCCCCCCCCCCAGCTCCCAGCAAAGGCAGTAGCAAAATCAACACATTGCAAGCCTGGGCCTTCAAACCATCAGTGTGGGTTTGAAATAACCCAGGCTGCTCATTTTCACCAGAGCAAAGCATCTAGCAAGGCACAACGTTGGGGTATTTAAATGTGGCTTACAGGACATTTTTGCTGTATAGTTATTAGCATTATTTTATTCCTGTCAGACCCTCATTTCACTGCTGACTTGGTGGATAATCCCTGCACAGAGGAAATGAAAGCTTTTAGTCCAGCATCTGACTCTCTGTCCCATAACTGTATTCCCTCCCCGCACCCTGATCAATGTGCTTATTGAGTGAATCCTCCTGTGTTGTCAAGATCCCTGAGCTTCAGGTTTCAACTCCCTGCACCTGGCTTTGAAAAGAGCTCAAAGAAATCCCTTCTGTTGCACCTTTTTGTTCAAATTATCTATTGTTTTCTGGAATATGCCCATTGTGTGAGCAGGGGTCGGTGCAAAGAAGGAAGCATTCAATGCAGCTCTTAACTGGGGCTGAAACATACTAGCAGAAATTAGCCAAAAATATTTGTGTTTCCTGCCAATACTGTTCAATGGCGGATTTGGGGGTTGATTTTTTTATTTTTAGTTTCACACAGAGCTTAGTCTTTCAGGATTAGCTGTCAACAGGCAACTCTTTGTTTTCAGCCAAATTTAAAATTATTGCTGAGCTATAAAAGGGAAGAAAGGTGATACCAAAAGTCTTTGCAGCACTAAATCCTGGATTATTCAGGAAGGGACATTTTTGTTGCTGGCAAATGCTAAGTGAGGCATATCTTGCCAACAAGAAGGCCCAGGACTGGTTAGATTACTCAGTAGAACATGCAGTGTGTCTCAGGTTTAGGTGGCATCATATACTTTTAAAGAGATACTTCCTGTCAGATAAAAAAGGGGGGGGGCTCTTTTTCTTTCCAGCGGGGAAATAAAAATGCTCCCCTTGTTAAATTTCCCAGGCTGGAGAGCTGCCGACCAGTGGAGGAAATCCAGAAACGTACATTGCCGTGATAAAAGTCCATGATGACAAACAATACACATCGGCATGTGTTTATCACACATTTCCGAGCTTCTTAAATTCTCTGAATGCAATTTTGTCACTTCTCCTGAGATCTCCTGTTTTGGCAGAGCTGCGAGTGTTGTAGGAACAGGCTCGTATCTGTTCTAAACTCTCTGTGCTGGTGCAGTGTGTCTTCCTACAGTGTCAGGTATACTTGTTGTCAGTCTCTTTTACATGTTAGCTTTCGGGGTGGGAAACTTACTCGCAATAATGATTTGCTTTTCCTTCCCCTGGGTAGCCTGGCTTTCAGAAATGGCCTGCGATTTTGCTCCTGCATCTTTTCCACTTGTAAATTATTCTTGGTGTCTTTTACATCTCTCGTTTGTCGTAGTACCTACTTGTGGGCAAAGTTGATTACTTGGTCACCCAAGTGCTATCAAATGCACCTGCAATTTATATCCACATAAAACTCATAGGTCAGTTAGAAAACCAAGTCCATGGCATGTAACCCTGGTTCAGAAAAGCACTTGAGAACATGTTTGATGTGACGTATTCACCTCAGTGGGACTTGACCATGTGCTTAAGCATCCGCCCTGATTTGGGTTTATAGCGAAACTCCGTTTTCCCCACTTGTTTCTAGACTCCACAATATACCTGATGAAATTCTGGTTACAGCGAGCTCTGTGAATAATAAACACTTCCCTTGGTAATCATTAAGTAGGCTATCAATGACAGGTGTAGCCCGATGCCCCGGTCCTTGCCCATTGTCCTAATGAAATGTTAGCTGTGTGGGTAGGTAAGAGAAAAGGTCGGTGTGGATTCCATGTGATAAAAGGCCCACGCTCAGCTCTCTGCACACACATCCATTACAGCAATTAGCTAAAAATACTGTTTAATTTAGGAAAACGGCTCTTTTCACTGTGCCATAACAATCCCCTTCTAATTAGCGTTTGTGGTCAAAGGATTGAGATGCTCAGCAGCTGGCCAGCACTATTTTCCAGGGTAAGCTGTCCGCAGATGTGTGCAAACTGAAGATTTTCAAATAAATGCCTAAGATGCTTCAAAGGGGTAGCCGTGTTAGTCTGTTGCAGAAAAACAACAGAGTCTTGTGGCACTTTTAAAGACTAACAGATTTATTTATCGCATGAGCTTTCGTGGGAGAAAATCCCACTTCGTCAGACGCTCTCACGAAAGCTCGTGCGATAAATAAATCTGTTAGTCTTTAAAAGTGCCACAAGACTCTATTGTTTTTAAGATGCTTCAGTGGCTTAGTGCTGGTGAAAGGTACCAGACTGACTGCCCTGCAGAAGGAAGACTTCCATCCACAAAACTGGACTGCAGTGGTGCACTCTGCCCCATAGAAAGTCCTGACAATGTGCCTGTGCACTTAGCTGTAGTGGTGAGACAGGAATTCAGACTTCCAGGCCTTTCTACTGAGATTCTCAGCAAGGGAGAGGGACAACTTATAGGTTAGCTTTTGTGATGGGGACACAAAGAACCAAACTGAAATGGACCAATTCATTTTACATTGACCTCCACATCAACATCAACTGCTAATGATTTTAGGTTACTAGAATGGTATACATAGGAGTTAGCCATTCACTTCACTTCTCAGTTTCTTTTCCTGTTTACACTTAGTTGAAGGGGCCCCTCATTCTCTTCCATGCCTTCCAGTCCATGGCCCAGCTTCATAGTGTTGGGGTTTTTCCAGTGCTTTTCTCTTCAGACTTCTCTTAAGAGTCTTTCCATTGAATCCTGGATCTTCTGTATCCTTTCTTGTCGTCATCTTCCTCGCACACTTCCTTTTTTCTATTCGTTCTTCTCCAATTCTTATCACATGTCCAGCCCCCTTAGATGTGTTCTCTCTAGCAGCCCATCTATCACTAATAGTCCCGAAACAAACCAAGAGTCCTGTGGCACTTTTAAAGACTAACAAATGTATTTATCGCATGAGCTTTTGTGGGAGAAAATCCCACTTCGCCCCTTATTTCTTCCATGCACATGCTGTCTACCCTCTGCTTGCCTGCCATTCACCCCAGTATATTATTTTCTAGTGACCAGTATCTCCTTTTCCTCCATCTCCATATGACCCAAATCATGGAGCAGGCAGGACAAACACACACAGCCCACCCTTTTCCTTTCAATTTTTTACTTAATTGCTGGTCCCACCGTACTCCTGCTACCTTTCTCACTGCTGCCCATGCACAGTGAGTAGTTCTTTTTGGGTTATCCAGATCTCCCTCTGACGACACTAAGCATAGGTGGCATGGAGGAAAAAAGAAAACGAATGGGGTAGCTAGCATCCTGAGGCTGGAGACTGCTGAAGGTTTCCTGTGGGTAGAAAGAAGATGAGACTGTCTGATAGCAGTAGGGCTGATGATAGAAGATAGGTTATGTGTTTGATGTTAACATACGGTGCACATGGAAAGAAGGAGCGTTCAAACATGAGCTAGCAGAGTTAGTGGTTATGGCTGAGAATAGCACCTTGTTAGTGGTCATTTAAAGTGCCATATTGGTGAAGGAAGCCCCATAGAAGAAGTGGGTGTAAATCTGACTTTGGTAAAAGAAATGTAGTGGGAGTTGACTATATCTAAAACAAATTCCAAAAGGGTAGCCGGGTTAGACTACTTCTGCAAAACAAACAAGGCGTCCTGTGGCACTTTTAAAAACTAAAAGTAAATTTGTTAGTTGTTAAAAGTGCCACAGGACTCCTTGCTTTTTTTTCTATCTAAAACAATTAACTGCACAGATATGCACAAAGCCTAGAGATGGACCCGAAGTGTAGCATTCCAGCAACATACTGCGGGGGCAGGTCTAAGCCACAGAGTTTGGATTCAGAGATTTTGAGGCTTGGAGGAATTCCTTGATCATCTAATCTGATCTGCGTAACACCTGCCAGTGAATGTCACCTAGTATTTCTTACAGTGGAGGGAATTGGTTTTCTCTACTAGGTGAGCAAAAACTATCAAGCCCCTGAGACAGAACTATTAAAGTCTTAATTACAATGCAACTCTCTCAGGGTGCGTCTACACTTGTAAATTAAGCTTGCTTAAGTCGACTTAATTTACCCTGCGTCTACACTACACTTTCCTTAAGTCGACTTAAGGAAAATAAAGTGGACTTAATGAAAATTAAGTTGACTTTATCAAACCTCATTTTACTTCGACTTAAGCCTAAAGTTGACTTTTAAAGTCGACTTAGGCCAGTGTAGACCTGGAGTAGTCCTAAGTCAATTTAGGGCTACTCCAGGACTCCTCCACTGCCCTCCCTGCCGGGGGGGGGGCAAAGGGGGAGCCTGGCATGCCCCCACACAAGGCAGAGCCCTGCCCACCCTGCCCCTATGCCCTGCCAGGGTCCCTGTCCCCCTTTGCATCATTGTACCCATGTACAATGGGGCAAAGGCTGAGCCCCCTGGCACTGGGCAAGGAGTGCCCCCCGCTGCCCCCATGGACCTGCCCTAGGTCCCCCTAGTCCCTAGAAATCGACCTAGGCATCCAGTGTGGACGCTCTAGGTCGACTTTGTAAGTTCCTCCCAAAGTCGACTTTAAATTTAGGTGTAGACTCAATAAGTCGACTTAACTAAAGTCGACCTAAATTTACAAGTGTAGACATAGCCTCAGAGATTGAAGGTCAGGAGCAGGGCCTCAGTTCTGGTTTTGCCCCCTGTCTAATTAGTGGTTACCAGAGGCTCCCAATACAATAAGTCTAACCAATCAAATATGTAATATGAAGGACTCTAAAATTATCCTGCAAGATACCATAGAAATAGAAGCTTGTCATAAGTAGGGGTTGGGTAACCCTGGTGAAGTTGGAAGTTTGGTGAAACCTTGTGAAATCTCTCTTGGATTTGCAGGTCTCACTGGTCTGAGTTCACAACTCTTTCTTCGCCTGTCATTTAAAGGCATGACTTTTTTCCTAAGGATGACGCAGTTTTAAAAAATACGTTTTTAGCCCAAGGGCCAACTCTAAGATCACAGAGCTCCCGCATACTGTGCTAGGAGAAGTGGTGGAGCCTGTGTCTAGTTTATTAGATTTTTTTTCCTGACTGTCTGTATTTCCCCTAAGTTTGAGCAAAACTTTCAAGCTTATATGTTCAGCTAAATCCAAAATTGAGAGGATTTTGCCCATCTTTAATAATCAGAGAGCAGACCAAATTTACCCCTGATTTAGCTCCTCTGTAATAAGTGGTTTTACAGCAAGTATGAGTTTGGCCTACTATGAATTTCACATCGTTGGCCCTTTGATTTGCTTGTCTACAACATGCAAAGGAGCTCTTGAAAGGTTTGTGGCACAATATGACCTCAATTTCAACCTTTGTTTTAACGACTGCTTAGCAGATTACAAAGACCACACTCTTTGGGAGAGCTGCCTTATGGTACGATTCTTGGTTTTACAAACTACTTGGCCAAATGTTAACATATGATAAGTCTGGGCAGTCAATGTCAGATATCTGCCAGAGAAAGCTATGCTCCTGGCTGAAGATTGCAGGGCGGGGAGATTGAAGCACAACTTCAAGCAAAAATGTTGCTTTGATGAAAATCCAAAGCCAGGGGCTGGTTCCTTTCAGACTGTGTCTGCTGAACATCAGCTTGAGGGGACAATGTGGATGTTTGATGGGGGAGGAATCCCCACAAGGATGGCACTTGAAGTCATTTATTGGTTGACCCCCTGGCATTATATGGCAGAAGGTCTGTTCAAACAGAACATGATGGAATTGTATCCCTCCTAGAGAAAAAGACCAGTCATGAAAAGGGATTGGACAGGGCTTGGGGCTTTGTAGAGTCATAGCAGAGAGCTGGAAATGACGGGCCATTTCCTCAGCTGGTATAAATTGGCGTAGCTCCATTGATGCCAATGGAGTGGTGGAGCTGGGATTGAGAATCTGGCCCTTGATGTTGAAAAGTGTGTTTCTTGGAGTCTAGTTATCCTTTCCTGTCTCCCCATCTCCCCAAAACAGTAGTGTGTCTGGGACTTTTACTGAGAACCATGATTGCCAAATGAGCCTCTAGAAAAACCCACAAAGTCTGTAGCTTGATTTTATTACATGATTCTTAGAGGAAATAAATCCTTGTCAGCTTTGGTCAGGGAAATCCTGCCAGGACCATATTATGGACAGTGTTTATGGGAAAGGACAAAAGATAGCTGTCAGGAAAGGAGATGCCTGAGGTTAGAAACTGAAAGCATGAGGGAGTCCTGGCCATATAAATAGTACAAGATGGAAAGTTCAGTTCTGGATCCAGAGCTGGTTGTTTGATTTAGGCACTCAGTTCGGTTCATTATAGAGCAGCTATGACTTTCAGGTTCAGCTTGGATCCAAAGTTATCCAGTAACTGTGTATGCACAAGTCTGGGGGTTCAATATGATGTGGGGACCTGATTTTTTTACCCCATGCTTTATATATAGGAGGCCGCAGTGTTATAAATTGCTCCTCGGGGGTCCACACTCAAACTCCAGTTCACTTTCAGTAGCATATATTTTATGATATGGCTGTGAGAATGTCACCAAGCATGAAGGGAAAGGCAGGAATGAAGGTTAAAGAGGAAAGGTGAAGGTTAAATTCAGATATTTGTGGGTTTACAGGGCAGTTTGCCCTCAGATCAAAGCCAGGCATTTATGTTGAACTATGTACTCAGGAGTATAAAAGTTTATGTGACCCTTGCTAGGGAAGCTCTAAATAAGCTTGCCACTTTCCATTTGCTTTTGTTCTCTTAACTCCTCCGATTGTGCATAGTTCCTTGTTATCCTGAACTCCATGGCACAAGTAAAGACAAAGAGGAAGAATAATGTGAACTCTAGTGACGGAAAGATAAGCACAAACCTCGGAATTCCCTTATGTCAGTTGAAGTAGATTCTTTCTCTTCAGGCATTAAGGAGTTTAGGGGTGACCCAGATGCCCCAGGTTTGGCGTTTCAGTTGAGCTGGGCAGTCAGAAACTCACATCCATCTCTGAAGTTTCTATCCAAATTATTCTGAACTTCAGGAATGTGAAAATTGAGCTGGGAATCTTACAGAAAAGACAGGGAGTTTAAATCCCGGTTCTTAGACTCATTATTTACTCAGTCCTGGGCTGATCACTTCATTGCGCTGTGCCTCACTGCCCCATTACTAAAATGGGGATAATAATGCTACGATTACTTACCTCTCCGGTGTTATTCAAGTGCTATGTAAGTGACAGTGATTAATGCTATTTTTCTTTATTGTAACTACTTTCATCTGAAGAGCTCAAGCTGTTTTACAAACATCAACAAAGCCTTGCAGCTTCCCTAAGAAAGGTATTTATTTTTAAATTCCTTTTATAGGCATTCAAACTTAGGGAGAGAGGAGTTAAGTGAATTGTCCAAAGTCACCCTACAAATCTGTGACAGAGGCAGGAACGGAACCCATTTCTGCTGACGCCAGGCTGTTGTGTTCTGGCCTACAAAGTCGTATTATTATTAGTCTGAAGATGCCTGACATTCACACAAGTGTAGAACTTGTAGGACAAAATAGTGACAGGATGTTGAATAAGAATTTCTTCTGCACAATCTAGACATTGTTAAAACACAAAACCATAGTAACATTACCCTCGATGGGATACATACGTGGCACTACCTTTATACTGTAGATGCTCTAGATGTGGAAGGAGATTTTGAGAGACAAAAATAGTATAAAACTCAATGGATGTTAGACACTTACAATCTCCATTGTAATCTACTGCATTCCATAACCTTTGAAAGGGCTGAGAGCTGACGTGATGTAGCACAACTTGGATCTACATTTTTGCATCTACAATAAATAAATAAATAAACGATCAGGGTAAATATCTGAGTATTTGTCCTTTTGCCCACCAGATTTACGCACACACGCACGAGAAGATGGAAGTATTTATGTATGAGTGCAGATAAAGGAAGCCTTTTGAAAAGATCATCCTCAAATTCTGTGGATCTAATTGGCTATTGGTGTAAGTGGTCACAGTCCTATTGACGTCAATGGAGTGGTGGCCTACTTGGTCTAACAGCTTGTGCCTCAGCATCCCCGCATCTGTAATATTGTGCAATAACATCTACCTCTCAGGATCATTGTGAGCCTTGGTTAATGAGCATTTACATAGCACTCTGAAACCCTTAGATAAGAAGTTTAGGCTAGAAGCAGACTACTCCAAAATAAAGGCAACACAACTATATGCAGAAATCCAGCGGTTCCCTGCGCAACGAGCTAATTAGACAGGTGTGCGGGCAGAACTCCCTAGTTAGCATACACTGTCACTGGAACTGTGCACCCCATTTGTGTCTCAAAATGCATTTACCAAGATCTGTGTGTGTGTGTGTAAATCAGAGAAATAATATTGGTAAATGGACTTTCTCCACTGTCAGTCACCAAAATTCTGTTCCAAGATGAATGCCCTGATATTAATTATACTGCCCTGTGGGAGGGGCAGAAGAAAGAGCTCCTTGTTTATCAAGGTGCTTCAGGCACAGGAGAGGAAACAATATTAGACAATGCTACATTGTTTGAAATGACACGCTGCCCTGGGAACAGGCTCTGGCAGGCTTCGACATCAACCACTTCCAACCAAGGGAAAATGTGTATGAACCTCCTAGGCTGGGAACAGGAGAAGGCAGGGGAGAGGGAGAAATGGTTGCAAACAGACGATGACGTTTTCAGATGTGCCCGTTATTTGAAATGGACTCGTGAATTTCATCAGCAAATAACTCTTGGTTTTACACACCAGAGTCCAGTGTTTCTCAGATGACAGACTATGACCCAGAAGGGGATTGTGTGACATTGAAAATCTGATAATATAAAACAAAGAAAATCTGACTCCCCTGGCACCCTAACCTGTGGAGGGTATTCTCTGTCAAGGTCTCGAAATGCACATACGTACTCTGTACAGTTATTACTCCCATCACCAATATTTTTTTTTACTTTTGTCATAACTGTAAGGGAGAGACTCATGACATTTTTTACTTTGAAGAAGAGCTCGCCAACTTAACAAGGTTGAGAAACACTGAAATGAACAATTCGAAATTTGCTGTCAGGGACTATTAGAGAATTCATTTTCCAAATTCACTTTCCTCCAGTACTTACAGTAGCAAAACTCAAGCAGTTGAATGTGTACAGCCTCATAGAAATTCAACAGGATCAAAGCAAAATTCACTTTTCAATTTGACCCATATCCTCCTGGGCAGTTTCTCAGCTCTGTGCTAAACAAAAGTGCTGGGCGGCCGGGAACTGTTCTATTTAGGTTGTAGGTTAAAGGTGAGGGCAGTATTCCTGCAATGCGGAAAAATGCCTTTATATCCTTGTGGTTTTAGGAGCTTTTCCTCACTGCGTGCTCAACAGTTTTGGAAGAATACAAGGAGCTTACCACCCTCCTTGGACGAGGCCAGCCACAAAATGATCCTTTGTGCAAAGGCAATAAATTAGCAGTCAAAAGATAGGACATACACATCTAACTGATTTGCAGGCATAGTGATTGAACTGTTTTGAAAATAAAACTCTGTACAAGGCTGATCCTTTGCCTTAAATGAGAGGCCATCTAGTGCCTGTGAGTTTAGTGCTGCCTGGTGAGTTTTAAATAGTGGCCCATCATTCTTTACCCTCCTCTTTAATATGGAGGTGCAGCCCAGCCCACACAAACTACCTTTGCCACCATCCAGTGCTCCAGTGGTCTTTGCTTAGCTCCCCTTGGGATGAAGCACTGGAGGCTAGGAACTGTGCTTTTAATGAATGGCAGCTCTATGTTTAAGATGAGTGGATGCAATCTTTCTCCATTTCACACTGGTTAAGTTTGGCTCTGGCTTCCGCCAGTTTCCTAACTTGACTTTCTGTGAGCAAAGGCTTGTATTTAGACCAAACCATCAACAGAACATGGATCAATCACCTATTTTCTTTCTTTTTTTCCCACTCACCTTACTGGGAAAAGGAGAGGTAGGAACAAACGGGATCAGGTGTCATTCATTAGCAGCTGTTAAAAAGAGTTAAACCAGAGGTCTCTGCAATCACAATGGACATTCTCTTTTGCCACAGCAAGAAAAGCAAACACATTTGTGGCATGCCACCTTGTTATATACAATGTAACCTACAGAGCAGCTCCGCAGTAGCCAGGAATGAACTGTGATGGATTTACAGTGAGGCTAACCAGGTGCCAGATCAATATGAACTGAAACATACTAAAGAAAGAGTAATGAGGGTGGCCAAATTCAGATATTAGCAGAACAAATTCTGGCCTCCGGGAAGGAGTCCATGAGTGTTGTTTTACACCTTGGGGAGTTTTTAATTTGCCACAGAGGGAGGAAATATAAGTTCTCAGGCAGGTGGGGAAGGGATGGTGAAGAGTGTGAGAGAATTTATCTCAGATCTCCAACTAACTTTTATTTATCAGACAAAAAGAGGTTCCCTTTGTGATGCATTTCTTAAATTATAGGTTTACTGTTTTCCTGGCATCCTAATAAAGTCGAGATGAATGATGAGAGTCTCCTGGGTGAATGAGTAAACATCTCCTACTGTCTGGATCATAAGAGGGCACTTCTGTCTTATCCTTTGTTACAGGTTGTTAAGATAAAATTACCCTATATATCACCAGTGCTGTCAATGAAATTAGAAAGAGCATTTTACCTCCCAGGTGCCTGGTGGGAGTTTTTATTTTGTTGGTGAAAGAAGAAGGTGGGATGGGGGACCTGCAGGGGGGCGGGGGGGACACATGATGGAAAGATGTTATTTCTCAACTACAAAAGAAAAATACCAGAACAAATGCATACTGAAGTGAAAACGTGATTCAGAAAATTGACAATTGACATACTCTAGTCTGAGCTACTTTGTGTTGGAGCAATGGGAAGAAGTGATCAAAAATAAAGATGAGCTAAAGCATCAAAAGTAGATCAAATCAGAGTTTTAGAAAAAACAGTCTTCAAGTTAGCATGTCCTTTTCTGTTTTCTTTCATGCCCATTCAACTGAGAGGACTCATTACAGAGTAAAGTGTGCAGCCTTCACTCATGCTGGTGGTGGGCATTATCTTATACAAGCTTTTCCACTGAGTATGAGCAAGGGTTGCACAATGTAACCCTAAGAACTCTATTACAGGCATTCCTTCATTCTGTGTTGTTGCACAGAAATACAGACCAGAATCTGTCATCCTTATACTGAGTAGTCCCATACTGTACAAACAGTCCCCCTGATTTCAATGAGATGACACCTAGGTAAAATATGAATGATTGTGAGAGAAGGTGGCAGAATCTGGTCCATAGACAGAGTTCAGTTATCCTGGATTCAACATTAGGAAGTGGTGTGTAGAGTCAGGATGGGACAAGTTCCAATGACTCAACATTCTGGTTCAGTTCAGAAGTGCCTAGAAATTCAGGTGTTTCTCCAACTCTCTGATCTTCCTGAGTCTTCACCTCTGAGTGGGATGTCTTACTAGCACAGGTTTCCTCATGGGCTTTTCAACATTTCTGCTTCCATCTTTTCTATGATCTCAAAGTGCTTTGTAAAGGCAGAGAAATATTATCATCGGTATTTCATCAAGGGGGAAACCAAAGCATAGATGGGCTGTGTGATTTCCTTATGGTCATACAAATTGCCATTGGTAGGGCTAGCAGCAGTTCTCATGTCCATTACCTCCTATCCAGTGCCCTTATCACTGGATCTAGGCTCTGACGCTGCCTGTGACCCATTTTAGAAAACTGGGATTTGAAACACTCTTGGCTTTTGAATCCTGCAATGGGGAGATCATTAGAGAAGGACCCTTTATTTTTAAAAGGGAAAATTGTACCACATCCACAGGCATAGAACTGTGACTAACTGAATTCTCATTTGGGGGTTTAGGATTGGCTATGACAGAGAGGGGACAGGGTTCACGGAGAGCAGAGGTTGGGACTCTAGGAGGATTTCTGACATGGGAGGCTAGAGCAGTTTGGCAATCAGAGGGAAGCTGGGCCCATATGTAGTGAAGGTCTGGGATTGGACATGGTTTCCACTGGTAAGGGAAAGCAAGATGGTGATGGTTTTAAACAGGAAGATGAATCAGGGGCTAGAACAGGTTGGAAAATGGAAATATGTCCCTTGCATCAGGGCTAATGAATCAAGTGAACTGTTGTTTTTAATGGAAATTATTTGGATCTGAGGCTTTGATCTGATTTAATGGAGGATTATATTAATTCTTTCAGTCCACTTAGTAATTATCTTAAAGGCCAGAACATTGTCCAGGTGAGCGAGGATCAGAAGAACAATGATTGCAAATTGATTTGAAAAAAGTAAACACAGCAAAAGATGTAACAAAAATGAATGTTTGTATCAGTTAATGATTTGTGAAATTATTTGACTCAGTAAACAACGTAAGAAACAACGAGAGCTCTACGAACATCCTCTATCAAACACCTATGCATAAACATATATTATGCAGGGAGAGGAACGAGGGGAGAATAATATTTTATAGGAGAAGCATTTGGGGCCCCAAAAGGAAATTTCATCACTTTCCTCAAAACCCATGAGACAACAGGGAAAAGGGATGGATGACACTTATTACTGAACAGTGCCCCCTTCTAACTGTCTGAGGGAACCGCATCTACATGGCATTGGATGCCCACCCTTTTGGAGTTGCAGGGTGTCCATCCACGATGCTAGCGATGTAACAATAAGAAGGAAGGAGAAAGAGGGTGGGAATTCTAACAGGAATAGTTCGAGAATGGGTTCTCTGAGAATGGTTTGTGTTTGGTTTTGCCTACACCAGAAAGTGGTGGGTGGGCACCCATAGTATTTAGATGTGGGATGTCAGGAATACTTTGGTGTGAAGAGTGGGAAGACAGAAAGCAGACCCTCCCTGGGGGCAGCAAAGCTGCTCTGAGTTGGATGGGGTTCCTCTTATGTACAACGTGACCGCTCCTTCCAGTGCCGTAAGCTCTACAGCCTCCCAGGATCTGGGAGCATATGGGTAGCCCTGGCAGCTGTGGAAGATCACGTAGATGCTCAGATGGCTTTTGGCTTTGGAACAGGGTTTCCCGTTGTGGCATGAACTGTAGCACTGTCTGCCAGGAGCCTGAGGGTAGTGTTCCTTCCCACACCCTGACTCACCCACCAAGACTTGAGCCAAGAACACGCAGCGCACTCCACCCTTGCTTGCAGCTGTGAAGGTGTGAGCTTCAGTGGCATCCACTGAGAAATTGCTCCCCTGGCAAAACTGAGAGCCAGACTGCTCCAAGAGGCTTGGGTCAAAGTTCATGCAGCAGACTGCATCAGAGTCTTTGACTGAGGAGGCGTGGAGATGCTGCTCCAGCCGACTTTTCTTCTCTGGGAGTCCTCAGGACATGAATTCTTTCTGTCTGAAGTGGTGGTAAAGGAGAAATAGCCATAGCTCTAACCTCACTGGGGGAGCTTGGTTGGGAAATTTTCATCCCTACAGTTTGCTGCTGGAAAGTGCTAATTTGATAGTACTGAAAGTTTTCACAAAACCAGACAGAGTTAGATGAAATTTTGTTTAGAGAAAGAAATTGAAGGGGAAGAAAAAAGTTTGGAAGATGGAGAGAGGTCCCACTTTGCCAGTTTCAGAATGATACGTTCCCATGTTTTGTTTCAAAAGGATGTTTTGTTTTGAAGTTTACTGTGTTAAAATAAAAAGAGTTTAAATGATCAAATTCAAATCAAAACATTTTGATCAAAACACATCACTATTTCTTTATTTCATTTTGCAAACGATTTCAAATGTTTGGCTTCTTGTCCCAATTCGAGATTTTTGCTTCTAAAGTCTCAGAACTTTTTGTAGCACAAACAAATCCCTTTTCAGCCCAGCTATGCTCCTTTAGGCGGGTCTTGCTGGAGGGCTATAGAGATGCTGAGGCCTAGTTCCGTACCAGCTCTGTTCCATCTTCCCCTTACTTAGTGCATTGAAAGTCCCAACTTGCTGCCAATGAATTGGATTAAAATTGACTTTTGTGCAGTGGTTTTGAAACTTTTTTTCCCGGGACCCAGTTGAGAAAAATCATTTATGCCCATGACCCAACTATTTCATCTTTGAGCAACGCATTCCAGTCCTTCAGTGGCAGCAGCAGGAGGAGCCATGACCCAGTACCTGAGGGTCTGTGACCCAATATTGGGTCCCAGCCCGTGGTTTGAAAACCACTGCTTTAGTGGGTGCAGGATCGAGCTTTAATTTCCAAGGAGTTTGGATTGAGAATTTCAACGCTTTGAGAGGAAAAAGGATCCACCCAATGTGCATTAATAGTCCTGTTCTAGCACACAAGGATCCAGCCACCAGTATGCACCAGGAGTTACCCACAACACGTGGTGAGTCATAGCCAATGCATCTTTTTGGTTCTTGAGACCTCTGGGCAGTAGATTTTCTGACAGTCGACTGTTTGTTAATCTCTATTTGAACAGGGCAGGTTTAACACAGCTCCATCCCTTCTGCTCCGACTTGTATCTGCAGCCCATCATTTTGTCATCAACCTTAATTGTGATCTTTTCTGCTCCTGTATCTCTCTTGTCAGCAAACTTCACTGCCTCGGGTCTACCTTTGCTCAAATCCTCCTCCAGATTCTCTCTTTTGCCTTGCCTACTGAAACTCCCTTCTCTGCAACCTCCTTCCTTTCTTGCCAAGTCTTTCAAACTGGAAATTACTTGGATTCAAACCTGCTGTGAATGCAACGCTCCCTTCTCTCTCCCCCAAACGCCAGCTCCACAAAGCCAAACAAAAACAGAGTCATGCTGCCACACCTCCTCAAATTTCTTCCACTCTCCTCTTGCTTGTGGGGAAGTGTTGGTTCTCCTCCAGCTGACAGGTACTGCACGGCCATTGTTCTTGCAGAAAAGGGCCGTTGGAACTCAGTTACAGGCTCTTCAGCCATAGTCTTCTCAGCGATGCTGCTTCTTCCCTGTGGTGCTTCTTCCCAGAAGCTGTGACTGTACCACATGCAAGCACCTCCACAAGCAGTGAGTGCCCTTCTACCTCTTGTTACTGGGAATGTTAAGCACATACAAATCCCCCAAAGCCAGCCCTGCTATAGTTTTTCCCACCGCACCTCCTGCTGACAGAAGCTGGGCCTGGAATAGCTGAGAACTCCCCCATGCCTGGCTCTCCAGCACCATTCTCTTCATTGAGGTTACTGTGCCCCTGAACTGATTCACCTGCACTCTTCCACACTTGTGTTTGTTTTCCCATGGTTTGCAGTGAAAGAGGTATGGTGAAGTAGGCGGCTGTTTCCCTTGATGCAACCCTCCTCCACTAAGCAGGAAACAGTGTCATCACTCTGTTGCCCTAGTGAACATGGCATGAGATCTGGTTCCTTCCAATCCGCTGCTCTGGAGGCTTTTTCTTCATGAAACCCTGACGACTGTGCGTGGTGGGGCTTTGGAGAGCGCTCTTGGGTAGCTGTAATCCTACTGGCTGAAGCAGTGGAGGCCAGAGGTGAACCAGTTCTTGGCTTTTTGTAGGAATTCTGCTGCGGAAAGAAAGAGAGGTGGAGAAACTGAACGATGAGGTGCAAAGCTGCTCAGCCTGCAGGGCACAGGTCTCCATTCCCTCCCTTTCAAACAGGGTACCTCTAATGGGGCTTCCTTTCCTCCTCTACCTCCTCAACCACAAAACACACCTCTGCGGCTCCCCCAAAGGGTTGATCCCCCATGTGGCCTTCATCCCTCCACATGTACCACTCCTTCAATGGAACTTCATTCTCCTGGACATCAGGCCACTCACTCCTGCATGTCCTTTCCTGACTGACAAAAGAATTCCAGCCCTGCCCCTGAGAGGCCAGATTTTCCTGACTGAGGGAGAAAGAAGAATGTAGATTTCAAGGTCATTCAACCCCAGACTTCTTCCTTCTCCTTTACCCTCACTTGTCCCCAAAATCCTGTTCCATTACTTGGACCCCAGCCATGCCGTGGATGGAGCCCTCTTCTGGAAGCGAGGAGGGAATCCAGACTATGTGCCTTGCATCCCCAAGTGTCATGCACTTGCCAGTATTTCATACAAAACCTCTCCATCCCATACGGCAGGTGACTGGATGGGAGGAGTACTGGCTATTTTTTGTGCAGGGGACTCCCGTGGTTTTCCTTTGGTGAGAAAGAGGCTTTACCCTGGAAGCCAGAGAAGAGTCGGACACACTTCCTGCAATTAAACTCGGTTTTTCTCGTATCTCTTTGAATATGAACATTCTACTGCATGAGTCAGGGCGCTTAGAACCCTGGGGTGTTCACTCCTCTGATTGGTGGGGTTAATTTATATTCAGGAAGGCAAGACTTCTCTCACCAAGCTGTATTCACCAAGCTGACCCGTCTCATTTCCGATAGCCAATTTACCTATCTGTGGTATCTAATAATCTAGTTCCCTCTCTCCTTCCTTTCCCTTCACTGCTATTAGAGGGTAACTTCAGTGGGGCCAGGATTTCAGCCTGGATTTTTAAAATGGTTGCAGCAGCATTTCTACTTCTGTTTTGAAAATGATTTTTTTCCCTAGTTATGCAAGTGGAAGATTTCAGAACTCGAATTTTTCTGTTTTGAAATCAGAACAATAATTCCGGTTTTTATTTGATTTTTGAAATAGAACACTCCCCTTTTAAAAAATGATTCTGCAGAATATTTGGAAAATGAAAACAAAACAAAACAAACAAACAAACAAACAAAAACACTTAACAAATGTGATGAGATGTAAAATCCTCTTGAATTTGCAAAATGTTGTTCTCATTTCTCCAGACACACACAGCTGGGAGAATGTACTGTAACAAACTGCACTTTTCCAATTTTCTTGCCATGGAGTTTCCAATCTCTAAGCATGGCAAGAAGGAAATAGCGCTGTTAATAAAATGCACTTGGCCTCTTTCCTTGTGAATTTCATGCTCGTTTGCATAGGTGAGGCATCAAACATGCAGTTCTGCAGCTCATAAAACTTTTTTTCTGGCTGCACTTGAGAAGGACCTCCCAGTACATGGCTTAAAGTGACCTGGCAAAGGAAAGAGAAACCAATTGGGAAAGGATGGTTGTTACCATATATAAATTATGTGCATTTCCTTTAAATACATCAGATAGTTTTTCAAGGGGAATGCCCATGAGGCTGTAGGCTAAAAGACAGTTCCATGCCAGCTATGGTGTTCTTCAACTCCGAAGCAGTATTAAGAAAATATGATTTACAGTGCATTCTCTGCATCACTTGTGTCTGCACTGAAGAGAGACCCCTTAGTTAAAGGACGAGCTCCTATGTCCAACTATGATGGTTCCAAAGGGGTCACTGTGTCAGTCTAGATCAGCAAATCAAAAGTCCTGTGGCACTTTTAAAGACTAATGCATGGCATGAGCTTTCGTGGGAGAAAATCCCACTTCGGCAGATGCTCGAAAGCTCATGCGATACATAAATTTGTTAGTCTTTAAGGCTATGTCTACACTTGCTAAAATTAGTTCCAATTAGTTAGTTCGAACTAACTAATTCGAACTAATTTTAGTTAGTTCCAATTAGCTTAATTCGAACTAGCATGGCCACACTGGAATGTTAGTTCAAACTAAGCAAGCACTTGCTTAGTTCGAATTAGCGATCCCCATTCATTTCAATGGCCGGTTCATTCGAACTAAGAAATTAGTTCGAATGAACACGGCCACATTGGTTAATTCGAACTAGTTAGTTTGAATTAACCCCTTAGTTCGAATACCCTATTGGAACTTATTAGTTCGAATTAAGGAAGCCCTTAATTCGAACTAAGTAAAGCCTAGTGTAGACATGGATTTAGTTAGTTCAAATTAAGCCTCCTTAATTCGAACTAACTCGCCAGTGTAGACATAGCCTAAAAGTGCCACTAGGCTCCTTGTTTATGATAGTTAGATCCACCAAGCATCTCTTCTTTTAACTCAGCTCCCAGGAAAATGCTGCAATAATGGGTATTTAATTTTCACAGTCCTACCACCTAAATCCTCTGCAATGTTCCAAAACAAGTTAGTGTAAAGCTGATGTTTATCTTTATTTAATCTCTCTCTCTCTCTCTCTTTCTCTCACTCACTCACACACACACACACACACACACACACACACACACACACACAATCTGTGACCTGAACTGTGTGCAAAAATGATTGGAAAAAGTGCAATCCAACTGCATAAGTATTATTTCATAAATAAGGTCCTTTCGTAGTAGTTAATTGGATGCACATTTTGCTAGATTCAAGGACCGTTAAAAACTATCATATCCAAATTGACTAACTGAGTTCACATTACATCCGCCAAAGTACCAATGACCATTTGCCTTGCAATGTCAGACCTTGAGTTCAGAAATTTAGCTTGAGGGCCTTTTCTTAACTACATTGCTTTTTTTTTTTTCCACCCATAATAGAGATTGATTTAGTGTACGTTTAATGGTCTCATAAATCACTCAACATGTCCAACTCACAAATTCTTCCCTCCTATTCCCCCCCGACCCTCTCCCAAAAAAGTTTTTAAGAAAGCAGATGCCTTGTTCGTAGCACCCTTTGCCTTCCTTGCTATGTATGTGCAAACCCACTATTTCAAGAGCCTCATAAAAATGTTCTGCTCTCCCTGATTTGAATGTTGGTCATTTTCTCTGGGATTCCTTTCTTATTATGCCAAGTCAAACTTGAGCTTTTCCCCTCTGTGCCCATTCTGTTCTAGTGCCTTGTAGATCAATGATAAATAAATTCATTGTGGATGCCTGCAATTCAACATTAATGAAAAGAAAAAGCGTAAGTTAAATTGCATTCAGCCTTGTGAAGATGGATGTTGTGTAAAGGAGTGTGCTATCTAATGGCGTAGGTCATTTTTCATTACCCCACTGAGGATGTAGCTCAAAGCAGAGGATTATAGAAACTCATTTCCTTTGGTTAAAAAAAAAGTTCATGTTCAATAAACCCGAGAGCTATGATGCAATGTGGCCCTCAGAACCTTCAGAGTATAGCTGTTAATAGCTTCCTTTCCCAGGACGCGGTTTACCCCACTCACTTATCAACTTTGATGCATTAGTAAAAGAAAGTATCAACCCCTCATAACTCTCAAAAATGATACAATACATCACTTGAAAGTAAGTGAGGATCAACACATTGTTAACTGTTTGATCTCTGGAGTCAAAATTAATGATAGGTGTTTTGCACAAAAACAAAAATGAACATTAAAAGCCTATTTACGTTAACTAAAGACATCCATACAACATCAGGGTTGAATTGGAGGTGATTTCCTGCAGTGCAGCTGTTATAAGTTTATCAGTCTGCGGGTGGCAGTAACCAGTAATCATAACCAGATTGCAGGAGGGGGAGAAAAAACTTATTTAAAAATAGAAAATCTAGCTGACTGACTAACTAAGAAAGCTGGTTGAGAGTTAAGAGTGTGCAGTAACGCTTACTAGAACTCTGATGAGGATGGGGGAATCCAGAGTTCTGTAGTTAAAGGAAAGGTCAACTTGGTAGATTTAACTGCTGGCCAGTGGGAAACCCAAGTTCATAATAATTAAGAGCAGACCCTTTGCTCTCTTGCATTCTCTTAACATTTACACAATAATGATAGTTAATAAGTAATGGCATTAAGAAATGACTTCAGCTTTCTCCATCGAGACATTGCCATAGGCTGTTGACGAACTTTTAGCTCATTTTCTTTTGACATGGGATGGAAATGTCTGAAACTTGGCATGTATTTTAAGCAGAAGAGTGACTGAAAAGATTCCAAGAAATCTCTCTGAAGGGCTAAAGTGAAGTGTTATACTGCGAGATAATGCCCCTAGAAAATTACAGTCTGTTAGATTTTAATGTATCTTGAATTGCTTCCATCCACAGCTAATCTGACCACTGGAAACACTCATTTTTGCAGTACCTTCTAATTTTTTGAATCTGTGTGGGTAGTATCTGCTGGTACCAATATGAATGTTTCCTGGATGGAATTAAAGAAATCAAGAGACGTTTCAAAGCATTGTCTAGGTTCTTGTATATACATGGGAATTTAGCAACATTCTGGGATAGTAAGAAACTGTGTAGATTATGTAGGTCCATTTCGGATCAGTATTACAGAATCATGGAAAGGAGGGATGGAAAAGTCCTCTAGTCCCTAGGAGCCTATTAGATCTCCTTGTTCAATTTTCTGGATATTCAGCGCGTCTTGTGCAGACTGTCAGGCACTTTGAGTAAATCACAATGGGTGCGTCTACACTGGCAACTTAGGTTGACTTAAGGTGGCTTAAGTCGACCTAAACGAAGCCACGTCCAGACTGGGTGTTTATTAAGTCGACTTAAGCATTTCCTTAAATCGACTTAAGGAAAGCTTAAGTCGACTTAATAACACCTTGTTTTAGGTCGACTTAAGCCTTAAATTGACTCCTTAAGTCGACTTAAAGCCAGTGTGGATGAGGATTAGCGCCTAAATCAACCTTATTAAGTCGACTTAAAGCATTAAGTCAACTTAATAAGGTCGACAAGGGGCTATGTCTACACTAGAAAAGTAAAGTCAACTTCGTTAGGTTGACTTAATAAGATTGACTTGACTTAAAGTCAACTTTATTAAGTCAACTTAACAAAGTTGACTCAACTTTTCTAGTGTAGACATAGCCAATCAGAATTGCATCTTACTGGCAGCAACTGGCTTCTCACTTTCCATGCCCTCAATTTTCAATCTCTTTGACACAGTTTATATAAATCAGTTTAAACAGCTCAAATCAGTTTAAGAACCAGCCAGCACTTTCTCCCATCCCCAAATTGAATTAAACATGAGATAATATTTTTGGTAAAATGTATAAAAACAGCCATCTTGTTAATGGCTCCCAAAGCTCTGGTCCTCACCCTGCTTTTCGACCTTGTTATTTTTACTATTATTGTCTTATGTTCAAATCAGGCATCTTAAGCCTGCAGCAATGGTGGAGCTTAATGGTGTTTTTTATGGCAAGGTAGTAGAGAAAACGCAATTACATTTTTACAGGGAGTTTTGGAAAAAGAAAAATTTGGTATCTTTTCCAAAATTTACCTTGAAAACTTTTGTTTTGATAAAAAATATCAAACCTAAAACTTTTTTTTCCATTTTGACAACTATTTTTTGGTTAAAAATTGTTGAAAAACCAAAAAATGATACATTTTTAGAGAAAACTGAACATTTCTACTGAAACTTTTTCAGTTTTCATTGAAAAGCTCAGAAAATGTTGACAAAATTGAAATTCATTTTTCATGGAAATGGATGTTTTAAAGAAGAAATTTCAGCCAGTTCTGATTTTGACATTTCCAAAATTTCAGCAAGAGGTAGTATTTCATTAAGTGCCACCTAAAACATATATTGCTAGAAATCTGCGAGCTAAATTCTACCCTGGCATAAGTGACAGCTACTTCCATGGTTTTCAAGGCTGAAGGAATTTAGATGGAGATGTACAACTATTCTGCTGTTCCATCCCTGGTTAGATTCATCAGCTCCACTTAATGCAAAAAGCTGAGTCTCTCTCTGAGGTAAGAGAGAGAGACAAAAAATAGGGAAAAGAGACCGCGGGACAAGCAGGTCCAATTGGAGTTGTAAACTAAGCAGGAAACAATCATAAACCTTAGTTTGTTACTTGAATTAAGAATAAAGGCAGATCCCTAAACAAGCAAGGAAAGGAAACATTTAGACAATATCCACTTGTGTGCTGTGTTATAAGTGGCGTAAGGAAATGATCCATTTGCACATCTGGTTAGTCCAAGGCTAAATCTGTTTCGTTGTGTCTCAGGGATAAAACAGCATTTGAATTCCATCAGACGTCTGGGCTGCTAACTTAATAAAGTCCTGCCCCACCTCAAGCACAAAGGTAGCATAGATAAAATTTCCACATTTGTTTAATATTTATACATGCCATGATACAGACACAAACTCAACAAGCATGGCCTTGAAAAGACACATTTAACAAGGAAATTTCACACACACAGTCAAAATGGCCATTCTCCATTCTAGGGGGTTGCACCATTATACTATGGCCCTTTACACCATTTTGGCAGTGTAAAGAGACCCTACTGTAAAAGAAGATCAGGTTTTCTGTGGTCATTGTTCACTAATGCTTGTTTACCCAGCGCTCTCCAAAATATCATATATCTCCCATTCTTTGAATATAAATCATATCATTGCAGCAGTTCTGACGTCATAGGATGGTAACTGTTGGCAAATGTTGGCTGACTGGGATCACTGTACCAGCTCACTTTCAATCAAATTAGTATGAATGAGAAAAGCCATCATCTAATATCATCATATCCTACGTTATGGATACATTCCTTATTGAATTTGCCAGGCTACAGCATATTTCAAATATCTGGAGAGAGCAATTGCTCAATGTAACCATTTCAACTACAGAGAAAGCATTCTCATTGGCTGTTGAGGACCAGGGTATTATGAGACTGTAGCCAAATAATTTGGAACGCCTGAGCTTGTTTGAATTTTTTCTTCTCTATGTTATTGTTTTTGTGACCTATTCCAGGGGGTGAGGTTATTACTGTGAGATAAGTGTTCAAATCAGGACCTAGGGACATTTGACGATTGGCCTCCTCACTAATGACTCATCCGAGGGATGTGGTTATTTCTCACCAGGCTCCTGTCTTATTGGTTCTTTCTTTCCTTCTTAAATGGCTCACTGTGCTTTTTGGTGCTATGTGATTGGTTGTCGGCAATTTCATACTCCCAATGCTATGTCCGGTAACTACATGTTCTGACTTACAAAACACAGTGCTAATACTTGTGGACTTGGAATAGTCTCTTTCATCGTATCAACCCAAAAAGACTTTAAAAACATTAATAAAACAGCATAGGCTCCCAGCATCTCTGTGAAATGGGAAAATATTGTGACCTTCATTTTACTGAGATGAAACTGAAACACAGGGAGGCAATGTGACTTGCCCAAAGTTACAGAGCGTATCAGTGAAAGAGTGAAGAGCTGAACCCAAGTCTTCTCAGTCCCTAAACCCAGGACCCTCTTCCCTCCATCTTAAGATTTGTCATGTCTTGTTGCTTAGCCTATTGGATTGATAACCATCCATGGAAAAAATACTATTGTGAAGAGGGAGGTGTTATAATTATTAGTGCTTGGTGAAACAATAGTTTTGTATAAGAGCAACAGAAAAACTCTCTATTGTATTCATTGTCTACGGTGGTTTTCATTCAGTCTTTATACTCACAAAACTATACTTTAAAAAATAAAAAGCAGCGTCAGACTCTGTAAAACCTAGTCTACCTAGTAGTAAACCAGTGGGAAAATCCATAGACAATGAGAAATGTGATGAACAAATAGTTACGCAGTTCATAACCAGAATACAATTGACACTTTACCCCCTAGACCTCGAAGAACTAAATTACTAAAGTGGATCCAGATGGAAAATGACAAAGACTTCATAAAAGTAACCCTAATTGTACAAACTATGGATCAAGACTCTAGAGAAAAATGAGGAGGCACATGATGGGCTAAGGGTGACCAGATAGCAAATGTGAAAAATTGGGATATGGGGAGGGACGGGGCAGGCTATATAAGAAAAAGCCCAAATATCGGGACTCTCCATATAAAATTGGGACCTCAGGTCACCCTACAGGAGGCTGATAATAGCAGTGGGTGAAAGATAATGCAGCCCAAAATCAGCTTTTCAGAGAATGTGAAAGAAAAGGACAGTGAGACTGATGTTAGATCCAGCATTCCAAGGTGAGATCCCAATCCTACAAACCTTATGTCCATATTTAACCAGGTGAGTAGTCTCACTGCTGCCTTTGCAAGTTTGGGGCCTTGGCAGAAAAACTTAACAGGTGAATGTTTCCAGAACGATCCTGATCATAGGTCAGCAATGGGATTATAAAATTTGCCTTCACTACTGACAGGCAAATCAATTCTCATGGAATAACAGCAGTGGCTCCCATTTACCTAGTACCTTTCACTAGAAAGCATCCCAAATGCATTATGGGAATTATTCCAGCCATCACTGAATGCACCTACGATGAAGATACACTACAGCAAGGGTGAGATTGTCAAAAGCTTAGATGTGCGATTGCATCTGTTGAAAAGCATGTGCAATTCCACATCTAATTTCCACATAAAATTTCCACAAATATGAATGCAAATGGCTGAAATCTCTATTCATTTAATTGTTGCAAATTAAGCATGCACAATTAGGTATGCAGTTGCAAGCATATGCAACTCCATGCTTAAACTCTGGAACTCTGGCCTCAACTATTCAACAGTGCACAGCAATGTAGGACAGGGAGTAAAAAAGAAAATTGTATCCAATAAAACTGCAGAGAAATTTTAAATTGAGAGAGTGTAATTACCCGAAGCAGTATTTAGCTAAAATACTGGGGCTGACATCCCTATTCTTTCAGAAATCTGGTGACCTCTTTAATAAGTTGATCAGGACCTCAGTTTTCTTGCTTTTTCCAAATATGAACTGAATCAAAGCTGAACTGAAGCATTAGCAGGAGTGTTGCAAGCAAGACACAAGAAGTAATTCTTCCACTCTCTTCAGAACTCAAAATGCCTCAGATGGAGTATTATGTCTAGTTTTGGGCACTACACTGTGGGAAAGATGTAGACAAATTGGAGAAAGTCCAGGGGAAAGCAACAGAAATGATTAAAGGTCTAGACAAAATGACCTACAAGGAAAGACTGAAAAAAAAAGGCTTTGTTTATTCTGAAGAAGAGAAGACTGAAGGAGGACATGATAACAGCCTTCAAGTATGGAAAAAGATGTTATAAAGAGGAGGGCGATAAATTGCTCTCCTTAACCACTGAAGGCAGGACAACAACTAATTGGCTTAAATTACAATGGTGGAGGCTTAGGTTAGACATAAGGAAAAATTTCCTAACTAAGAGGGTAGTTAAACACTGGAACAAATTACCTAGGAAGGTTGTAGATTCATCATCGTCTTCATTGGAGCTTTTTAAGAACAGGTTAGACAAACAGGGATGGTCTAAAAATATCCTTAGTCCTGCCTTGGTGCATGGAATTGGAATAGATGACCTATGAGCATCCCTTCCAGTCCTACATTTCTATGATTTTTGAGGTTCAACAATTCTCAGCTAGCATCCTGTGCCATTATACATGTTATTGCACACCTGTGCCCTTACAAGCACTTATCACACAGTCAGAGGGCAAGCTGGACCTTTAAGAGGTTCAACTCCCAATTTAGACAGTATTTTAGAATAACTGCCCAAAACAACACACTAAAGTTAATTGAGGCCCCAATGTGTTAGGCCATCGCTGTAGATTATGGCAAGAACAGTGTTACAGAGTTGTAGGCTGAAGGAGAAGAATGAAACGTATATATTCTCATGGCACATTCAGCTAACTGGCGGCAGGGAAGCCCGGATGAATTTCTGAGGTTTCTCTGTCTGCTACCTGGGACCATGACCTGGTCCTGTATTCTGCGTCCCTTCCCGCACTAGATCATGTAACTAAGGGCTGGGATTAGCGGCAGAAGGAAGTAAAAGTGATGGTGGTTTTTCAGTGACTGGGTAAGGAAGGCTCCCGGGAGGGAGCTGGGGAGACAGCCATGTTCCTTGGAAGCGCTGCAGAAGCTAAGGTCTGCCTGGCCTGATGCTGCTCCCTGCTGTGGGGGAGCTTGGAAGGCCGGAGATCAGGAGGGAAGTGCTCATGAGAATTATCTCTAGCAAAAAGTGAAGTGACTGAGAATCTGGAGGTGGATCTGGAGGGCTGTTTCATCAGTGATCTCCTGTGGGCTAAGCCTGTGATAAAACCAGGGCATGGGCTCCCTTCTGCTTCAGCTTTTGCACCTGGAGGAAGTGAGCTGATAAACTAGTGACTAAGGGGCGAAGGACTGCGGTAAATCCTTACCAGCTGGGCCTGAAAGTTGGGTTTCTGAACAGAAAACTCCTAAAGAACTCAAAGTCATGGACTGAGGGGCAAATTAAAATACTTATTTGAGTGAATGTTATAAAAAGGTCAAACAGACATGGTTTTAGATAAAGGAAGTGATTGGCCATCCAGGTTTACAGTAGAGATTATTTGGGAAGGAACAGGTAAAGGTAAAGATGGGAAGTACAACCAGTACATGATCTACAGTATTCTGGATGGGGGGAGTCAAAAGACTACAGGTCTGAGAAACAAGAGGTAGGAGATTCAGGATAAATAGCTCAATATGGGAGGGATACAGAGTGTGATGATAAGGGGACCACATATGATATTGAGAGTGGGTTATCCCGGAATCCGTATAGTTAGAATGGGTCAAGAATCCATAAGGAAATATGTTCCCGTGCAGAAGGGGTGGGGGGAGGAGAGGGCCACGGTGGAGCCCCCGGTGGTCAATGTGGAGGTGGACCCTTACACCTCCTGGTACTGTCTATGCCCAGTGATATGCTCGATGAGCTGAACTGCTTAGCCTGTGGAGGGCAGAGGTTGATCAGTGGAGCCCTGGGTTGAGGGATGAAGGTTATAGTTTGTGGAGGGACAACGGCATTGGATTTTACTTACCCTGTTGTAAGTGGAAGGACTTTCTGTCTGCCTTGGAGGGCTCTCCACTAAAATTAGCCACCCAAATCATCCTACCACACTGAGGAAGACTCTGTCTGAAGCTGAGACAGAAAAGGAGGAAGCTGAAGTAAGGGACCACACCTGATGCTGGGGAGGTAAGCTTTATTTTCACATTCCCATTAAAAAATACAATATTTTAGAATGACTGCCCAAACATCACACTAAAGCTAATTGAGTCTCCAATGTGTTAGGCTGTTGCTGTAGATTATGGCAGGAATAGTGTTACAAAGCTGCAATCAGAAGGAGAAGTAATAAGACATGGTGAAGCATATGGTCTCCTGGCATATTCATCCAAGCAGCAGCAGGGAATTCCGGATGAATTTCTGGGGCTCCTGTGTCTGCTAACTGGGACCATGGCCTTGCAATCTGATCTCTGTGTGCTGATCTGTCTGGGTCAACTTGCAGAATCGGCAATTTGGGTTGAAACGTCCCAAGAGACAGGCTTTCTCTTGTGATATTAGTTCAGTTTTGTGGACCAAATAGAAGCTCCAAGGCTGAGTGACTCTTACAGCGAGAACTAATGCCTGCCCCTGGGGAAGGGATGTGAGGTGAAGCTCCATATTCCTGGAGAAAGACACAGAGAGGTGGAGTTGGTCAGGAAAGTGAATTTTTTCCCATGGAGAAACAAGGCTTAAGCACCAAGTACTATGAAAGCCTTTTAGCCACTGAGTCTCTAACGCGTAATACGTAATGGAAATTTCTAGCTAACCTGTGTGGCATGGTTACTGTTATTGTCTTTACATGTTGTACCTGCCTCTGCTGTTCCCTTTGTCAAGGATACAGTCCATCTCTGCTAGTGACTGAGTTCAGATGGAAAGACTGCCACATAAATGGCAGCTAAAATCACAATGTATTGTGGGTGATATTATGGAAATAGCTCTTTTGCCTGTAGTCAAAGATAGTCAGAGGTGATGAACAGGACTTCGTCATATCCACTGCTTGGGCATGAGTAACCAGTTCCATGCACTTCCATGCCCACCATTAATCTTCAGACGTAATGACTAGCATGGTATTTTCCATTTCCAGGTCTTGTTTGTACTGGCACAGTTTAAAATAGTTTGTGTAATTATCGTGGTTCCTACAGTCAAACTGGTAGGGCACTCTGTGGTGTTTGGGTGTTTTTTCTTTAGCTAGCAATTTCAGTAATGACAGTAATTCATATAATCTGTCCTTGTGGTGGTGTGGTTTTCAGAAGTATAGGGCTCTTTCTGTAATTTAGCCATGTCTATATATAGTGCTGTGGCTATCTAGGTATTCTAAATGCGGCGCTTAAAATAATCTCGACTGAGAAATTCCACTCTCGTCACCACAAGTGTTTTCTGATGTGTCTCTCTTTATGTAGATGCAATCAAATAACTGGGTTGAGAAAATGAAGGGATTGGAAGGATAAAATCTCAGGAAACTAGCCCAGTCTGTTATCTGAACTGGCTGATTCTCTCCAGATAAATCACTGGCTCACTTCTTCAAGAGAACAAGAAAATTTCCCTCCTAAATGGCTCAGTTACTGCTCTGAACGTTGTGGCCCTGGGAGTTTTCTCCCCAAAGCTGTGAAGCACAAACAGAGGGTGTCAGGGCCTTGTCTTCCTCAGGAGATTATGAAGTTTAAGTCCCATAAGGGGGCAGCAGTGGGTGACTTGGGAAGGAAGGGATTTCTTTCTAGAGGAAAGATTTCTTTCTTGGTTCTTTAGAATATGGACTTATAAGGAAATCTGTGAAGACACTGGATCAGTGTTAATCCCTGCAAAAGGGTATCAGATGGTTCATGCCATTCCTGTGTTGGGGGAGATTTAGGGGTGATGGCAGGGAAGGGGTAACATTCTTCTTTGAAAGACAGGGAACAGCAATTCAGAGGACTTACTGCATAAGTGCAACCCAACAGCATTAGTCCCACAACTGCTCTGCTATGTAGGAAAAAATGGGCCAGCTTTCTAGATTCACAAGTCAATTCCATTCTGAATATAACAAATCCCTTATTCCATTTTCAAAAGATACCTGGAGAGTGAAGCCGCTATCACTTGCACCAGGGTAAATGAGGAGCTAATCCGCGGACATCACTGGAGATACCGTGTAAAATTGGAGACAGATTGATCAGATTTGGTCTTCTATTGTTTGCTTTGATTATAACCAAAGCAGACAGAAAGCAGCATTTATGGCAGGTGCTGCAGACATGTGTTTAAATAGGGGACAGTAAGATAATTACAGCTGCAAAAAAGTCAAGGAATCTCTTCTTCTGTTTGAACTGGGAAAAACTAATTTAACTGAAGTTATTGATTTAGTAATGTGAAATCTCACAGGTTTCTACATAAGGGGGAAAGGGCTTGTGATGTTATAGTAAGTAAAGGAATTCAGTCATATCCAAAGGGGTTGCTGTGTTAGTCTAGGTCAGCAAAACAAACAAGGAGTCCTCTGGCACTTTTAAAGACTAACAAATTTATTTATCACTTGAGCTTTCATTCAAAGCGTCTGACGAAGTGGGATTTTCTCCCACGAAAGCTCATGTGATAAATAAACTTGTTAGTCTTTAAAAGTGCTACAGGACTCCTTGTTAATTCAGTCAGTGTGTCTGATGTGAAGGATGGCCTTGTGGGTAAGGGTGTGGCCTGGGATTTAGCAGATTTGGGCTCTTTGCCTGCCTTTGCCGCAGGCTTCCTCTGTGACTTCGGGCAATCACTTAGGCGGTTGCAATGCTAAGTGTATGAGTAGCATGGTATTTTCCATTTCCACTTGACAGGCACTGCAATCTACTAAGTCTGAGGTTTGCCTAGGTTCCTATACAATGAATGGGGGAAAAGGGGCATTTTAGAAAGTGATTCACAAAAGCCAGCACTCTAGATGGGAAGCTGCGGAGATACTGATGAGTGCTAAGCCCTGCCCCGCTCTGAGACAGGTGCCTAAACCTGGGCTGCATGGAGGTGCCTAGTTCCAGTAATGAACGGAAACCCATTGCCTGGAATCAGATGGGTTAGGTGCCTAAGGAATTTCTAGCCATACTCCACACACAGTGGGGGGAGAGGAATGTGAAGGTGATGTTGCAACAGCATCCACGTTATAACTTGTTTGCTTGGCTGACCTAGACTAACACGGCTACCCCTTTGGAACATGTTATAACTGTTAGCCCAGTGGCTGACCTAGACTAACACGCCTCTCGGAAGTGAGAAATCCAGGTTCACTTCACTTCTCTCCCAGACAGGGGACGAAAAAGGTTTGAATGGGGAGCTCTAACATTGAGCTGTGTCATTCTGATATTGGGCGGTGTGATGAGCCGACTGCCCCATACTGGCCACTAGGGAGTTAATAGGACCCTAGAGAAGCCATTCAGGAGGCAGCCAATTAGAGATTGGCCGCTCCTACCAGCAGACCCACATAAGAGCTGCAGGGTCAGTCACTCTCTGGAACTCGAGGAGGAAGACAACCATCTCAAGCTGGGACAGGGCAATGCTGCAAGTGGGGGACAGGAGAGCTAAGGGCATCTGGCTGGCTGCAGGGATTTGCAAGCTGAGGCCCTGAGGCAAGGGAGGAGAAGTTGCTAGGGTGTGGAGAGGTAGCCTAGGGAAATAGACTGATGGTTTGGAGGGGATGCAGCAAATGGCCATCTTCTATGGGGTCCTTGGGCCAGGACCCGGAGTAGTGGGTGGGCCCAGGCTCTTTCCCCACCACTGAGGAAGTGGCCAGATAGTAGACTGCAGTTACCACTGAGGGAAGTGGCTGGGCAAGGATTGCAGAGACAGCCTCCGGCTGGGAACACAGATTGTGATGCAGTTGGAGGACTCTGTCATGAAGAGGAGGCCGGGGTCCTGAGAGAAATGTGGGTCTGACTCTAGGAGTGAAAGAGAAAACAGGCAAAGCACCAGCAGAGAAGGGTGCACCGATCAGCGTTGCTAATCCCCAGAATTCCTGGCAGGAGGCACTAGAGTGGTGAGCAGCCCCCACCACAGGCTCTCCATATCTCTTCTAGTAAAGCTGTTGCACTGTGAATAAATAATGAACGACTGGAGCAGCAGAGACTGCACTCAGGGTCTCTCACTTCCCAGGCGGAGGCTTTAACCACTGGACTACAGAGCCATATTCTCTGCCTTGTGTTCTCTCTGGCCAAATGTCTGTTTCACTGTGGACAGATACTAAAATAGTCTCTGGGACAGAGAGAGGGGGGAGATGGGAATGTTGCTAGTCTTGTGGTTGGGATATCCACCCATGAAGTGGGAGACCCCTGGCTCAGTCCCCCCACTTCACTTACTTTTTCACTAGTTTTTCCAGTAAAGCCGTAAGACTTTATTGAAGGTGGTTTTAATTTTGAATCCATACATGGGAAAGGGCAATTTTAGGGACCAATATTCTCATTTTGTGGTAATCTCATATACAGCATTGTTCCTGGGTGTCGCAAAGGGGGAATTCAAACTGACATGAAACTTGAGATCCTCAGATCCTCAACTGACTACCAGAACTGGGGCTTCAAGGAAAGCCTCAACTATTGCAAGCCTTTCAATAAAAGAATAAGAATTGGCAGTACTGGGGGGCGGCGGGTGTTGCATTCGCTTCTCTGTATAGGTGAGTCTATGGATGTATGCATTTCTGTGGGAGAGAAAACTACTACTGACTGTAAAGGTTTTTGAACACGTATAAGAAGGGCAGACACTCATACCAGTTAGTGGCGTTACCAGAAAACTCCAGCCGTTCTGCTCTGTACACAAACATGAAGGGTAGATTCCATCTTCTCTGCTCTCTCCTTCCAGTGCTCACACGAGGCTACTCTAAGCGGTTAAGTGGTTTTCCAAAGAAAGCTAATGGTCTGGCTCTCCTGCTCTCTGGGTAAGTGGTCAAGTTGCCACATTTTTCAAAAGCGGCATGGCTACAAGTGTGTTAAAACCACAGCAGTGGTTAGAACTTGCCACAGCACCCTAAGGGCTGGAAAATTCCTGGGCAGTGGCACGCGCAGAGATGAAATCAGTGCTGGGCAAGCAAACATCAAAGTTTTGGAAGATGGCTTTGCTTTAGATAAGCACTGAGGACAGGGTGCATGCCTGGCTCTTTATAAAACTCTCTGTCCTTCTCCTTGATCCCCAGTAGTTCTATGCGACCACTTTTTATTTTCTTCTTCTTCTGGTGACCTACATCAGGGGTCTGCAACCTGTGGCTCTGGAGCCGCATGCGGCTCTTTGGCTGCCCCTTTGCGGCTCTGGGCTTCCCCAACCACCGGGGTACCCTGCAGGAGGTCCATGCCTGGCTCTGGGCTTCCCCCAGCCACCAGGGACCCCACGGGCAGCCCATGCCAAGCTCCAGGCTTCCCGCCCCCCACATAAGGGGACCCTGCAGCAGAAATCCTGGCTCACCTCCCTGCACCTCCCACCAGGAGGCTACACCCATTGTGGCTCTCAAAACACTTTGTTATTGAAGGAATTTTAAAAAATGGCTCTTCTTATCTTTTGGGTTGCAGACCCCTGTACATTAATGCCACGAGTCTCCTTCACTACTTACAACCCTCCAGTGGGTCTTTCCCCTCTCACAAGGCCCAGAATTTCTATCAACAGCTATGCTTGGCCATAGTTGCTGTTGTATTTAAGCATTTGGAGGTCTGACGCCAGATAGCCCAGAGTTGTTTGCGCTCCCCAGAGCATTCTAAGGTTTGTATTCAGCAGCCAGCAAAGAACAGAAAGGAAACTGTCCAGGCTAATGGTCCCTGCAAATGGGAATGAGAAAGGGTGGCGGGTTGTGGTTTGGGTGCTAGGGCTCACGTCGAATCTGACAGAGGGAGGGGATCTTTATCTAAAGTTGAAAAAAGGCTGGAGTTTAGGTTAATCTCAGTGGACAGACAAAAAGCTGTAGTCAATACTTTCTTGTTCTTCAATGCATTTGCTTGCTCTTACCAGGGAATGGGTTTGGGAAATTTTGCTACCCATGGCTGTTTGAAGCATGACAGCAAAGTAGCCATCCGCAATATCCTTCTAAAGGACCCAATTCCCAGTGCGAAGGGAATATGCAGCGTGTCCTGACACAGACAGGCTGGGCATAGCTGGTCCCTTAGGCCTTTGCACCAGTAAACAATTTGTTCTTCTAACATGCTGTGGAAAGGGAGGGTAGGCCAGGTGAGTGAAGGAAGACATCGGTCAGAGGGTGACCTGAGGTATGTCTACACAGAGGGAAAAAAAAGACCCATGACAGCAAGTCTTAGAGCCTGGGTCAACTGACTCTGGATTGTTTCATGGGGCTAGAAATGCAGTGTAGATGGCTGAGCTCAAGCTGGAGCGTGGACGGTCTTGGAGCCAGACTCCAGCCTGAGCGCCAATGTGTACACTTTTTCTTTTCTTTTCTTTTCTTTTCTGTGGCACGTGAGTCTCACAAACTGAAGTCAGCTGACCCAGGCCATGGTATCGTGGGGTTTTTTTGGTTTCTTTTTGCAATGTAGACATACCTTGAATGTGTCCCCAATGCTGGCAAACAGCCTCAGCACCCTGCAGTGCAGCTGGAGATAACCCGGGAGCCCCGTCCTTTGTACTGGCTTGCAGAGCAGGAGCTGTGCGTGGGTGGGAGGGTGGGGTGGGAGTGGAGAGGCTTGGGTGATCTTGAAACAGTCACTAACCCTCTCTGCGCCACTATGAAAGAGGGCAGTACTCTTATTCTCAATCCCCGCAAGTTTGTGAGGGTAAATCTGTTAGAGATTGTGGGTCATTCAAGCACTACTAAAATGGGGACTCTAAAAATACCTTATAGACTCTAAGGTCAGAGGGAACCAATATGATCATCTAGTCTGACCTCCCACACAATGCAGGCCACAGAACCTCCCGCCCATTCCTGCAATGAACCTCTAACCTATGACTGAGTTATTAAAGTCCTCAAATCATGATTTAAAGACTTTAAAGTACAGAGAATCAACCAGCAAGTGAGCCGTGCCCAATGCTACAGAGGAAGGTAGATCTGTTCCATTCTCACAGACAGTGGAGAATACATCCCTCCACCCCAGGCATGCTGAGCAACTCCTTTTATAGTTGAATGTTTGTGCATGTTATGTGTGTATATTTCCACACCAGTTGACTTCTCAGTAGTATTGTGAAAGCAGAACAGCTGATGGGCTGTCCCTGGCATCCGTGGTGCAGTTGTTTTTGTTTCTGAAATAAAAGCCTTGCTCTGTTAGGAAAATGATCTGTTAAAGTCAATCTAATCAGTGGGACCAGCCTTTGCAAGAGAACTCTACTACCAATCAGACACCAAATTAAGCAGCTGGGTTTTTTCAGAGGAGCTCAGCATCTGACACATTGGTGGCAAATAACGTAGGAATAAATCCACTCACGTTGAACAGTTTTCCTTCATTAATCAGGTCAAAGTTCATACCACTTTGTCATCTTCTGTGTTTTTTCCCCCTAAAAAGGGGGCAGGGGGAATGTGCTCTCCAAAACAAACAAGTGCATTCAGGCCCTACACCATCATATTCAGTTTCACAATTAAGCTGACTATAGAAATTGCAATGCTGGACTAAAAATGTAAAACAAACCCCACAGCAGGGCTTAATTTAACTAAGTGCTGACAAAGCAAAAAAACCACTGAGTTAATGCTCCCACAATCCCCACTTCCTTTAAGGGATGCCTAAAATAAGACCATTAGCCCAGCGATCAGGTTTTATCGGAGATACAGAGAGCCGATTAACCCTGTACACTGTTGTGGCTGCTTCCGCAATCACTTTACTTCTGAGACTAGAAATGGGGAGGTACATGTTTCTGATTAGACAGCAGTCCACACACAGCCCCCAAGCACCCCCTCATTCCAATCTAGCAGTGTGTGTTTTCCATGTAAACAAACAAGGAGTCCTCTTAAAGACTAAAATGTATATATCGCCTGAGCTTTCATGGGAGAAAATCCCCCTTCGTCAGACGCTTTGTATTCCATGTTGACACACAAGCTGACACTTCTGGCTGGGTTGATTTGAACAAACCCACCGACAATTATCAGAGACCCTAATCTTGCGGGCAGGTAAACATATAACTGTGCTTTCATTTGAGTATTGCCATTGGCTTCCGTAGGACTCATGAGCAAAATTTAAGTAAGCACTGATTTAAAAGTTGGCAGGAAAGAGGATTTAGGGCAGAATTTATCATAAAGTAAATAAATATGAATGAACTTGACTCATTATTAATCCTTTGTCTAGTCTGGTGGTGTTTTGTTTTGTTTTTTTAATTCCTTACACATGTGACCATATTAGAGCCCTCAATGAAAAGAGGTGTATCTATTAGACAGAATCGATAAAACTAATGAGATTCTGATGTCCTAGTTAAGATAGCAAAGTTATAATACACAAGATTTTAAAGCTCAAAACCACCTCACACAGACGGTCAGTAAATAAAATAGGCTTAGCAACAAACAGAGGAATGCCAATGATAGAGCATACGATGTGTTTACTGAAATAAGCCTTCATGTTCTTTAAAATGTCTGATGTTTGTGCCAGCTGAGGAGCAGAAGGAGGAGGGTGTGGGAGTAGAAATAGCACACATTTTTTAGCAGTAGATAAGTTATTTTTCTTTTTTGAATAATTCTTAACTCTTCAAGCAATGACTGGCTTGTGGTTCTCTTTGTACCTGGGTAATGAATGGATGTAGTGTTAAGTTCCCGCAGTTTTTTGCCTCCAGCTCTTGTCAGTCATTACCTGGAAAATAAAAACTTCAAAAAGACCTCATTCTGCATAATTGGGCAGACGTTCTCTGCGAGAGAAATAGCTAATATACAGAGACTGCTGTGCCCATGGCTACAATGGAAGTTGTCAATAGAAGTCGTGGGATGAACATATGCTGTAGATGCAAATCCCTGACTCAAAGTCTTTCTGGCTTTCTTCCATCCAAAAGTGTCTCTTCCAATTGCTGGCAAAGCTGAAAAGAATGAAATAGAGAACTCTAGATGACATTCTGCAGTCCTTGCCGGCAATGGGGATGTTACCTGAGTAAGAACAGAAGCCTCTTGCCTCCGTAATCATAATGACTGACACTAATGGAGCAGAACTAATGAATCTTCATTAAGCAAAAAAAAACACCCTGAAAGCTCAGTCAGAAACTTGGAGTAACTGACCTATATAATGTTCTAAATGTGCTTTATAAATCACATTAATCAGCCAAATCTAGCAATTCTGAAGCCTGCGCTCAGTGGGGTTTTATGGCCAATGCCAGTCTATGGTAACATTCATATTCATAGACAACAGAGTCCTGTGGCACTTTTAAAGACTAACAGATTTATTTATCGCATGAGCTTTCGTGGGAGAAAATCTCACTTCGTCAGACGCTTTGAAGATGGGAAAGTTACAGAATGGGAGGAAATTAAATGCAGGGGAGTGTATGACATAGGATCAGGTCAGGCTGTAACAGCAAATCAAAATAGGTGTTAGGATTCAAACACTGGGGAACAGCACATGGAGGAGGGTGAGGTCAAATCACTTGTTGTAATGAGAGAAAAATCCATAGTCCCTGTTTAACCCCAAGACAACTGAGTCAAATTTGAATATAAGTTCGAGTTCTGCAGTTTCTCTTTGAAGCTGTGATTTGTGAAGTGTTCCCCTATTGGTTTTGTAGTGTTGCAATTTCTGATGTCAGATTTGTGTCCATTTATTCTTTGGTGCAGAGCCTGTCCTGTTTGTCCAATATATAAGGCAGAGGGGCATTTCCGGCACATGATGGCATAAATCACATTGGTGAATGAGCAGGTGAACGAGCCCTTGATGGAGTAGGTGGCTTGATTAGGCCCTGTGATGGTGTCATCAGTGTAGATATGAGGGCAAAGTTGGCAGCGTGGTCTGTTGCAGGGATATGTTCCTGCTTTAATGTTTCTGTTGTATGATCTGTAGTTGCTGGTAAGTATCCTTTTAAGGTTAGGGGGCTGTCTGAAAGCAACTTTGCCCTCATATCTACACTGATGACACCATCACAGCGCCTAATCAAGCCACCTACTCCATCAAGGGCTCGTTCACCTGCTCATCCATCAATGTGATTTATGCCATCATGTGCCGGAAATGCCCCTCTGCCTTATATATTGGACAAACAGGACAGTCTCTGCACCAAAGAATAAATGGACACAAATCTGACATCAGAAATTGCAACACTACAAAACCAATAGGGGAACACTTCAATCTCCCTGCTCACTCCCTTGACGACTTGTTAATAGCTGTGTTGAAAAAGATGAATAACAAATCACAGCTTCAAAGAGAAACTGCAGAACTCGAACTTATATGCAAATTTGACTCAGTTGTCTTGGGGTTAAACAGGGACTATGGATTTTTCTCTCATTACAACAAGTGATTTGACCTCACCCTCCTCCATGTGCTGTTCCCCACTGTTTAAATCCTAACACCTATTTTGATTTGCTGTTACAGCCTGACCTGATCCTATGTCATACACTCCCCTGCATTTAATTTCCTCCCACTCTGTAACTTTCCCATCTTCAAAGCGTCTGACGAAGTGGGATTTTCTCCCACGAAAGCTCATGCGATAAATAAATCTGTTAGTCTTTAAAAGTGCCACAGGATTCTTGTCTTTCTAGAATAGACTAAGACGGCTGCCCCTTTGGAATTCATATTCATGTCAAGAATTCCCTTTCCAAAACAGTAGGTTCCGAAACAAAGCCATAGTAGCACCGTGCACAGATCGGAGGCAAACAAACTCAGAAATGGATTTTTGATTCCCGGACTGGGGTGGTTGCTGCAGCCACTAAGCATATCCAATAAGTAATGTGTGTATATCATGATGCTGAAGAAAAGTTGCATTTAAACATATGGGCCGGATCCTACCCTCAGCGAAGTTGATGGCACAACCTGTAACAGGGTCAGATTCACCTCTCACTGGAGTTACTCTTGATTTACACCAATGAGGAGAATCAGGCCAATATTGTGAACTACGGAAAACAACGAAGGATCTCTTTCGAAATACACTCTGGGTGTCCAACCCTGATCCGAAGCCCACTGAAGTCAATAGGCTTCTTTTCACTGCTACTATCCTGGGCTTTGGATCCTGGGCCATTAAGCAAGAAAGAGTTTCACTTGTGTCTGTATCCATGTAAGACTCTTTGGAACATGGTAGTTTATTTCAAGAACTAGTGATTTTTTTCATCCAACACGCCAGCAAATATATTGACATAAACTGGCATGATGCTGCACATAGTTCAAAGTAAAGAAGAACCCAGAAATGTTGGTTTTGTGCCCATAAGATATAACATTTATTTGATTCAGGATTTGAACCTTGATTTTTTTCCCCAGTTACCTCTATTGCAATCCAGTGTGGTATTCAGAGTAGGAAACCTCATGCCAGCAGCATCTCTGAAATACGCTAAAACAAGCTCAATTAGAGAATGTCAGCTTCTTGGCTGATGTTTCTTTTCTTTCCCCTCCCCCCTTCTTGTGCCTCTTTAATTTTATTGGGATGACTAAACTCTGAACTATGTTAGCAGTAAACAGAACTAATTTACCCCCTACTTCTTTGAAACAGCTGCTGACAGCTGCACTGTAATTCAATCATGGATCTTTGCTGTGCAGCCTGAAAAACATATTCATATTTTGTTCTTCCCTCTCTACTGTATTTATACTTGGGCAGCTACAGCAAATATTGACCATGTGCCCATGATACCAACCTGCAAGGGTTGGTGGAGATGGTTGCACTATGGCAGAATAGCTGACACTCACCATGAAATATTACCCATAACAAAATACCATTTAGAATTAGTGGGAATAACCAGACAAATACACAAAGTTGTTGGAATATCTTTTGTAAAGTCACAATGATTTATTTACTAGTTTGTACAAAATGCTTCTAACCACTGCTCTATGAAAAAGAACCAGAAATGTGTACATATATTTTGCCAACTGTTAATAAATATTTTCTTAAATAAGGAAACACGTGTGTTTAGAAGAGATGAGAATCATTTTCCTGCATGGGTGATTGAAAAGGAGTTCAGAGATGGAAATAAATAATTTTTCCCACTTTTGTGACAATTATTTACATAAAAATGTACAAAACAATCGTGATGTATAGCCTAGCAACAGAGATCCTATAGTTATGTTTAAAATAAAAAAACAAAACTAAACACCCCAGGATATATAATATATGGATTCAGTACAGAGATGGAAGTTGGTCAGGCAATATACCAGTACTCCTGGGCATTAGTGGCAAAATCTGAACCTTGACTACACTAAAAAAAATAATCAGCTCTGACCATCCAATGCTGACTTCATTGGAACACCTTAACTTCCTGTAAAAAGTTCACAGGCACCTAGAATATGTTGCATTGATGGCTTATACCTATACAACATTGAGTGGCATTAATGATGTGTATGACTGTTTGCATCACTCTTTGAAAACAATGGAGCCAGTGATGCAGTTGCAGACCAACCATTTCTCTTTGACAGATCATCTAAAGACTTTTCAGAAAAGGCTGAAAGAATATTCCAGCCCTCATCTTAGAATGTGACCCAGTAAATACAAGGCCAGATTCCGATTTCAATTAAATCTGACTTTGGTGGTGTTACACTTGTGTAAAACTGGGTGTAAGAGCCAAGTCAGGCCCATAGGCTCTTGATTCCTATTGGAGTTAAATGTGCTGCATTTGGTAATGCTGACTGGTGTCCAAGGGTCCAAAGACCATTAGTGACCATGAGACTCTTTCCATTCCTCAACAGCCTAATTCTGATGCTACTGGAAATCAGTGGTAACACTCCTATCTTCTACAATGGAATTAAACTTAGGCCACAAGAAACAAGCTCCAACTCATTTCATACAGAGATTATGGGGGAGGAGAGGTGTTGTTTAGCCTTAAAAAAAAAAATGCATCTGGTCTAGATTTCAACTGCAGTTTACAGGTAAAAGAGCAGTTACTTTTCCATGGAGCCGAGCAGTTTTCTTATTACAGATGAAACATACAGTAAGATAGGAGTCGCACAGAAAATGCAGACCCAGGGAACCAGGTTTACAAATGTCATGGTTTCTTTTCCACATTTAGGATATGATTCTGCTGGGTGTTTGTTCAGCACTGTCTGTGGGCTTTCAGCACCTCACAGAACTAAGCCTACAGATTTGCAAATTTCCAGGTGCATGATCAGTTACCCATGTTTTCTATGGGAGCAGCATTTTGAGCTTGTCTTTCATAACATTGTAAGTGTCTGAGATATCCAAGTCTAGAGTTAGGTTACAATGCTGGGCCTTATTCACTATTAAATTGTGCTCTTAGCTCTTGTAGTCCACAGTAAATGCTAATCCTTGTTGATAGCTGAAATAGATATCAGTGACATAGAAAATATATATCAAGATAATCTTGTTCTTTGGAGTTATTTTCTTCAATCCTTTCAGTTCCAACAGAGAGATTTCTAGACTTATTTGTCCTTTTTAATTTGAATCAATCCAGATGTAACTTTTGCTAGTGCAAAATTTCATAATGGAAGTTCAAGTATTCAGTCATTTCTCCTGATTATGAAGTTGGATAAACCAATGGTTGGAGGTAATTCTTTAAGAAAATATCTGTTTTTTCCAGGCACATTTCATTCACTCATTTTATTGTGAATAATTTATTACAGGAACTACAAATGCTTATAACTTTGTGCATAAACACACCAGATTCTCACCATGGATGTATTTGTTTTTTTAAAAAGTTCACAATCAACACTGGTGAGTTAGCCATCTTCTGAAAGGCTCATTTGCAGAAGTAGTAACAATTATTTTGGACAGGTTTGACTTTTAAATGGTTCCCCTGGCTTGTTTTATTTAGCACCAGTTTGCAGAAATCATAAGCTAAAGCAAACTTTACTCAAATGCCCCTTGGAATCCAGAATTTGTTCCATTGTCTCCTGTTGATTCTGCACCTTCAGAAACATGGTCCCTACAACCTGGTTTGGTTTTTGTTTTATTTTAAGGAATGCAGGAGACTTAATCTCTTTGCAAATCCATATAAAAATGCTCTTTACAAACCATTGTTCCCTTCCTGCAAACCTAATGGCAGCCACATGCCCGTACCACCATATTCCTGTATTTTTTTAAGATAACATTGGAGCTGTCATCAAAATAGAGCACTGAAATGGCATTGAGTTGTGTGGGAGCGCAGCATGGCTTCGGCACAGTCTCTGGGTTTATAAAGTGAACCTGGGGGAGGGGAAAGTAAACAATGTTAAGATTCTTTTCCCCCCTCTTTTGGGCAAACTTTCAACTCACATGTATGCCATTGACAGAGCTGATTGGTATGCACAAATACCTCGATGTATGTGCACAAAAGGTGAGATTCACAAGCACATCGGGGCATGCCTAAATCAGCAAGATCCATCTCTTCCTGGCTTTCTTATATAGGTTGTGCTGATGAAATCTGTTCAGCTGACAGGCCTAGGTATTCTATAGGGCCCTCCAGGCAATTCTCTGTAGTGGCATGCAGTGGATCTCCAGGCCAGAGACCTTTGTGCAAAGGATGTGGACCCCCCTTCTTGGGACCATCCATTTTTGCCCTTCCCCTCGGGTGCAATCGGACCGTGCCATTTGTGTTTACATCAAGGGCCCCTCTACGCTCATGAAACACATTAAAGCTTGTAACAAAGAGATTACTTCCAGGCCAACTATTAATTCAGGCCATTCCGCTAGACCTGCTTAGCCAGATGCTGATGAAGGCATTATGAGCTAACACAGACCTTCCTTCTCTGCCTAGTTCTAAGGGTTTTGCGTGCATGAAATTATTCCAGTACTGTATTGATCAAAGTTAACAACCTTCATTATTCAACTTAAATTTCACCTACCAGTGTCTGTACAATTGCATGGTTTGTAGCATTCATGTAGGAGTTCAGTGGGAAGGCACATTCTCCCTCACAGTAATATGCAGCATACCCTTCTGGAGCAATTATCCAGTCCTGGATTAAATGGATGTTGGATGATGGAGAAGAAATGGTTTTAATTTCATTGTATATTATTCAATCAATTCAAAGACATTCAGGCAGTCAAAAAATAATGAAAAATGTTGAACTAGCTGCTCTAACAATATGATCGACTCTGAACATGTCTGGAGTGCCTATTTATTCGGAAGGGTCCCACAGGACTTTACAAGTGAATGGTTTGTATACAGCAGAGAGATCACTTCATCCAGTGCTGGAATGCAGTTACCTACAGTGCAAAAGCAGGAGCTGTTTAGCAACATCTAAAACTGTATCCAATCAAAAGTGAAAAATGCTGTGTCCAGTTGAAACTACAGGAGTTTATAGGGCAGAAAGTGATACCCTGAATTTAAAACTAGCCAAAAAGCTGTAGGGATTATCAAATTTTCAGCCACTCTTACTCTGGCCTCCAGTTTGCATGTCCCCTTTTATGCATACAAGCATATGCATATGCCCACAACATAAGAAAACATCCCTTTTGAATATGCAAAGGATAGTGTATTAACATGTATGAATGCACATCCATTTTTGTAGGCTCCAACATTTATACCCAAGTGGACACACAAAATCAGAGGCTGAAAATGTTGTCCATGAGTAAATAACCCCCTCTGCCTCCCCCAGCAAATTAACAAAAGGCATTCTGCTCTCCTCAGTCTTACCCATCTTATGCTTGACCATTGACACCTCACCTGCCAGCCGAGATCCCTGAAACTGACGTACAGCTCATGTTTCTTACAGGCTTGTCGCTGATCACTGCTGCTGTTTTCTGAGTTAGGAGGATGAGAAAAACGGAAACCAAGTAAGCTGGTTGTCCAACTGAATGTTTCAGTGCAAACTTCAAATGCAAACAGGACCATTAAGACTAGATCTCTCAAAGTTGGACACTCCCAGCGCTGACATCTCTTGGCAGAATGGCAAAGGGAATGAGGCATGATTTCCCGTCTGCTGCACTGCACTGCTTTACAGCACTTGTCACTTTCCTTTAGCGGTTTCGGTCTCTTGTATTTTAATGGTAAAAAAATGGCTGGATTCAATAAATATAAAATACCCAGCTGGTTTCTATGCAACGACAAGAAAGCCTTGGGAATTTTTTTTTCATGGCTTTCGCTCTCTTCTTGTTTTTAGTTACAGCACTCTCCTGGGAGGTGGGAGATCCTTTGATTGACTTCTCCTCTCTGCCTGATGGAACAGGACTTGAACAGTGATCTGCCATCCCCCGCAGCCACTGGGCTATTGAGAGAATGGTTTTTATCTGGCCCAACTAATATTTAATTAAAGTGATACAACTTCAATAGGTGAGACTGAGTGAGACCCTCATCAGAATATTCCATAGTCCAGTGGCAAGAGGTGGCAGACCCCTGTTCGAATAAGTGGAGAAGTACCAATCTTCCATCAATTTGCAAATTGCTAATAGAGATAGACGCCTCCTTACAGCTCAGAATTGGGTTCCTATATCTGAGAGAAGGGTGGGTCTTAGCTAACACCCCTGTCATGAGCATCTCACACTGGCTGGTTTAGGCAGCTGCCCACTTAGTTTATTGGCTTTGTGAATTGCACTGTAAGGTGCCTTTCTCTCCCCATTTGTTGTATTGGGAGCCTACATCAGGCTTTGTGAATCAGTGTGGTTCCTATAATCTTCTGAACAAGCAAAAGTTTGACAGTTGTGATGCTCAGTGTCACCATTTCTAAGTCCTTTTGTGGATCTGGGCCTTTTTACTGGTGGTGAACCCCATGGAAAAAGCGGAAAGATCAATAAGTAGATTCAATCAAAACCCCTTATTCTGAACAACCTTGAACTTCAGGGTTCTTTTAAAGCTGGATTGAGACTCTGGTACTTTTCCTGGGCTTTGGTCATGGAATGAACACCTGGACCTGGCAATGAGAAAAGTGATCTTGTAAAATGAACCAACTGGGGACATCCAGCCCCCCTAAAATGTCATCTTTACAATCACTTTCCTATGTACTGCATACATAGACAATCCAGTCCTGCACAGAGGACTATATTGGTTTAGGAGACAATAAATATATACTTAAACTGTAGTACCCCTTAGTGTGGTTGGAGAACATGTTCTAGGCTCCTTTCAAGTAGATTTGCTAGGCTTGTGAACTTGGACAAGCTCTGTAGAACTGTGTATGTGAGCAGCGACATAAACTGTGAGTTTTAGAGAAGGTGAAATCATGGGGAAACTTTACTGGCAGCGACATAAACTGTGAGTTTTAGAGAAGGTGAAATCATGGGGAAACTTTGCTGTGATAGGGGACAGGAGGCCAGGGTAGGAAAATTCTGTCTCCTACAGTTCTGTTGCCTTTGCGAGCTAACAAAGTCAAGACAAATCAGTAGGTAGTTACTCCAGGAATCACAGGGTATTGCTGTGTTGAGTAGATGGCCCCTTTCCCTGGAGCTCTGGCTAGTTCTCCTCCCAAGTCAAAAGATGTCTCAAAAATAGATCTGGCTTTTGCCAATTCAAAGCCTGCTCAGCACAGAGGAAGACCAGGGATTTAAGAAAACCAGAAACCACCCCACAGCCATTTCCCAGGGCTCTCTTGGAAGCCAGATGGGTGTCTTGTATTTTTATAGGAGAGGACCAGAGAAGCTTCAAGTATGTAGGAAGAAGGGTAGGCATTTCAGAAGTTCTTTAGGAGATATAAGAGTTATGTGCTGTCTGGCAGTTGCAAATTCCTTGTACAACTTAGAGTCTTGGTAGGAGGTCACAGAATTCAGGGATGCCCAGCAAGGGCTAAAGGAAATCTTGTGTTTGGGTCATCTCTCTGCTCCCCTTCTGCTCTTGCAACTTTTTTTCAACCTGCTGAGTGAATGAATGCCGGAAAGGGTTGCCAATAGGGAAGCATTTGGCAGCAACTTGTTTTAACCAAACCGATTACTGCAGCTTATATAGCGCTTGATGATGCATCACATAAAGGCTTAAAGATGCTTAAGCTGGATGTTTGTGCACAGGGCTGTCGTTGGGCTATTAAAAGGCCTATAGTAAAGATATTGCCCTTCCTTGATTCTGACCTCTTCATGACTTCAGTGACATTAGCACTTTGTTTAAACTGATGTAGGTGAGGTTGGAAACAGACCTGTTTTACAGTGCAAAGACCAAGTAATTTTTTTTTCAACTGCCTCTTAAAATTCTCTCTGTCCTAGGAAGCCAAACTCCCCAAATAATAACTTCAATTGCCCTAGAAAAGGTGTTCAGTATAGCTAGATGGGAAACAGTTTTCCTAGACTATGAACATTTTTGAGATCCTGAAAATATTTCCTGTCTCAAACAGGGATGAAAAGTCACAATTTAAAATAAATTCAGGTCAGGTCAATTGAAACATGGTTTCTATTTTGACCATTTTTAATTCTGTTTACTATACTTAGCTTATTTAAAAAATTATTTGAGTCAAAAAATATGTGAAACTGATGTTTTCCCAGAAAAAAATTTGATTATGACAAATCACATTTTCCATTAAACACTGAGCAAAAGAAAATTCTAGTTTTCAAGCCAGTGACAGGCAAACATTTGAATGATGCTGAATATACAAGAGAATATGTTGCCTGAGCACAAGAGAGATTTTCATTCTGGTCTCTGCAATACAGTACAAAAGTACACAGAAGAACAGACTTGCCAGCCTTCACTATACCTGCAATGTTGGACACCCGAAAGGCCTCCTGGTTTTTTGGTGTTTTCGATCGATTCTGGCTCCTTTGTTTGCTTCCTGTGGAACGAATACTGCGGAGATGCACCTCTGTGGCTTTGAAGAATGCGACCGTGAAAGGCTGCTTATTTTGTGGGCCATGTCTTCCAATAAGACCAGCCAGTTTGGGATTGATGCTTTGTCCTTAACAGAAATATCGTCAACAACACAGACAGTCAAGAGAAATTGCAATAGCTTTCCATTTCCACCAGCAATATTGAAGACAACATGACTGAAAGAGAATGGGTCTAAACCTCCACATGTAAAATTCCCATTGAGGACATGTGATGGAATGGTCCTGAAATTAATAAACAAAGCCACTTCTGAAAGGAATATCATAGTACAGCTAATTTCGCTTTTATATATGAATGAAAAAGTTAAATAAAATGCTCCTACAAATAATTATTTTACCCTAAATCAGCTTTGCATTAGATTTGCCTGCATTCTTTAGAGGGGTTTCTTTAAGTTCACCAACCTATAATTTGAAGTGATTCCATAAAAGGAACCATAAAACTCAGCTTATAGGAACACTAAATTCCCACTGGAAGATTATTAAAATAAAAATGCCTCGTATTAAATGCTGACACAGTTCCAGATATATTGCATTTGAAAGTAACAAATAGTTCAGATATTTAGAAACACTTTTTATTGCGTCATCTGTCACACATGGCAATACTGAATCAGATAACCTGATTATAGGGACATCATGATTATTGCTCATTCTTTTTCTTGTGCAGGATTTTTAAATGAACTTTCGTTTTGGTCAAAGGTCCTTGATTGATAGCTCTGGTGACTGAAGTCAACTATTCACTGAAGGCACGGCCTGGATAGTGGCAGTATAAATTCCACCCCCATTCACCAATATGTCTTAATTGTGTTGTGAAGGGATCATTTCTGGAGGCCACTGCAATCTCCCTAACCAACCCTTTCTAGGACTCTGATACTAATGATGATGTTAATTCACACCAGTTTTGATAGTGGATTTTGTGATGTTTGTTAGGAACCGAACTGGGACCTGCCAAGAACACTTTAAATAAGCCAATGAAAGCTGTCACTAGTTTTAGCCCAGTCTATACTATTCCCAGCAACATAACTACTGCCTCTTGGAGAAGGTGGAATAGCTACACCAGTGGGGTAAACTCTCCTATAGGGGTAAGTAAAGTCTTCACTAAGTCCTGCAGCAATGCGACTGCACCAGAGCTGCTTCACCGCTGCAGAACTGTCAGTGTAGACACGCCCTCCATCACAAACTGAGCCACACATGGTGGAAGTGAAAGGATCTGTTTTTTCCATTAGCAAACCAGAGAGTCCTTTGGCCCGCTGGTCCTGATTGTCTAAGACAAATTTCCATAACTGCCGTTCTCAAGGCTTTTGTTCTGTACCAAGGGAACAGCCCACATCAGTGCCTCAGGAACCACTGTCTCTATTAGATCTTTTGCATCTTAACTACTTTTACATATGCAAAAAGCTGGTAGACATGAAGGGGTGAGGGAAAAAAACTGGCCATGATCCCAACTCAAGGTAAACAATGGCCATCGATTTATATCTGCTTCTCTCACTCTGAATTTGTCTTAATTCACAACACAAAAGGACAGATACTTTCCCTGTAGAAAGCTAGTGTACATGGGATTTGCACAGAGGATATAGTGGGGTTCTTTTTATTTTACTTACTTATTTTTTTAATAAGCATGACAGCTTGGCAAATGAGCACCTACATCTGATGGCTACAATACCTTATGCTTCCTATGTTGGAGGAATTAGGGTTAGTCCTGTAGATATGCAAAATGGCATCAAGCAAAACCTGCCTTCTAAGAGGAGTCAGGCTTTCTATGGATGAGGTCTAAGTTTGTGCCAGTGAAATGTGCTGCTTCATTTAAATACCTGTTTCATATGCAAAGGTGTGTTTGTGGGCATGAGTACCTGACTACATAATTTTCATTCTCGGTGTAGAACTGATCTTTGTAAATTTGGCCAAATCATCTTTATTTCAAACACCTAAGCTAATCCCACAAAACACTGAAGTGTGTTTAACTCTGAGGACATGTCTAGTCCTACTTTGAAGTCCAGGGAACTACTTGTGGTTTTAAAAGCGATACACTTCTTTTTGGATCAGGGCCTCCTTCCATTTTCAAGAGCAAGCTTAGCCAAAAATAAGTCAGAATTCATCTAGAATAACATTGATCTTTTTATTTATTTATTTTATTTTTAGCATGAAACTTTTTTTCTGATTGCACTGCTGTTGAAAAAAGGCCATGGTTTGGAGAGGGTAAAATATTTTTAGTTGCATCATCTTACTAACAAGAACTTCAGCAGCTTGCTGTTAGTGGCCCCAGATCCACTCTAGCTGATTGAATGGTTTTGCATGAATGTAACAGAGAACTTGGCCAGTTCTTCCATTTAGGGAGAAGCTTGAGTTTTTTGCTGACAGAAAAAAAATGGTATTTTTGCCATAGCAAATCTCTCTTTTATTCATAAAAAAAATCCCACCCTTTTTGCTTTATGACCTTTAAAAAAAACCAAAACCTTAAAAATCTCCTGAATGGGACACATACATAAGAGGTTTTGTGTTCCTCATTAATTGTATTGTAGAGGGGAAAATACTTAGTTCCAGTCAACCTATTTCAAATCCCCACATACAGGTACAGACCAAATTTCAAGAAAAAATGTTGTTTTAACACATCTGTCTATTCTGAATTAATACAATTATGTTCTCTAACACAAAATAGAGCTGTAATCGCAAATCAGAGAATGCAGGCAATTTGTCTTTAGAAACTGCTTATTTTAACTGAGAAAAACAGGATATGAAGCAATAAGTAATAGGCTAAGTAAACTTAAGTAGTCAGCTGTTGTTCCTATGTATTATGAGGGCGTGAAGCATTTCAGGGCTTAGGGTGACAGGATGCCTAAGGCTAATGAATCACGTCAGTGCTTTTCTCCCTTGTTTGAGCATATCCCAACTTCATAAGTGTAAAAAAAAATCCTTTAATTCCCTACTAGTTGCTATTGTTGATGGTATGACTGTGAAGGAACATGAAGACTGATTAAATGAGCTAATCTCTTTTGTATCATTCCATCCAGACAATACTTTTGATTCCATTTTTTTTCTCTCCAGTTGCATTTCATTCAGTTAGAGAGAGAGACTCACAAAATAATTGGTGCAAATTCCAAAACCAGGCAAAACTTGCCATGTTTTCAATTTCATTAGACACTTTAAATTTAGGTCACTTCCTCTGAAAGGTTTGCTACATTCAAAAATCTATGGGTGCCTCTACACTTGTAAATTAAGTGAATTTAAATCGACTTGCTTAAATCAATTTAATTTACTCTGCGTCTGCACTACACTTTCCTTAAGTCTCTTAAGCAAGCTGCTTAAGTCGACTTAAGGAAAATTAAGTCGACTTTCTAAAACCTCCTTTTAAGTCGACTTTTGGCTTAAGTCGACTTTCTAAAGTCGACTTAAGCCAGTGTAGATGTGGAGTAGCCCTAAGTTGACTCTAAGTCAACTTAGGGCTCTCCAGGACTCCCCCACTGCCCTCCCTGCCAGGGTGGCTGGCACAGGGAGAGCCTGGCATGCCCCCCCACAGGGCAGGGCAGAGCCTGCCCACCCTGCCCCTATGCCCTGCCAGGGTCCTTGTCCCCCCTTGCCCCATTGTACTCAGGTACAATGGGGCAAAGGCTGAGCCCCCTGGCACTTGGCAAGGGGTGCCCCCCCTGCCACCATGCACCAGTCCCAGGTCCACCTAGCCCCTACAAGTCGACCTAGGTGTCCAGTGTGGACGCTCTAGGTTGATTTTGTAGGGTCCCCCCAAAGTCGACTTAGCATGTCCACACTTAAATGTTAAGTCGACCTAAATTAACAAGTGTAGACATAGCCAGTAGTTTTGCATCAGAGTCAAAATTACAAAGTTGTGACATGACAACCAGAGCAAATTGCAGCTTTGAAAGGGGGGTGCAGTTTGTTTGAACCCCAAATGAACCTCGGTGATGATATTCTATGCTATTTTGATAAAGCACAGAATTACTTTCCTCGGTGTGTGTTTAAAACAAAACAAACCAAAAACACCAAGTCTATTTGTAAAATAAGGGGGAGACTTTCAAAGCCACAACTGGCATTTAGATGTGTAACTCCCATTGCAAGTTGATGGGAGTTACACACCTAAATTGTCATTCTATTCCTTTGAAAACCTCTCCCCAAGTTTTTTCACTGACAGGTTTGTATAAGAGCCCATTTCTACTTGTCTGTCTACCTCCTTTGTCTGAGCAATTACCATAACTCCACGCACATTTGTGGCAGTTCTGTGCATCCAGGATTCTGAAAATCTGGACAAAATGGCCTAATCCTCTGTACCCTTACGGCAACTGCCATGATCCTATTTGATGTTTTATTTCAGGGGCCTAAGAGCATAACAACTGTCTATAAAATCCTATGCAAATTTCTAGTGTTTAAATGATTTACAATAAAAACTTACTGCCTTAGTTATGCTATAGTCAGATGTACTCCTTACACACCTGCAACTTATTGCTCCCTTGTATGCTAACTCTGCCAAGGTTTTACTACTTCTTATAACCCTGATTTACTCTACATGGAATACACGCATAGCCGGGAAAATATTTCTAGACTGTAGCTCTTAAGAACTAAAACCTAGCAACATAGCCAGCAGATAGCAGCAAAGTTATCCATTCTGTCCCAAGACGCATGGTTTATATTTTCTAGTACCACTGGTATTAATGGTAACTTAAGCAATTAAAATCTTGTACATTTTGGGTTGGATTCATTCTCTTTGTTCAAAAAGAGTGAAGTCTTTGAGATTCAAGCAAATTATGAAAGATGATTGAGAAGGAGACCATAGTCAATTCTACCAAATGAACATCGGAACAAACATGTTGCCATACTGGATCTGAGCCAAGGTCAGAGCAGTATCATATCTCTGATACTCACACCCATTCCTAACTCTCCTGGATTGCATCACAAGCTGGCTGAAGACCCTGGAATACATAGAGTGTCAGGCCGCGCCTCATGTTTCACTGTTAAAATTGATTGGGCAGTTTTAGATGAAAGCATTTTCTTCTCAACAGATTAGGCATGCAAATCTAGTGATGCAGTTGAGGGAAAAGAAGCAGAAAGGAGACATAGCACAGAGCAAAGAAAAAAGGCCTGGGTAGAGAGGAACACCAAGCACCAGGAAGGAAGCTGTGTGCAGAAGAATTCTTCCCTTGATTCACTGTGACCAGCATTTCGGGTGCTCCAGTTTGGGATTATTGCAGCTGGGGAGAGAGGGAGAAAATCATTGCTAAATAGAAGAGGACAATGGTTTCCATGTGGATGGGGAAGGAGGTCATGCCTTAATGATTCCTACCTAGTGTTAAAGAGAAAACATGGACTTGATCCTCAGTTACACTGACTTACATCAGTTGAGGATTTAGCCTGTACAGTTTCTCACTTTTCAATGTAACATAACTGGAGAGACTTAGCAATTAAGACTTCCTTGACATTTTCTTCCCCACCCACACAGACACCATTCGGTTGTTTTTTTTTCCAGTTAGTAAATACTTTTTCCAATCTATTTTAAACAGTGAAGCACTACGGCTAGAGTATTTATAAGTCTGGCTGGGCCAAATGAGAGATCAATTTGTATGTGCAGTTTCCAGGACTTCAAGAATAAAGAAAATAAAGGCATGTGCAAATTAGTCATGTGCTTAGTTACTAGACTGCACACATTTACAATGATTGTATGTGCAAAATAGGGCTCAGATCCATTCAACGAGCTTAATTTTAAGCATCTGAATAGTTTCTTTTGGGATACTTAAAGTTAAGCACGTGCCTAAGATTTTACTGAATTGGGACACAGATGTGTGATAATTATTTAGATATGTTCAAATACAGTGCGGTAGTAGTAGTGGGTGAATACTGCAATAACACTTTTCCGATAACTGCATCTTAAGAAAATTCAAGACAATCTTGAAAAATCACACTCAAATGACTATGGTTGCATTCAGACTGGTCCTGACTGGATTCCTATAGCCAAAATGTAGTCTTTTGGATGACATTACAGTCTGAAACTTACCATCTATACTCTCAACTGATAGCTGCAGACCGAGATTATGTTGTGGATTTACCACCCAGTGATTACTGGTTGCTGTAATATCAAACACCAACCAACCTTCTTCTGCAGCCCAAATTGTTCGAGTGTCCAGCAGGAACAAATCCGAATCCCTGAAGAATGCAAAAGAGATCTCAGTTATCGGGATAGTCAAATGAAAATCATTTACTGTAAATAGCTGTTCAGGTTGTGCTTCAAGCAACACACTTGGTGGCCCTAACCACAGTATACAAATGCCACAGAGAGAAAACTATACCTAAGTGCTGTTTTTACTGAACAGTGGGCAGGTGGATTGAAGTAGAATTCATGTGGTTCAGAGCACTATTACAGATAATCCAATTGATACAATTTTTTCAAAAAATGTATTCCAGACATATATGTGAACATTTATTGTGTTTGCACATGAAACTGGCTACGTACAAATGAATAAGGCAGCTACCTCTGCAGGATTACAAGGCAGCGTTACTTCGTGTGGCAATATCCTTTCAATCTATTGTTTAAACCTAAATAAAGACACACTTCAATTACTGAGGACCAGAAACTAAGAATGAGAAATCAGAATGGGAGAGTATTTGTAGGACTCAGACGTGGCTATAGAAATTATTCTGGGTTTTCAACAATTTACCTCTGATGAGCTACAACTGAAAATCTGGTAAAATACAAGGATTTCAAAGGTTCTGAAAAAGAATGGATCTTTCATCAGAAGCCAATGCAAGGTACCTTGGATGATGATGATGAAGAAGAAAATTTGGGTAATGGTTTAGCTGGCTCGAAAAAGAAAAGTCTTTCTTTACAAGAAGCTTGGAGACACCCCGGTGGTGGTGGACAAGCCCTTTAGATGATACTTTCATATTTTATAGTGTGCAGATGTGACAACTTGTTGGACAGTAACTGTAGTTTTTTTGAGTAAAGAAAAACCTTGCAAAGGGACAAGAAAAGTTATTTTATTGCCTCATAAGCATGGGGAGGGCCAGATAAAGCTTTTATAGACTTGTCATCACAAATGTCTTTAGTTCACTCGGGGCCCCTGGAACATTGTATGATACAAAACTCTAGGCTTAGAGGATTTATATGGCCCCATTGCCAGAGTAATTGGAGAGCCTGAAAAACTTCTATAGAATTGAGCCTCAGTCGTTACCAGTGGATGGCTGTCTAGTACAGTGGTTCTCCACCTTTCACAAGTCACAAAACACTTAGTGGCATGTGGCGACCCTACAGGACACCCCAGCCAACCCCTCCCAGGCCAAATCCAGCCATCTCCCTGGCTCTCTGTTACATACATACTGATGGTAATGTGTCCCGACACAGTGGTTGAGAACTGCTGTAGTGGTTTGCATGAAATTAAATATCCAATGCCAGTCCCTGAAGGACAAGCGACCACATCACTATATGCTTATTGAAGTACAATTTCATATTTCCTCCACAAACGCACAACACTCCTAACCCGGGCCCGTGTTATTGTGGAATATCGGCAAATGTTGCTGGGGCTCTAACTAAGATTACATGCTTTCCAGGGAGAGAAATCTTATCAGCTGGAGACAGAAGGAAGTTCCTTGTGAAAAAGCAGCATCTGTTCCTCTTACTGGAAGTGTGCTGCTGGTAGGTAGGAGAGCAGAGTTCAGATGAATCCTATAATGTGACATTCCCTTGCTGTTGAGGGCTGGCCAGAGCAGGGTTGGGAAGATAGCTCATAAATAAGCTTTTTGGTTTTTTAAAAAATGATTTTGCTTAGGGAAAAAAAACAGGCATTAGGCTCTGACCATATATCACAATCTAACTTCTTGGAAGAGGAGTGGGCTACAATGCTGTTTCTGGCCTGTGTAGAGGGGATCACTGTATGTGTAAATCAATTACACAAATGTGAGACAGTGCTAGGGCTGACAGCTATAACTAACTTGGGACAAAATATGTCTCATGGGAAACAAAGATGAGAGAACACTACACTTGTGTTCACTTGTGACCCAGGCCAATATTTGACTCTAAGGGTGTGTCTACACTTGTAAATTAAGTCGACTTAAGCTTGCTTAAGTCGACTTAATTTACCCTGCATCTACACTACAGTTTCCTTAAGTTGACTTAAGCAAGGTGCTTAATTCGATTTAAGGAAAATAAAGTCGACTTAATGAAAATTAAGTCGACTTTATTAAACCTACTTTTAGGTCGACTTTAGGCTTAAGTTGACTTTTTCAAGTCAAGGGTCCCTGTCCCTGTCCCCCTTTGCCCCATTGTACCCATGTACAATGGGGCAAAGACTGAGCGCCCTGGCACTGGGCAAGGGGTGCCCCCCCCCGCCACCGTGGAACTGCCCAAGGTCTCCCTAGCCCTTAGAAGTCGACCTAGGCGTCCAGTGTGGATGCTCTAGGTTGAGTTTGTAAGTTCCCCCCTAAGTTGACTTTAAATTTAGGTGTAGACATGCTAAGTCGACTAAAGTGTAGACATTGCCGTAGATTCTAGAAGAAAAAGACTTTTATGCTAACACTCTGCCTGATTTGTCCCTCATCTGCAGCCCATGAATTGCAAATAGATACTCAATAGAGATGAAGCTTGCTTGATTTTTTTCTTTTTTTCTTTTTTCTTTCTTTTTTTTGTGGGTTGCAGGTGGAAGATAATAGCAATAATAATAAGTTTCTTCTGTCCTGCAATATTATTACTCAGAAAAACCAGCCTTTAAGCTTCCCGTGCTGATGTGATGCAATCCAGACATGATGCGTCAAATGCAGGGGTGACTCAGTTTGGGAAATTGTATAAAGTATTTGTTCGCCTGTAGTTACAACAATGTGCAAACAATAGGCCTGGAGGGGAAATCCTCAGTAGGAGACATCAGAAGGACGTGCTGAAGAGAATTGGCCTTCCCACATACACTTGGAATGCTGAGTCCCAAAACGGGCTTGTGTCAAATATTCTCTGGAGGGGTTCACATTATTAATGGATTAGTGCTTTTCATTCTGGCCTGCAATCAATGGTGAAAAATGGGATGCAAACCTGAATGGTGTTGCAAGCAGAACATTCAAGCTCATCAGTGCACAGAGCTTGTTCCAATTAAAAGAAACCTCTTGTTCTTTTATAAAGAGCTGCCCTTTAAATAAAATGGCCTGCTTACCAAAAACACATGGCAAAATAAAATCAAAGCCGCAAATTGCTGATTGCAAGGCATGCTCTTGAAACACAGTCGCTAGACAAGCTGTATTAAAATACAGAAGCAGTTTCACGCTGCTTCATAGCAAACATTAACAGTTTGCATCCTGAGACAGCAATTCTATGTGCTTCCCAAACTTGCCCTCTTTATAATTCTTTCCTTTTGGGAGAGAGGGAAGGGGGTCTTTTTACATACTCCAACCTGAAGAGTTATAACATGATTTGACAGCAGTTCAATTTAACCTCAGCTCCACTGTTCATGCGTTAAGAGCTGCAGAAGGCAACCATTGGCTTTACATTACACATTTTATAAGTCATGCAAAACCCAGGAACTATGCTACGCATTCTTGAGCACCATCTCCTGAAACCTTGTCTGCTAACTATGGACATACAAACAGATCTAGAACATGCTTGGAAATTTGTGAACTAAACTTGTACAGTCAGGACTCAAAGAAATTGCTCATGTCTTTGCACTGCTATAGCTATGCTCATCTGAGGGCTTCAAAGGGCCTTACAAATCTTTGTGAGCACTACTTGCAGGGAAATAAGGATTGTCCCCCAATTTTCAAAAAAGATAAATTTGGACAGAAACGAGTTATGGACTAGATTTTTTTTCCAGTGGTGCTGAACACTCAATACTCCAAATAAAGGCAATGCAAGCTGGTAAGCACACATCAATTCTAAATCTCAGGACCTGCAGCTGGCAAGTAACTACTGACTTGTGCTCCTATCACAGTGAGGCCTAATTTGATAAGTCTCGTTCTGAAAGTGTAAGCTCTGCACTTTCTGAAAACAGGGCCATTTTAAGGTATCTGAGGTTGGACACCAGGAAGCAGAGGCATCCAAAATTACAGCTGGGGGCTCATCTCTTACTGAAAATGCTGCGTCAATACCCATGGATTGACGCAGCAGGATCAGTTGGGTGGCCAATGTAGACCCCTTCAATCGATCCCAGAAGTGCTCTCCTGTTGACTGAGTAACTCCACTCTTCCAAGTGGGAGCAACGCTGTGTTGAAGGGAGAAAGACACCACAGTAAGTGAGAGTAATTCAATCAATGGGAGATGCACGTTCTGCAGCACAGCGAGAGTCCTGTGGCACCTTAAAGACTAACAAATTTCTTCGGGCATAAACTTTCGTGGGATCCAATCTACTTCGTCAGATGTGGAAATTCTGCAGCATGCAGCTGCCATATCTCCCATTGACTTAGCTCCACGGTGTAAACTAGGCTGCACTCTTGAAAATCTGGCTGCAGGTGATTTGCCCTCAAATGGTGCCTGGTAGTCCAGGAAATTCCCTTATTAGATCTATCATTTTCAGGACTTCAGAGCCTACGTGTGCTGACCAGCACAGTTCCTTTCCTCCTGCTGCACGTTGCTTCAAGCATAAGGAGCAGAAAGAATGGGTACATGTGGGGATGGGTGGATGTGGGAGGGCTGTGTGTGAACTAGGATGCAGGTGGGTGGGTGTGGGGTTGAGGGGTGCATTGGAAGAGGAAAACAAACAAGGAATCCTATGGCACTTCTAAAGACTGACAAATTTATTTATCACATGAGCTTTCGTGGGAGAAAATGTCACTTCATCAGATGCTCCCATGAAAGCTAATACGATAAATAAATTGTAGTCTTTAAAAGTAACATATTGGCAATTGAATTTCTAATTAATAATTAAAACTGTAACTTGCTTGTTTCCCTTGGTGTCTCTGTTTTGGTTTATTTTGTTTTGTTACACTTTTCTTCTCACTCTACTTTCTGCTTCTTTTCTCTTGGCCCACAGCCCATGTGTTATATTTTTCCTGCCTGTTGTTCCCTCTTTCTTATCAGCCATATGCATTCTATCCCCACACTGTGCTCTCTCTCCCCCCTTTCCCTATAATTGTGTCTCCCTCTTTTCCCTCAAGTCTCACTGCTGCCCATCCTCTTCCTTCATCTTCTAATTAGTTCCAAAGGGGGAGCCATGTTAGTCTAGTTCAGCAAAACAAACAAGGAGTCCTGTGGCACTTTTAATCTTTTCTTAATTTTATGCTTTTGGCAATAAAAGGATTTTATAAAGTAATTTAAAGTATCTGTGTGATAATCACTCTTACCCATTCCCTGAGGGTTCCTAGTTCAAAGTTGTGAATATCTACTGTGGTCAGATTCGGACGTGAACCTGAACTCCCTAGAAAGATTTACTGGTAATCCCAATTAAAATTCTAATCTAAATCATAAAGAATCAGGCTACATGTGTGAACAATGTTGTATTCATTTGCATGTCTCTTCAAAGTATTTCACTTCCTTACAGTCCAAATTCCTCCACTCTGACTAGCAACTTAGGAGGGGATTTTCAGAGGCACAAACTCTGACTCTTATACTATTTTGACAGCTCAAAGATATTGCCATGGCTGCTAGCAGCAAGCCATAGAGCAAGACTGCAGCGGTGCCATGAATCACCTCAAAACATGAGCCTTGTTCCCATTCTCTAACCAGCAACAATTCATTCTCCTTTATCCCCAAGCTTTCAAGTTGCCCTTGATATTAGTTGTCCTCTTTCCTGGCTCTAATACCTAAACAAATGCAGCAAAGGAATTAGTTTCTTTAGCTGAGTGGGAACTATTTGAAGTCATGTTACCTCTTTTAATACATGTTGTTAGAATTGCCAACCCCAAGAGTTCAAAGATGATGAGACTGATTTAAAAATCAGGAGGTGTTTTGGTTTGCCTTTCTTTTAAAGAGTAAGTTTGGGTTTTTTCTTATTCTTTCTTTTGAACTGTTAGGATACGCTCAGAACATGTTTTCTGGCTTTTCTCAGCAAGCATGCGTGTAGGAGTTTATTTTAAAATACAATTAAAGCTCATACTCTCATATAATTACTTGGTTTTGTGATTGGGAGCTGGGACACTCGGCAGAACACTGTTTCTTGAGAGAGAAACAGTGAAATTGAGAGTTGGTAGTATTGCAGCAGCAAGGGTGAATAGTAAACAAAAATCCTACAATTATAGGGTCAAATGCTATAAAATATAGGGATAGCCCTAAATTAGATTGAAAACTGCCTCTTCCTTTGCCTCCATTATCTTCTTTTAACCTCCCTCCAGCTCTCTCTTTCTTCTTCTTCACTGTTTCTTTAAAAATGCATGTTAATACGAGTTAATGAACACTAATGAGGATTTCCAAATTGAACGAAAGAATGAATAAGAGGATGAATGGGCAAGTGAAAGAGGGAACAGGAAAGAAACAAGGAGTGTTGTTAGCTTTCACTATGCTGTAACGCCAGAGATCCCTTGTTTAACTGGCTGAAATTCTGTCCTCTTGATAAACGAGGGATCCTTGAGACAACTCATCCGAACATCTTCAGTAACAGCCCCCAGGCAAGGAAAACAAATACTGTGCAGCAATATGTTTTGAGCAAAAGCTGGCTATTCTGGAAAGTCCCTGATAACGCTGTGACAGTTCTAATATTGAGCTTTCCAGTCTTTAACTGATAGTCTGGGGTATGACCTGATCCTATGTCATACACTCCCCTGCATTTAATTTCCTCCCATTCTGTAAGTTTCCCATCTGCAAAGCATCTGACGAAGTGGGATTTTCTCCCACAAAAGCTCATGCAATAAATAAATCTGTTAGTCTTTAAAAGTGCCACGGGACTCTGTTGTTTTTCACCACAGGTGTGGTGGCATTTACCAATGCTTTAGAGATGTGGGAATTCAAATGATACAATAATAAAGCCTTGCAATTCTGTAGCATCTTCAGATCACTTAATAAATATGGATCTAGCCTCCCAATTTCCCTGAAAATTGGGTTGTTAAAGCCTGTTTTATAAAGGGGGAGATGAGGTTCAGGCAAGTTAAAAATTGTTACATGACTAGCTTCAATTCAGCTGGTGAGTGAGTTAGCAACCGAGTGTTACCTCCTGCAGCTAGAGGGCTGGATCACAAATCACAAAAAAAAGTCTCCATGGATGCTGGCACCTCTTGCTAGCCTTTCCTGGTGTGTGTCGGCCAGGTGAACTCAATCTGAGTCAGCAACTACAGAAAATAGCTCAAAAATGGGGAGGAAAAATGTGTAGTGGTGGGAGGGGTTGGGTTTTTTTAACCCAGCTGGCCAAAATTCTTAAAGCTTCAGAAAAAATTCCAATTAGGATTTCAGCGGGTTCCAATTTTATCCCATCTACTGCTAAATGCTCTTATTCATAGCTCCTTTTGCACTCATTGTTTAGAAAAGAGACGTGGATACCACATAAAATCTGGGTTCCAAAAACTCTGCTTAAAATTTGGCAGCCGTTATCTTGTTGTGGAGAGGCACAACATGTTTTCCACATGCCCAGTAGGAATAGTGCAGTAAAAAGACTATATAACCAAGCTAATATTTTAAAGGCAGAAGCTGCTGTTCAGCAATGGAGTTTGTGGATCACTTTCATTCTTGCATCTTTTGGCTGAGTAGGAACCCGCCATGATGTGCAAAACGCCTCCTGCAGCTAGACAAGTGCCTGCGATGAGCCTTGCCTTGCTAAGGGATATCAGGATTTATCATGGGTTTACAGGTTGCAGCCGCTCACATGAGCGCTCATAAACAGTGACCCAAACTCTGCAGCATTTTCAGCAGGTCTTTGCTACTGTACTAACCAGCACGCATAGATATGGGCAGTTATTCAATCTGTGTGCACAAATGAAATGACTTTATATGATCTCAGTAGTTGCACCTCCTAATATTATAGGTGTATTTTTAGATGCTTTTTCAACATTTGGCCCAGAGGTTTGGGAACACTGCTAGAAGCCTGAAGCACTACAATAAAACAAACCCTCCAATTTCACAGTGTGTTGCCATCTGCTCACCTGATTTCAGCTCTGCTGAGAAATCACACTGGTTACTTTAAAACTTGCCCACTCAGACTTTGTGAGAGTCAAGGGCATAAAAGAAAAACAAAAGAGGAGTCCAGTGGCATTTTAACAAATTTATTTTTCACATGAGCTTTCGTGGGCAAAGTCCCACTCTGTCAGATGCCAGAGTGGAAAAAACTTGCATTGAAAAAAATCTTACAGTATGGGAGTGAAAGGTAAATCCATTGATTACATTTCAGTGCAACAGGTCAGGTTACTTCAGCAAATCAAACAAGTTTTATAGATTCAAACACAACGTATCAGAAAGTGGTGAGGTAGAGGGCTTTAATGGTTATTGGAATTATACATTTAAATCCCTTGCGTCCTGATGGAAACGGACTCCGTTGAATAGGATGCCAAATTGGGCTGGTGGGAGCATGGCTGGGATATTTTAAAACATAAGCGAAAATGTTTCAGATACATGTCTGCCACATGTCACAATGTCAAACAATGGACAGCATGAGGCAACCCCTTATTCTTCATGCATGTGGGGAGGGCTGGATATGGAGGGCGATGAGTGAACTAGGATGCAGGTGGGTGGGTCACTAAATATGACGCTACTGGAAATGACTGACAGGTAACCACTGCAAGATGAACATGTTGCAACTAAATTTTAATTACCAAAGGCGGTTCACATAGTGTGAAATCTTATCTTCATTCATATCAGTAGCCAAATTGCTACTGACTTCCACAGGGCCATGATTTCTCCCCATAGTGCCAAATCCTGGTCTTACTGAAACCAGAGGTGAAACTGGGACCTGGATTTTTAAAGGTATGTAGGTGCTGAAGATGCAGATGGGCACCCACTGGGATTTTCAAAAGCAACTAAGAATATTAGGTGACTAAGCAAGAAGCCTATCTTGCTTAGGTATTTTTGAAAGTCCCACTAATTGCCCTTCTTTGCATCTTTTAAGCATCTAAGAATCTTTGAAAAATCTGGCTCTTGACCCTTACATCCACTGTGGGAAAGAGAGCTTTTGGGGAACTGATATTTATTTTGGAAAAAAATTCTTTGTATGGAAGCAGAATAAATGCAATTAGGGCAGGCTCTCAAATCCATATCTTACTAGACTGTGATCTCAGAAGATCTTTTCAAACTGGGGGAGGAAGGAGGTCTCTCCCAAGAATCACCAAATAGACTGATATTCTCCGCTTGAGCCTTATTTGCTGATACATTCTTGACTCCAATTTATTTTGGAGAGTGGCTTTCTATGACAACATTTCCAATTTCAGTATCTGAAATAAGCTACCTTCAACATCTTTCATCCACTCTTATCCATTTTACCATATTTACTCTCTGGCACTCGGAGATGAAAGGCGTTACCATGTTTTCCTTTGATGCCGACAAGGAGCTAGAACTATGCTTGTATAATCAGGGATACCCTGGTTGTAAACTTTAGATTGCACGAGCGCTGTTTGTGCAACCAGAAATAGGGACTTTAGGTCACACTGCACAGCATGTTACTTGATCCAATTTCTTGCATTTGCAAAACTCCTTCCCAAGTTTTTAGGTGAATGAACCATGAAGACCAAATGGGAGTTGGATATGAATCACTGGACACTAAATTATGCCCAAGGAAACTTTAAGACATTGTTATATCAGTCAAAGGGTCAACTATTTTCACAGTGTTTATGAAATTCAAGACACTGCTTCAGGGCAGTGCCTGATATTTTGAGACTGAAGAACATTTTATATACTTTTGGAGAGGGAATTATGCCAACATTGAAACTGCAACTTGCAATGAATTACTGGATTAATAGAGTTTGAGGCCAGAAGGGACCATTAGATCATCCAATTTGACCTCCTGTATATCACAGGCCATTAAACTTCACCCAGTTTCCCTGTCTTGAGCCCAATAACGTGTGTTTTACTAAATCATAACTTATGTTTGGCTAAAGCATAACTTCCAGAAAGACATTCAGTCCTGATTCAAAGAATAGAGCTGTGATCTCATTTTCACCAACATGGTTGCTTTATGCACATAATACAGTGGATGGGGAAATGACAGAGTTCCCAATATACGTTCAAATGTTAATAACATTACTGAGGCCTAGAATTTCAGATATGGGCTCTATTTTGTGGTTGAAGCTATGTCTGTCCAGAAAGAACTGTGCCTTCATTTTGTACTGACGATGAACTGTAGATACAAATATAACCAGTGAGATATCTATCAACCTGTCTGAGTTTGCAAGGAGAGTAATATATTGCTCAACTCCTAAAATTTAACCATGCTTCGGGTGTCCTTAAGCCGCTGACTGCCAGATGCTGGGACTGGATGACAGGGGATGGATCACATGATAATTACCCTACTCTGTTCATTCTCTCTGACGCATCAGGCACTGGCCACTGTAGTAAGACTGAATTCTGGGCTAGATGGACCATTAGTCTGACCCAGAATGGCCAGTCTTATGGTTAACCTGCAATGTGGGTGAACAAATACAGAGAGAAAAACTGCATCTATAAAAATAGAGGTTTAATTATGGCAGAACTGGATATCAAGCCTTCGGTATTCATAAAATACTTTTCAAAGGAGAAATATTTATGGGGCCACATATCCTGCTTCTGTTGCACTGGAGGCTCCTTTGAAGTTGAACTGAGGTTGTTTCACTGCATTAGAAAGGCAGCAGGATGCTATAAGCCGTAGATTGTATCTGTATAGTATAGGGGTGGGCGCCTGCACAGTAGTACACGTGTGGCAAGTCATAGGAGGAGTAAGCCTGGAGAATCTGCTGTTGGATGGCGCTTCTCATTCATGCCCACATCTTCATGTAATGGTCAAGTTGATATTATGTAGACTCCAGCAATATTGGAAGAGAAAAAGGCCAGCTCATCTTTGTGTTTAACTTTAAGAGGACACTATACCTGTCGTGTTTCCGGCCTTTGCTTGTATATGTAGATTTTATGAGAGCTTTTTAATGTTAATTACATGAGGCTCAAATAGTCTTCTAACTGGTTAGAAAGAGAGAAACAACAAGGAAATAGAGGTGAGAAAATGTTTGCTTTTTCTCTCCACCTGCTCAGAGACATCATAACCTGATAGCCTGGACTATTTATCCATATTAAAGCTGGAGAGCAGGTCAGGATCAGAGCTGATTAGAAAATTTTAGCTGAAACATACTTTCAATGCAAAGCAGATAAAACATTTTCACAATTTTTGTGAAAATATTTTTGTCTTCTGACCATCTCTACTTAAGAAAGGTCAACAGGAAATGGCTCTCCAGCAGAAACAGCTGGTTCAAGATCCATGATTGCCTATGTCTCGAGTATCCCTAAGACTTTTATGGAGCCCCTGTAAATGCTGGCTGAAGAGCCATGTGTTCAGCTAGTAAACCAGATCACACAGCTCTGTGTATCAGTCACATATCTTCCATGCATATCTACTGTGGTTAAGAAAAGCTGGTCTTGTTGCAACAGGAGATAAAAGAGAAACCCCAAGCTGTAGATCATCAGCCCTGTGAGCAGCATGAGAAAATGGGACACAGAATGTAGCATTTCCAGCTCAGGTGCATACATGTTCTGTAATTATAAATCTACTTCCAAACAGGTATACAGACCCCAGTGCTTTTCAAGAAGTTGCCATTCTACTGATTACCAGCAATTCAAAGCATTTATAACCAATTTCCATCGTGTACTAAGTGGGTGAATTCTATTGAATTCAATGGAGATGCACCCACTTACATCTGGACAGAGTTTAGCCATCAGTTTTGGTCCTTAATCCCCACAAAACCCATGGAAAGAGCAGGTACCCCAGTGTTCCTAATGGACTCATATATAGGCAGTGCATCCATTTTCTCACATTTTTTGCTTTTAGGAGTAAGAATAACTTGCGCAAGGCACAATTTGCAAGTACTGTTGCTCAGTCCAAGTAGCTGCCTATGGGCAAATGCACGTACACATGACCCAACCCCAGTTCACATGGCCATGTCTAGTTACAGCCTTCTGCAAGTTCAGTGGCAAAGAATCTTTGGCGAGTTCATTCTTCAAGTCCCATGCCACTAAGTTGGGCAACCAGAACTGGGGCAATAAACATCTCCTCCAACTTCTAACAGCAAACGTTTTGGTTTGCACACTGCAAGCCAGAATTTGAAAAAGAGCTTTTGTGTTTAGAATACCTTTGACGATGAACATTTATTTAGAGAGTAAATTTCTTTCTTTTATTTTTCTCTGCATTTTTGATTTGCTATAATAAATAGTTAAAAGTACAAAGCATCCTCATTGGACTACTTTTTTGTTGATCTTGTTTTCAGATCTGTTGTTTGGCTGTATCAGGGCCTTGTTTCAAGGATGTGTAACATTATTGGTGCACACTAAATAGTTCTGGAGAATAATTTTCTCATCAATATTTGTAAAACACTGTATGTTTGTATGCGCATAAGTGCGGGAAGGATTTTGCTATTGTCAATGGGATTCATGTGTAAAAGAGACATGCAAATGCAACTAAGTGTTACCAATAAATGGCTTTGAGATTGCTGATTAATTGGGACTAAAAACAGATGAGAAAATTAAACATATGTTCTCATTCAAGTTCCCTGGAGAATTAGTCAGGGAGCATGGCGTACATTAATAATTGCTTGGAATGGATTAAATAGCTCATCTTCTATTTTCACGCACACAAAACCAATCAGTTGATATAAAGAGCATGGTGTCATCTGTCAGTGTTAATTAGAGATCTCAAATGCCTCCCGTAATAAAGAACAATGAATAAGTTACCCTACAGGGTTAGAGAGGAAGTATTCAGATGCGGTTTTGCTACCTCACAATCCATAAGCAGAAGGAGAAAGAGAGCAGTTCTTCCTAAAATCCTAAAGTAGTTTGAGTCTAGGATCCAATGTCTCTCCCAGTCCTCCCCCCCACAACACAGACACATACATGCAGCATCTCTCTCCCATTTCTGCTTTACTGCTCAAGGGCTAGTGGACAGCCCAGGCATAGTAAGAACAGCAGCCGTTGCGCACTTCCTTAAGGGGTGTGCTGTACTCTTTTACTGAATTTTTGCACTGCACTTCAAGTCATCACAGGAAGCTCTGTAATCCCTGGGCAGTTACCGCACCTAGCAATCAAAGGGTTAACAGAGTAGCGAGTGGTGCCAGGGTGTGGACTATTAAGATTTCTTGGCGTTCAGGCAGAACCAAAATGTAAAATTACATAAATACACTTTTCCTGAAGTTCTTGTACTAACAATCTTCAAGATGGAATAAACTATACTTTCTTCCGAAAGGAACCAAATTCTACTTACCGCTATATTAATCCAGAATGACGTCACTTCAGTGACGTTACTCTGGCTTTACACTGATTCATCTAGGAGGAGAAATCAGTCCTCTGTTTTCACTGACAGTTATGCAATATATTCAGTGTGCTCTTGTCAATCTCTCACCTTCCTGCATGCTCCTGCAGTACCTGGTAGACGCTGATCTGGAATGTTTCATTATCAAACCGTTCTCGGATGTAATCCTTATATATCCTGAACTCGGCAGCCGTCACTGCTTCCCCCTCTGGGATCCTGGAGAGATCAAACCTGAACTCCCGATGGTGATAATGCTGATGATGGAATTCTTTGTCATGCTCCACTGAAATGGAAAAACAGCCTATTAGCCACCAGCTCTTGTTTAGTTTCTCTGTCTATCAAGTAACTTGCACGGAGCCACAGCAGAAGAAGGAAATCTAACATTTGACGACCTCACTGCATCCTGCTGTTCATTTCTTGCTAGTTTTACACACTTGGAATATGGAACTAATGATTGCATTGTTTCTGAAACCATTTTGCCACCAAGCAGTGCATAAATATGCAGATTATTGTCTCGTAACGATTTCTGGAAGAGCTCTGTTTGACAACTCTTTCTGGACATTTGCCACTAGCAATGCACAAGCTACAGAGGTGAAGGATCTTAAAGTGAAGGGGGGATTTTTCAGAAGCCCTGACTGTTGGAACAATGGCAGGAGAGTGAGCCAACACTGTGCATTTTCCAGTTCTTGAGACCTTTCTGATGTTAGTGCCCAATGTTTTGTGCCAATGGAACTTGTTACAGAATCAACAAAATTATCAAATTCTATCCCACAATATCTAAGCTTTCATTTGGAACCAATTCTAGCCCTTAAGACTGTGACAAAAACCTTCAAACTGAGTACCTGCCTAAGTCTGCAAATTGACACCCTGTGATAATAGCTTTGAGATGTGTAAAGAATTAAATTCATCAGCAGGGTGTTAACTCGGAGCAAGCTTCTCCCCCTAAAAGTCTTTTAAGTCACCTCCATCCTCTGCCAGCAAAGGGGAGGACAAGTGGAGAAAGCTCTTCCCCTGTGTTAAAACCTTGGCCTCTGGAGTGCTAATAATGTAAATCACTTCCAAATCTTCCTGGATGTCAAGTACCCCATTTGCTATTTCATACTACTTTTACTTCTAGCTTCCTCGCCGCAGCTCCTACATTGCAATTATGCATTTTCAGTGTGTGGCACATTGCAGACTGAACATGTGAAGACAGCACAAAGTGAATTTAATTTCAAAATAAATACGTGTGCAGAGTGCCTATTTTATCATACATGTTCACATTTAATGCATTCAAATTTTCTTTTCCCGGAGCCTTGTTCCAGACCTTAGGTCCAACTTGATACAGAGGACATGTGATCACAACCAATATTCCCTTACAGTGTATACTGTATCTGAAATGGCAATAGTAATGTTTGTTTGTAGTATGGTAATGCCCAGAGGCGCTGACTGAGATCAAGTCTCTGTTGAGCTAGCGAGGCTCTATATAAAGTGAGTAAAGGGCAGCCTCTGTTCTGAAGAATTTACCCTCTAAATCAGGGGTCTGCAACCCAAAAGATAAAAAGAGCCATTTTTAAAAATTCCTTCAATAACAAAGTGTTTTGAGAGCCACAATGGGTGTAGCCTCCTGGTGGGAGGTGCAGGGTGGTGAGCCAGGATTTCTGCTGCAGGGTGCCCTTATGTGGGGGGCGGGAAGCCTGGAGCTTGGCATGGGCTGCCCGTGGGGTCCCTGGTGGCTGGGGGAAGCCCAGAGCCAGGCATGGGCCTCCTGCAGGGTACCCTGGTGGTTGGGGGAGCCCAGAGCCGCAAGGGGGCAGCCAAAGAGCCGCATGTGGCTCCAGAGCCACAGGTTGCAGACCCCTGCTCTAAATAGACAAGGCAGACAAAGGAAGGTTGGGGAAAAAGAGGCACAAGGAGCTGACATGATGTTCCAAAGATCAGAAAGCATGTCAGTGAGAGATCTGAGATTAGATTCCTGGTCTCCTAAGTGTTAGTGCAGCGTGCTCCATCCAGCAGACCTCACTGCCTTTAACACACAACTCACGTAATTAACTTTAAGATTCTCTCGGTAAGGAAGGTCTCTTTCGACAGGCCTGATTCTCTTCTGATAGCAGTTTTTAAACTGATGTAAATCTATTGACTTCAGCCGAGTTATTCCTGATTTACAGCAAAGTGAGAGATTCGGTATATAAAGTGCTATTTACATTTACAATGTTAGAGTGTACAAATGTTCTATAATATTCCTGATGGAGCACTAGTGAGGCACTCCCTTGGAGTGGGATGGATTGTGGATAGTCTTGTGGGATCAACGAGTAAATCCAACCACGTACACAGAAGTGAGTTCAATATTATGTTGCATCAGGCTTTACATTCCTCTTCATCTCATACATTAGATCTATTAGTAGTTTTGTGCCTCTCAATTTATTGCTGCATGGTCGCCTTTAAGGGGCACACTATTACAGTTGACACTAATAATTGGGATTCATCTTAATTCAGACTTTTATGTATCTCCCCCTCAACTCCCTCTAACCTCTCCAAGACAGAGGCAATCAATTTCAGTAAATGTGTTAGCATACGGGGCATTCTAAGCATGTATTGAATGAGCACACGTATTGCTCCAGAACCACTCATTCTAATCCTTACTCTGCAGCTGATGTCTGATGTAGCTTTATATAGGTCACTTGGGCTCCCTATATCTGAACATGGGGTGTGGTGTGAGAATTCATTAATGACATAAAACTCTTTGAAGATGAAAGTGCCACAAGTGCTAAGCACAAGAGTATTAAAAATGCCTTGACCGGTTTCTTCAAAACTATTCTCAGCAAAATGACGTTCACTGTTAGTCTGACAGAAAGTATAATTTCAGCCCCAAAGGAATTAGTTTGTGCATTAATAGAAGAGTAAAAAAAAAAAAGAGACGTTAGAACAGAATGGATCTTGTAACCACAACTATTGAGTCAACAATATTATATTGGGCATTTTTAATTATATTTATGGATAACATCACTGCTATGGTGTCTTTCAGAGAGTTCCAACAGTAACATATAGATATACCTGCTTCCAAAAACACATATGGGTGAATTTGCAAAGGAAGATGCAATGGGTGTGTAAGAATGAATGTTTTTCATCTCACACAGGCACCTTTCAAATATGCATGTGTGATGACCACCATGTTAGCCAACACTTCAGAGAGTGAACTGGAGATGTCTGGATCTAAAATCATTGGTCTGTACACTACAGCCTGAGCTAAAAAGCTAGGCCCTGAATTGGTCATGGGAGTGGTTGGGGGGGCTCAAAGCAATCATACACGAGTGACCAATGGCTATTTACTTGCTCTGTTCAGAGCACGCTTGCCCAGAATGTTTGAGCACACACCTGTTCAAAGCCTGGGGCTTCTCATACCCTACATTCGCATGAAGAAATGGCTGTTTGATGCCTGACTCACAGGATTCATATGAAAAGGAAAGCTATAAGGCTGTAATTAAAATACACATTTCAGGCCCCTTCATTTTTGAGTCTTATGAAAATTATGTCCCACTACTATGACAAATTAATGGACCAGAGACATGAAGATAAGATCCCCAAACTTTGATCTTCCCCAGGCTTTGGGGATGTTTAGTACTGGGTTTTGGTTCAGGCCATCTCTAGTGTTAAGAGAAACATTCCTATGGCCATATAGTCTTTAACATCATGAAAATACATGGATATGTAACTGAAGAAAGAATCCCAAAAAATTCTTCAACTCTGCATTTGTTTTTTTTCCCCTTTTCTTTGCACTCGGGATGTATTTGCTGACCCATGAGTAACAAATCCTTTCAGAACTAATTTATGAGAAACACTGTCCCTGAATCAATATCTGTTAGATGACTGCGGTAAATCTTATTACATAATTAAACATCAAAATCTATGTTAAAATAACACTAAGGATCAGAACTCATAACAAGATATTTTAAAATGAAGGTTGAAATCCTATCCTTAATTTATGCTGTTGTGCTTTGATATTTGTACACCTATGGTACAGTATAGATGAACTTGCCCTGTGTGTTAGATCCCAGCAATACCTTAAACACAATAGCATAAAGTAAGCAGGGGAGTTCTGAATTTCCTGTTTTTGGTGGGTGTTAGTTAGACTTTTGACAATAATGCAATATGCTTGTTTCTGATTAATTGCCTGAGAAGCATTAGCTTCAAGAAAAAGAAAAAAATGGGTCTGATTGTATTTGAAAGGTGTTCACTGAAACAGTGAGACAAACGAATTATTACAGTTCTTTGAATGTGACTGCAGTGACTCCTTTAGACCCCCTAAAATATCAGTGGTCCTTATTGACATAACATACCACAATGAGAATCTTTGAGTTATTGTGATGGGACTTAATGTAAGAGGTTGAGGATCCATTATATTTTCAGTGGCTCCCTTGGAAATCATGGTGACTTACCTTATGTGGAAATATGCGGGATATAGTTAAATGAAATACAGTCTTTCGACTACAGATGTAGAGTTCACATTTATCTGAGGGGGAAGTAGTGAGTGAAAATCATTACTATCCAAAGGCTGTGTAGCTGATGCACTCAGTGTACTTCCTAGTGCCCAATCACAATCATTGATCCCCTCATTGGAAATCTCAGCCGAGACACCAATGAAGGAATGGCCACAACCTATTGGCAGGGAAATGTGAGAAGAAGCTGGCATAGCCACTCTCCTGGCTGCACCTGCTCTGGGTCAAATAGAACATATAAAATGAAAAGAGGACAGAACACATGTAAAAGTACATAGGAGAATGTATCTTAATAACTATGTGAAAACAATGAAAATATCTGCCTTTAAAAAAGAGAACCACCCAGTATGAACTGCCAGTTAAATACAGATTATTTAAAAACAAACCAAAAAAAATGCACAATAAATTTAGCAAAACTGGGATTAAAATTATTCATTAAATTTGGGTAACTGCATGTGCAAAGGCACCCCTTTCTCAATTAGGTATTTGGTTTAATGAAGGGGTCAACATCCACTCACCCAGAGTGAGTTGAATAGACAGACTAAGAACAACACCATGTGCCTTCATTGTAATGGCGTCAAAAGCACTTGCGTTGCAGTGCCTTGCAGCCACGTTAGGTGACGATCTTCGGGCATGTCTTCACTTCTTTCACGTGTGCCTTTGTCTGAGTGGGAAAGGAGATGCTAAACAGTTGAGATCCTAGCATCAATGATCTGAGGAGCATGAGAGAAGGCACAGGACACCAGCGGGTGTTTGGGAAGCAGGGAGAGCAAAGCAGAATAAAGCAGCAGGCTTATGGTCAAGGTATCAGGTAAATTTGTGGGGCCCTGAGGCATAATTTCATAAAAATTCAAGAGTGATGGGAAATGGCAAAATTGTGTCATTATATGATGATGTGATTATATTCTATCCTGCAATGTCTGGGGATGAAAAGTGTAGCATATGAAACTGCACCCCCTTGTCCCATACAGCAAATGATGCCCCTTGCTGGGCCTTGGTTTCAAACACAGAACTAAATCTAGTTTGTTTGAAAATCTGGCTGCCGATTTTCTACCAACAGTTGGAACAATATTTTGTGTGACTACCCAGTACAGAAAGGGCCTTGTGTTCTCTGTGAAATCTTGATGATTTCATGTTTCTTCAGACCTGCTATGTTGCTGCATTGCCGTGATGCAAGGTGAGGCAATGTGGCATAATGTGAAATGACATTGAACAGTTAAAAGAAAATGTAGTAGATGCGTGCGCTCAGTTATAATGGTGACTGAGAATCTGATCCAAATGTAGGGGACTACAGAAGATATGAATACTAAAGAATCCACAGTATTTGAAAGCTGCAAAATCTGTTTGACAGATTCAAATGGTTTCTAAGTGTTTTGACAGAGCTCTAACTTTATTGCTTTCAGACATAAGACTCGTAAAATCAAAATACATTCATTCTAATAGAGGTGGAAAATAACAGTGGTGAAACATTCAGAACTCTAGCTGTTAAACCTCAAGCCAAGCAAACAGTTCAGGACTGAGACATCAATTAAACGTTTTAATGTCTGATATCTCTCAAAACGTTTAAGGTAAAATATATCTCATTAGAAAGCTAGGAATATGAACTTGTTTCCAGGCCTGGAGTTTTTAAACTATAGTACACTCGGGCTGGGATTAAGCATATCAGCTCTCTCTGAATTCCAAAGGGACTGGGCATCTAACTCTTTTAGGCTCCTTTGAAAATCATATAATTCTGACGACCAATATCTTTTTTTCCCCTCTATTGTGATTCTGATCTGATTTTAGTGTTTATTCTCTTGAAATCTGTTTGAACTAGACTAGAGCTTATACTCTAAGGGATTCACAAGAACCTCAGTAGTTATAATAATATCAACTCTGAAGACATGGAAGGGATAAGCAAGAAATCAACATTTGTTTTATTAATGATTAACGATATAAAAATTTCAAAGTTGTACTTCTTCGATAGCTCTGTCTTTCAACAAGGTCAGAGAAGCTGTTTGCTCTGCATCTCTCATTAGAAGCAACTTCTTTTTTCCTATGTTCAAAAGGACATACAAAGACCCAATTATCTGAGGAGATGAAAAGAGTAAATCTGATACATGTTTGCAGGATCATAGACGAGATTAAGAGGAGAAAACATCAAATGTCACTCTTTTTCTCACCTCAAAATTAACAAACATGTTAGCGGAGATCTAGCACGGTTTTCTTGATTAGTGTAGAGCAATTCTTTTTCCTTACAATGTACTTACTATAAGTCACATCTTCCTACGTGGTATGAACACTTAAAAAATCTGCCATGTTTGACTTCATATTTCAAAACATCACTCTCCTTGATCACACTCACCCATGTGGAAAATGGCTTTCCCACTCATACAGACAGAGCCAACTATGCTCAACAGCGATCATAACAAAGCATGGTCAACCTGTGTTATACTCAGCCATGCTTTGTTACAATGGAAACTGAACTCTTGAGTTTGTTGACATCAAAAGATCAATTGGTCTGATTACACAGACAATGGGGAACCATGCTTGATACCTGATGTCAAGTAGGCCAGAGTTTTAAGTGTGGACACAGACATAGCTCATAAGTTATTTGTGACAAGGAAACTCTGCTAAAACCCTGAGAAGACAAACAGAATAACACTATTTCAACTGTAGTTCTGACGGGTTTAATACTATGTCAAAGGTATGGTAACAATCCACGTGAGCTTGAAAGAAAGAAACAGTACACAAAGGCAATAGGAGCCAACTAGAGTCTTTGCATTTACTTCAATAGCTTTCCTAACTCCACATTGCAAAATTTTTCTCACCTAGGAAATAATTATTTATATGCACACTAAAATTATGAGTTTTTCATAATTATTAATGCAAAGTGTTATATAAGAACTTGATATTATAATAATAATTAGTAGTAGTAGTAATAAAGAATAGTTGAGTAGATTTTCTGCATGGGTAGCAAATCCATACTTTACTCTTCCTGGAATGTTTTGATGGTGCATTTGGAATGTATTCTGAATATTTAAATACATACATGACAAAATTATTACTAAAAATTTATTATTTTTGCATAAGGCATTTTTATCAAAATCTCTCATTGATCTCTAAATATAATGATGACTTCCTATCATATGGAGAAATTTAGAGCATTGCTTGTTTCCAATTCACAAAGTGTAAAAAAAGAAAAAGTGTGAAGAGGAATGTGCTGTGGGATGCCTGTAACCTCTTTTATCCCGAAAAAGGCCATGAGGGATTTGTGAAGGACTTTAATCTCAAATAGATTAAAGGTCCTGAATTCCTGAGGCTGAAAGATAAGTCAAAGGAAAATAGATTCCAAAAGACACCACCACCCCAGCAGCAACCTATATGACATGCTCAGCTTCAGAGTCATCAACCTCATTGCCTGTGAAACCCATTAGGGACTCAGTCACAGGCCAGTGGAAAAAATCTGCCATGTTTTGGCATGAGAAGGCATGTTGCTTAATATCTTTCCATATACCATTTATGCCTATGGCTGTTGACCCCACCAACAGAAGAAGTAGTCAAAGAAGAATGAAACAGGAAGGAGAAATCTTTTCTTTTAGCAATTTCAGGTCTATGAGAAATAGAAATGGTTTCTATCATTCCCGCTAAGATTTTTCAGACCGTTTTGGTACATATTTGCCTGTTTCATCTGTGCAAGTACTAAGGATGAGAGTGCACAAACTGGCTAACTGCACATGCAAACAGATACTTTACATATACCAATACATCTCCTATTTGATTTTCTGCATGTAAAATTAGATGCACAGTTGCACAATTTTAATACCAAAAGAAAAACCAAACCCAAATGCTATGCAAGAATCTTTCTTGCATTAAGTTCAATTAGAAAAAAAAGTATCAGAGGTCAGCATTTTCAAAAGCAACTGGTTGGTTTGGAGAAAAACAACAGAGTCTTGTGGCACTTTTAAACACTAACAGATTTATTTATCACATGAGCTTTCGTGGGAGAAAATCCCACCTCATCAGACGCTTTGAAGATGGGAAATTTACAGAATGGGAGGAAATTAAATGCAGGGGAGTGTATGACAAAGGATCAGGTCAGGCTGTAACAGCAAATCAAAATAGGCATTAGGATTCAAACACTGGGGAACAGCACATAGAGGAAGGTGAGGTCAAATCTCATGGGATAAATAAATCTGTTAGTCTTTAAAAGTGCCACAGGACTCTATTGTTTTTCTGCAAATACACTAACACGGCTCCCCCTTTGGAACTTGGTTGGTTTGGGTGTCTCAGTGTCTGAATGCTCAACCTGAGACATCAGATGAAGCCTGATTTTCAGAGGTGGGGTGTTCCTTCTGGAAATCAGGATCCTTGTAAAGCATTACAAGCTGGGTGCCCATAATCACTAGTCACCCAGAAAATGTTGGCCTCTTCTCTTTAGGTTAGTGAGATCCCAGGCTAAAGAAAGCAAAGTAGGAGCCAGATTTACCATTCTTTGCATATCCAAAACTCCCAATGAAATCAGTGAGAATCTTGGCTGAGTGAGGAGTACTGAATCAGCTCCTATATTTATCTAAGCAAAAGAGGGAGTATAAAGGGATTGCTATAATGGCATTCCAAGCCACAGTCTACTAAAGGCACGTGCTTCCCTCCACACTGTGTTTTACAGCAAGAGTTACAGGGCTTTTGTGGTAAATTTATAGTGGTAAGAATTTTGGATCTGTGATTGGTTTTAATCCGTTCAGTCCTCTTGACTAAAGGATTTACATGCTGAGAATAGGGAGCTGAAACAGCAGTTAGAGAACGATCGTACATTGGGAATTCTGGAAACAAAGTAGACAACGTGTCCTAAATTGTGAGTAATTGACTTAACGTGTCCCTTTTTATAAACAGTGCTAATACAGTATTTGGTGGATGCCGTTGAATCGGACTGCTATGAGTTCGCCAGCCATTCTAAAAGTAACTGAATTATTTGGAGAAAAATAAAGAAAAACAAATACGGTCTTGATTTTTTCTGTAGATAAGTTCACTAGACAAATACTCTGTCAAATAATTCAGCAATACATCACACCATCAGCAACTGCCACCATCCTGCCACTTTAAAAATCATGAATTCCTTCTAACATTATTATTCTGGCCCTGGTAGCACCTGCAGCGTGCTAGGAGCTGGGCCATTAACTTTCAAATAGTCCTCAACTCTTTTCTCTATGGCCTGGCTCTGATTTGCCCTTGAATGAGGATGGAGAGAGAGAGTTAGAGCCTGCTTCCCTCCTTAAGTAGCCTGTACAGGGCAGAACACAACAGCAATGTCTGCACCTTCCAGGAGAGCAAATCACTTAGGGCAGGTTTACACCACGGTGAGATTTCAGCAACAGTCGAAGGGAGATACTTAAAATACCTTGAGTATCTACCCTCGACTTCCTACCACGTACTCACCGGTGTGTCTTCCGTGTGCTGAGTTGAAGGGAAATCCCCTCCCTTCAACTCAGCACTACTGTACTTACTGGGATGGTCTCTGGTGATCGGCTGAGTGGGTCTTCACAGACCCAATCAATCAATTTAGCTCCCAGGTGAGGGCCAATACTCCAACAGAACAATCTGCATTGGATGGAGAAGACAACCCCTGTGCATACCCAACAGTCTCGGAAAGTGACTGACGCTATTTGAGGGACAGTGTCTACACTGCCCTTTGTGGAAGGCTTTGAGTGGAACGCGTGGTTTCCAAGGACTCAGTTACTGTATGGAATGGAACAATTTTAAGAATAATAATTTGTGCTCTCCTCTTAGATTCTCAAAGTGTATTGCGACAATTAAGCATCATCATTACCTCTATGAGGAAAAGTAATGGTTGTTGCGTCCATTGTACATATAGGTGACGTCACATCATCGCTGCACCTCATTTCTCATGCAGTAAACTAGTGGCACAGCAGAGGGTAGAAACCAGGGGCCTGATTCTGCTCTCACTTACTGGTGTAACTTAACAGCGTGAAATCAAATCAGAACAGACCCTTCCAAGTACTGATTCCCAGCCCAAGAGTCACTATTTAGAAACAGGAGGTTAAGAAGTTCTTAGTACTTATTGTTGTAAACAGGTGCAGGTCCGTATTTGTGCTTTTGGGGAACAAACCTCTGAAGTTAATATTTTCCCCTAAACCATAACTTCATTTTTCAGCTTTCATCATAAAAACAGTGTTGCCAATAACATCACCTAGCTGAAAACCGAGCAGGGAGCTTCCAAAATTCTTCCAAACACTGACTCCTTGTTATAAATTCAAGTGTGCTAATAGCAATGGTGCATATCACATCTGTGCCAGGCTTCAGGACTGGAAAGAACAGCCGCCCTACTGCCGGATGGAACTGGGAAATATGTTTTCAGTCTGCACATGCATTAGCATTAGCCATTTCTTTGTCAACAAATCCCTTAAAACAGACTATTTCTATTATGTACAGATGTCCAAAAAATAATGGAATACTGTACTACAAGATTAAACACTTTAATGTCAGCATATGTGCTGCAGCACTCTGAACAATGGTGTCATTGTGCATGTACCAAAAGGGAGGGCTGAGGGAAGATGGGTTTAATTATGTCTAGAGCAGCCTCAAGTTCTTCCCAAATGGAATCGAACTCCAGCAAACAAGGATGCAGAGACCGGAGAGCGATATTAAAACACAGTGTCTGTCCCCTTTCTTATATTCACCCATTAGGCTTGAAATGGCAAACTTAGTCTTAGCTGTTTGATTTCAGAAGAATGGTGCAGAAGAATGGCTTCCTAAAACTGCTGCAAGAGGAAGTGATGAGATCAGATGATGATGGAAACCACCATATCCTGTCATTCCACATGTTACCCAGAAGTTTTTTTTTAACTTTAGCAACATTAAGTTGGTAGAGGGGGGGAAATGGTATGGGAGTTTGTATGTTTAAAGAATAGCCACAACTGGCACTTGAACTCAGGATCGTCAACTAAAAATGAAGCAACTCTGCTCCGGAGTCCACACTAACTCATGAAGCTACACCCCTTTTAGAAAACCAGGGAGACTGTTGGAATTATGAAACTATGGTATTGATGGGCATGGAAGGTTCATGAAATCAAGACCCATGAAAATGAAGATTATTTATTAGTAAATGGAATTCTTCAAGATGAGCCTCTGCACATTCACACTTGTGGGGTCAAATGCCTTGCCACAACCTTCCAAAATTTTCAAGAGGGCAGTGTACTTTTCAACCAGGGGCTTTCAGCCATGGTAAAGAACTTAGGGGTAGTTAGGATCACCCCTATTTATAGCCTCAGAAACCCAAATATTGCAATTGTTTGCTGCAAATCCTGCAGCGTGGCAACTGCCTGTCTGATGGGATGTCATTAAGTTGTGCTGCAGTGTTGTAATAGCTAAGTTAGGACAAACTCTGAAAGTTGCAAATGTATTTGATGGTTAGATAGTGTTCAAGCTAAAGAGCCTGAACTGGCAGTCCTTATGAGGGTGCTGGCCAACCTTATTGCTGTGCTTAGGTTTATACAAAAATGAATGACATATTTGAATGAACCATTTACTACGTAAGGAAAGTACTCATTAGATCATATATTCTCTTATTAAGCTGATATCTATAACAGCTGCTAACTTTAGTGGCTATTTTGCTACTGACAGGTACTAAAAGAAGTCATCTTGTCATAAACTCATGGTGATTTGGGATTATTACATTTGAAAGATGGGTGGGGCCATCTCTCCCTTCTCCTTTATTTATTATTGGACGAACTGGAGAGTACTGCTTTCAGACCTACGATTTTTTCTTTTCTTTTCCATTCTTCTTGCTGAGCATGAAGAACTTTTAAAAACTTTACTCACAAGGTAGTGTTTTCAAAGATCACATACCTCTAACTATCCTTCCACTACATTATTTTATTTAAACAGCCTTTTGTTCTTTATTGCTGTGTGCTTATTATTATTATAGTTACTTACTACAGCAAGGGACTCAACAACATTTACAAAAACTGGTATAGAAAGAAGGACTGGATTCTGGAGTGGTACAGCTGGTTTAGGGTATTTTAGAAGTAAATGAAATCAAATGAGAATTTATAATCCTTCCTGAGGTCTGGATTCCATCAGACTAAACTCATTAGGCATTAAGGTGCAGGTGCAGCTAAATAAAGGATTGTTCTGCTTTCTTTAATACCATAGATTCACATCATGAGTTCAAAATAAAAGTCTTTTAAAAGCACATGTATATCCACTGGAAAACCCTAGAAGAGGGTTGATGGAACCTTCATATGCCTTATTTATGTCAATGGAATGTGCCCAATTTGCACTGATGTTGACTAGCTACTGTTTTGGAGAATTTAGTAAAAATAGGCCTCTTTATATTGAAATGTTTAATTTCATTTTCATATGTTTTCCTTTCATCTTTGCAACTCCTGCCCAGATAAACATAGATCTAATTCCTCCTTAAATGTTCTATGCCCATTGTAATTATAGTATACCCGCCATTATAGCAAATCTTGGCCCAACTGTGCCGACCCTCTGGGAAAAGCACTGAGGTTATCTAAGCACCAAGGATTTGCAGGATTGGGAGCTTTTTATGGTCTGTGGTTATAGCAAAAAAAAAAAAAAAAACCCAAGAAGCATTTTGCTAAGTTTTAAATCATACAGTTTTCTGGCTTTCCTAGCTTTGAATCCCAGTTCCTTTGTTGCTGAGAATTTAATTCGCGTGACATTACGAAATAAGCAGGAGATATCAGATATGTGACTGTCTGATGAGAATCTCAGACCTTGATTGTAATCAATAGAATTTACAGCTTGGAATGTATACATTCTGAGCTGTTCTGTGATATAGTAGTAGATTAGACCTTTTGAGCTTCTCTGTGCAGCAAGAAATATCTGCACCTTTCTAAGTCAAGTAGTCTCCGGAAGATTACAGATCCTTGCTGTGCCAGGGGATAGCTAACTATGCAGGAGAAAGGATGTTGACAAATGAGAAAGAGTCCAGTGGAGGGCAACGAAAATGATTAGGGGGGCTGGGGCATGTGACTTATGAGGAGAGACTGAAGGAACTAGGCTTATTTAGTCTGCAGAAGAGAAGACTGAGGGGGGATTTGATAGCAACCTTCAACTACTTGAAGGGGTGCTCCAAAGAGGAGGGAGCTAGGCTGTTCTTGATAGTAAAGGAGGACAGAACAAGGAGCAATGGTTTCAAGTTGTAGCTGGGCAGGTCGAGGTTGGATATTAGGAAAAACTTTCTCACTAGGAAGCTGGTGAAGCATTGGAATGGGTTACCTAGGGAGGTGGTGGAATCTCCATCTTTGGAAACATTTAAGGCTTGGTTAGACAAAACCCTGGCTGCAATGATTTAGTGGGAGTGGTCCTGCTTTTAGCAGGGAGTTGGACTAGATGACCTCATGAGGTCCCTTTCAGCCCTAAGATTTTATGATTCTATATCTGCCCAGGAGGTGAAAACTCAGTAAGAGCAAAAGATCTTCTTTTGGACCTATACTATGGAGTTCAGTTTAATAGTTCCCATGTGTTTTATATATGGGAAGTCCACTGATGTTAATGTGATTTCTCTGTTGGGATGAAATGTGGAATATGGGATACAATGAGGCATTATGCACAAAATACCTTTAAAATGCTGTTTTGAGAGCAGAATTTCATCTTAGTTATTTCAGCCAGAAGGGTCAGTCTCCTTCACTATTGCAAGTAGAACCCCAGTGATCCATTTCACATTTTAATTTGAGACCCCCCCCCCCCCCCACTCTTCTTCTGTGTCACTAAAATAATTCAGATCAGCAGGGGCGTGCCTGCTCACAGCTTTCTGCATTCGAAAGTTTGGGAGCTGAAGACAACTGACCTTTACTATTCAGTCTAAGATGCATGTATTTTCTCAGAATTTTGCCTGAGATAATACCTGTGGCATAATCACAGAGCTTATTCCTTTGTGGGAAGGGAGGCTAAAAGAAAACTTCATTATTTTCATTGACAAAGATCAATTAATGATGTCTATTTTAATACATGCCTAATTCCTCATTCCTTGGGTTGGCCTGAATGTGGCACAATTGTTGACAAGTTTCTGTGGGTCATGTAGTCCAACACTCCTATAGTTTTTATTATAATCCATGCCATTGAATTGAAAAAGCTGCAAAATCCATTCACTTCAATCTAACCTTGTGTGATTAGCATCACTTTTTCACCTGCCTCAGTGGACAGACTGGTTTATCACATAGGTTAGGAGAGTCCACTTGGGCCCAAGTATGGAAAGACCTTGATCCCTGAATTTAAATGGCTTTTTAGTCAAAAGCTTCTTTTTCCACAATCAAGGACAGTCAGATCAATGCTGATTATTTTCAGCTAGTCCCTACTGCAGTTTGCTACAAGTATATTTGTCTCATTAGGGGGCCAAGTGGTAAGGCAGTTAAAATACAAGTAGGCACATTTATAGTTTCCTCCAGAAGGAAACAACCAACCAAAAGCAGCCCTGGATTTTCCCAGTTTCAAATAAACATTTATTGCTCCATGTAGCTAACAGACTGTGAGGTTAAAGTTACTTTTTTTTTTCTTAAAAAAACCCAAGAAAAATCCCTCCCCTCTCTTAACAATTGCTGAATTTTTAAATCTATAGTCAGAAATGGAAACTTAAACCCAGCAGAATGTTTATAGCACCACACAAGGTTCAAGAAAACTGATGGGCAGCATTCTTTACTAATCTCAAAGAGTCCCTATAGAGTTATAATTACTGTTTGGTAATAAAATAAATAAATACAAGTAGCAAAATTAAAATGTTCAGCATCTTTTGAGAGATAGCAGCAATTAGTTTTAAACTTCTCGAAAACTGGGATTTCTTTTGTTAGCTTCCTGTACACCAGGATAGTGAATACCATTGGTGATCAGTTCCTATTAGTTGTGAATATTTGTGATTTTACAGATATAATAAAAAATCATTCAAACACTCAAGTTATAAGAAATAGAATTCATTATTTATCATTTTTAGCTCTTCTATAGTATTATTAAAATGATAGACCAGATCTTGCATTTCTTCTTGGAAGCAAAGCTCTTATTACAGTCAATTGGAGTTTCGGGCATGCAAGAAATGCTGGATTAGGACCCAACTAAAATAAATTTACCTCTTCACTTAAATTACTACTCACAACTTTTGAGACAATGTAAATTTACAAGTATTTTTGATACTTCTTCCAGGTCCTTTATTTCCTTATTTCACTGCTACTGAGCTGTAGAGACAACAAACTGGTAAACTTTTAGTATGTACTCAATCCCGCTGACTCCAACAAGATGCAATAACTGGAGGCTGAGTTTAACCCAGTGGTTGCAATCATGAAGTCAGATCATGCTCTGATTTACAACCCCATCAACGTTGATGCATACACTGTGCCAGACCCTCAGCTGTTGTCAATTGTTTTGACTCCACTGACTTCAGTGGCACTATGCCACTCTAGATGAGGCTCTTGGCCCGATTATATTGACAGGGTTGCACAGAGGTGTAATTCAGAGCAGAATCTGATTCATTGTTAAGACCAAGGCTAAAAAAAGGAAACTTTTGCTTACTGGAAAGCAGTCATGCATGGACAGACAACTTTTTCGTTTTTGTTTTTAAATGACTTCTGGTACGATAATGGCCTTGGTCTATGTGAAGTTGTTCCCTCCTTAAGAACATAGTCAAATGAGGGTTACGCTAATTTTAAAAAGCAGAGGCCGTGTATGTTTTTTTAAGAGCTTCCCATGAAGATATAAGTAAAAGGATTTTCTCTACAACAAAGCCTGCATAGTTTCCCAGGCCAGGTGGACCTGATAGTATTGGCTGCAACTGAAAAATCTCTTCCCCACCCTTCATGCACTTTAACTGTAAGCCTTTCCAGACACATTGACTAAACACTTTCAAGATGAACCTAGAAGGGTGGTTGTGATTGTTATTTTAGCCATAAGCTAAGTATGAGCTTGTTGATCTAATTGCAAAATGAGCTTTTACAAACTTTGAAGAACATTTGTATCATCTTTAAAAGGGCAGAATCAGCAAAACTCAAAATCCGACCATTGAAAATTCATAGCTCTTCTACTTTCAAAACAAGGCAGGGTTTTTATTCAGCATAAAATTTAATTCAACCTGACAACAAAAGAATCTAACTTGGAAGCTGTTCCAGGAAGATAAAGATGGTAAAGCATAACATGTGACCTCAGAGATGCAACAGAAACTTAATACTCTATGGATAGAATTTTTCAGACAGTTTGGAAATAGCTGAAGGTAATTTACGAGAAGACTTGAGTGACAAAGCACATTACTTGAAGTGCCTTTCCTTCGCTAGGCACTTTCTAAATTCTTTCTCTTTCATTTCTTTACTCTCAGGAGACTTTTAAATCCACTGAACCAAAACAACACTTTGTTTGTTGGTACAGTACAGCACTGGCCCAGATGGTAGAACACTGCACCTGTTCCAATAAAATGGGGAAATTGTGAGATACAAAACCATAGCACTCGTTAGCAGAAATGCACTGAAACATGGACAGTTTGTACTTTTTAATGCTCTTCCCGAGAAGAAAAAAAAACAACCTCTTGTTTATATCCTGTTAAATTTAAAATATGGTAAATGTATTTCATGGAAACTTTAGCTCTGTTTTGTGTAAGCAATGGTACATTTTATTAACATAAATATGAGTGCCTCTGACTTAATTTTTTTAAGGCAAAAAAATTGGTTTATGTAGTCCCTTTGATGGTGTTTTTAATCAAGTGGACAATCTAAATATATAGTCAAATTCTGTTACCTTTATTCATGCTGAGCAGTACCTCACTCACTGACTAGTCAGAGAAATTAATGCGGCTAGTAGTCGAGGATTACGATACTATTCTTCATATTTAGGCGACAAAATCTGGATCGTAATCAGCAGATGACAAAAACTTCAGTTTTATGCTACCAATAAATAAATAAAAGCATACAGGGAATAATGGCACCCAGAAAATCACTCTTGATAGATATCACTCAGAATTCACTACGTAAGGATGATCTCTGGAGCACAAGTCATATGTTGTATAACATTTGACAGAAAGAAAAACTGGATCCTGAATGAGACGGAACATTAACTAAACAAAGCATAAATCATTTCAAACATTTCTCCTAATGATCTGTTGCTGCGCTATTGTGCAACATCCCATACATCTCTTGTGCTCTCTCTCGCTCTCTCTCTCTCTCACACACACACATACAAACACACACAAAAGAATTAGGTACAAAATGTCATGAAAATTCTTAAGTATCATTTAATGATGGCAGTTCTGCACTGTAAAGCCATTTATATAAAACTGTAGTTGGCAGCTCTCGCTCTTCCATGGGAACAAATTAACATTGGCATTCCAAACACAGGAAAGTAAGGAAATTAGAAACACAGTTTATATTTGGCCAGCACTTTGAAATACTGTACCATGCTACTGATGTCAATTAATGAAAAGCAGAATTTTGCGGAGAGGGTCTGGTTTTGAAACACATTAACACACATTAAATATGTTTGCAGAGGAACTAGATTGTAAGCATCTTGGTTCCAAAACAATAAAGCAATTACCCTAAAACTTGTAGTCTGAGTTGCCATTAATTCAATCCACTCAATCTGGATCTCTAAAGGATTTTCACTGCACTCAACATGTATCTGACAGAAATGTTTAAAAAAATGAGAGTGTTACTCTGGGACCCAGTTCTGCATTCTTACTCACATGCACTCCTGTAGAAATCAGTGTGCCTGATACTCTAATCTCAGTGTAAATCTGGAGTAACTGTACATAAATGAATAGAGTTACACTGATTTTTACGCCAGTGAAAATCAGATCAACCTCACATCTGGAATACAGTCCTGAAGTTCTATTCATGAGAGTATGGGCTTCAAAAATAAGCACCTGAATCTTCATAAATATTTCAAGCTACATATTTGTTTCTTAGGAAAGATATATTGACAAAAATCATAAAGCCATCTGTTTTCACATTTACGCAAAAAAAAAATCTTGGGTGCAGATAATCTGATGACAACTCTATTGACTTCAACTGAGTTATGGCCGCAGAGAATTTGGTCCTACAGTCTTTACAGCACACTGTTTATTTATGCTGAGATTCAGATATTTTGATAGCAGTAATCTTTCATCACTGAGGGGTCTCCATATGAAATATGTCTTGTATTAAAAAAATCTTAGCTCACATTTTTGTCAATATTTGTTAAATTCTTCTTGTACATAGACAGGAATTCAATGGTAGTTCAACAACCTGGATTCAACTTATAAAGATAAGCAGTAACTAATAGGAGTTGGTTCCTGTTTGATTATTTGCAATAAGGGAAACCTTTTCCCTCCACAATCGGTTTCCAAGATTAGAAAAGAAAACAGTTTGAATCCCCAAAATAAAATACTGCATGCTGATTATTTCTATACAGGGACACTTGACCAGATTCAGAAGTCAGTTACACTGATGTAAACCTGGAGTGAGTTTAGTGTAGTTACTTTAGATTTATACCAGTGTAAATGAGATGCAGGGGGCAGAGCCAAGGGGGCTATACAAATTTATGTGACTGAGGATCTGACCAAAAATCTGCTCTTAGGCACCCATCACACAAACATTTATGATTGTCCTTCAATTTATTCATGTGAGTTGTTTTATGGAGTAGTCCCACTGACTTTACAGGTTTGCAAGATCAGAATCTTAATCCAGAAACTAACTTTTTAATATAAACAGGCCACTAATTTATTAGAAAGGGTGATACTTTTATACAAAAAAGAAATACATATAGTTAAGTTATTAATCTAACTGAATGTTTTGACTCTGGCTTGGAAGAAGTTGTGACTGTCTTTGGAAAGGAATTAAAAATGTCCTCCTGATGCTTATATCACCAGGTAGCCCCTCTATCTGGCTGCTATTAATATTTCCTTAATTTAGTCACTCACTCAGATGACTTCATCCATCATCTCAGTGTCTCGCTGGTATTCATCACGTTAAAATAACTTAGATGTGTAAAACTAAACATGTTACATTTTAACCACAAATTAACAGTTTTTATATAAATATTGGCATTTCTTCACTTGGTCCAAAGATAGAAACCCTATTAGCACTACCAACATATTTGATTTAAACTAACTAAAAACAGAGGCTCTTGCAATTTAATATATTGATTTTACCAGTGGGACTTAAATCTTTTATAAGAAGTGTACACAGCTGCACCATTCACCCACCGCCACTTTTCAACCTAATCCCCACATTCCTCCTTGACAATAACATGACAGGATCCACACATCCCTGTATTAGCCTTAACCCCGGTGACACTGCCAGAATGTATTAAACTAAAGCATAGCAATGTCCTATTTAAAAGAACCCTGTCAACAACCCTGACTAGGCTTTAATAGTTATCTTTTTTTTTTTTTTTAAATTAATGTTTCCAACCACTTGTGCAATCTTCCCCACCTGCAAAAGTGTTCTGAACTGTACACGAGCTTATTTATAAACTAAAAGGTAAAAGGCTGATTTTCCTGATGCACCAACAGTCTGGAAAGCCTCCTCTGAAGAGAAAATGGTAGAGAATACTCACACAAGCAAAGCAGGGAGAGAGCGGGCAGCACGTCTTAAAACAATGCTCAACAATATAGTGTTTAGATTTTTTTTTTATTAAGCGAGGTTCCATGGTCCTTCGTGAGCAAAACGCCCGCTATGGGACGGCAAGATCTGGCCCTCGGGGCTTGTCTTCAAATTACCTTACAAGCCCTGCATTGTGGCTGCCATGGTTATTATGCATGGGAGCACTGAAGAGAGCATGCTGTTGTGGACATATCCTGTGAAAGGGTGCAGAGAGAAACCAGCCCTCTGGTCCCATGTCTGTTTGCCAGGATAGCCATTGGAAGCACTAGGGCTGGGATTTTGAGTGCATCCTAAATAGAAGTACAAAGGAATGGGATGCCTCCTTGTTCCCGTGCCTACCTTTTGTGCAGAGCCAGCCATCAGGAGTCTCCCTATGAGTCAGTAAGCACAACTCCTGTTTGAGGCAGGCATTTTCCATTTTGCAGATGAGGAAGTTAGCATAAAATTCAGTGTTTTCCTGCAAGATTGGTCTGACATTCCAAGAAGGCTTGATTGCTCTTTTCTACACGTACGCGCTACTTCGTTATGTTTGTTTGAGATTATTTGCTACAGCCTTTTCCTCGTTTACTAATTCCACACCACCTCAACATTGGCGGATCCGTACTTTCTGAAACAATCACAGGGCATACCTGTTCAGGCTTGAGAACTATAACAGTACTAGAGGGCGGAGGAGGAATCTGATGTTTTGCCCTAATATATGGACCAAATACATGTGATTATGGGCAGACATTTCAGGACCAAGATTTAATCTGCTTTGTTTCAAGTGGAAAATACGTAAAGATCAAATAAGTTCAAATCCAGGTCAAATGGCCTTGAAAATCTTTGATTTCTATAAGCAGGAAAATGAGGTTTAAAAGAAGTGATTCTGAAAGGGTTACTAAAAACACAGCTGTACACTTACTCTTATATCTAAGGCTCTCCAAAGAAAAACCGTGTGACATCTATATTAACCTTTGGCTGTACACCAGTGAAGGCCTGTAGTGAGCTGGAATGCAAGGCAGCCCCTTCCAAATTTTAACACAAGCCAGGTTACAGCTGCAAATGCCTGCAGCCCATGCTCACTTTATAAAGTATTCCCCAAAGGAAATTTTTTAACTGTTATAGAATCTTTCTCTAATACCCTACAGTGTTAAAGCCTGTTATTAAAGGGCAAAGAGATGGTTCTCCATGCCAAACACTTGTCAACAAAAAGGATAGCCAGATGGTATGAAATAAAATGAAACTTAGGGGCTTTGCAGCTTCATGATTTACATTAAGAAAAGCCACTTTCATGTGCTCTTTCCAAGAATGACTAATTTTTTTGTTTTGTTAATCTCTTATTTTTTCAAGGATTAAACAATTCTGTCCATCTTGTAATCAGATGTGAGACAAATTTACTGATTGCACATCACTCATGCTGGGTCGTCTTTAAAAAAATTTCAAGGAAGGACTATTGACCGAATCAAGACTGTCAACATAAAGACAACCCAATTATTTTTAGGAAAAAAGCTCAACACAGCCTAGGAGATGTGTTCTCATTAGTTGCTGTTTATGAATTTTAAAATTAAGGTTGTGCAAGAAAACACTTTTTCTTTTAAATGAAATCCAGATGAATGAAATGTATAGCAATACCATTACAAGCCTGGTCATTATTTATCTGAATTAAGGATTCAGCCCAGTGAGGCCTAAATCTGCTTTTGTTTACAGCCAAGCCCATTCCTGACATAGCCTCATTCCTCATCTATCTCAGCACAGGTGTAACTGAGAACAGGAATTGGCCAATGAGTTAACTGGGTCTAATGCTGTATCTAGTTAATTGTCAGGATATTACAATAATGCTACTCCCTCAATATAAACCTTCTTTGTTTCAAGCTGCTCTTGAAATAAAGCACCTGTATTCTGACTCCTGACTACCAAGATCAAATGTAAAGTCTTTGAACAAACTCAGCCCTGATTTAACTCCACAGAAGTCAATGAATTTGTCTCCTCTTTTGTAGCATGTAATTTTTTTACATGTAAAGCATTTTAATCCCCACAAAAACTGTCTTTCTAGATGAGGTAAAAACACGTTCAAAAAGAGAAAGTATAGCAGTAGACTAACATTTGGAAGTCACACAGATCTGCAAAACCATAGCTTGTTTACTGAAGCTTAGATTTATTAATGACCTCTACTTACTCTCACTTCCCCCATTACTAAGATGCACATTTTATTATGCTGTGACACTTCCTCATTGTGCTGGTTGTAGTCTGTAATAAAAACCTACCTGTGAAATACAATGCCCACAGAGTATCTCTTACAAAACGAGGACTCAGTTTACTACAAACTGCATTTACCAATTCAGCTCTGCTTTAAATGGAATCATTGTAGAAAGCTTTAAAAAAAAATCAGTCCTACAATAGATCTAATTTTCACTTTATGGCACAGAAAACTGTACATACTAAGGCAGGTGTTGTGTTTGACTATATACGTGAGCTACTAGCTAGTCTAATTCATTAAGAAGTCCATAAACAAGCCAGGCTTTGTCCCATGCAGATGAAAGAACGATGACTCTAAATGGGATGAAAGGTGTGCACAGTGATGAAGAAAGCTATTCCAGATCTATGTCCTTTTTAAACTTGTCCTGGCATGCACTGTTAACAGGGGAACAAAACACTACAGATAAACCTCTCAAAAGTGCCTTGTTGGTAATAATTCCACCTGTCTATATAAAACCATTGACTATTGCCTACCCTCTGACTAATGACTGAACATCCTAACAGCAATTAAATAAAACTATAATGGATCATTTTGCTTCAAGAAAGCTTTTATGCTTTCTAAACTGTCTACAGAAGCCACCAGTTTTGATGGAAGTACATAATAACCTTAATGTTACATTATGACCTGTGGTTATATATATGCAGTCTGCTGATGTATTCTGTGATACTCTTACTGAACAGAAGCTAATCAAAAATCGATCTACAGTATATTGTAGAACTTGTTGACTAATTTCACTATAATCACACTTTCGGCTAAAATGATTATATGCAAAATAATTTACTTTAGGGCCTGAATTTTAATATGTTCTATACAAAACTCCCACCATGGACTTCAAAGATTATCTTTCGGTGAATAATGGGTATGAGACTGGCTTCCTAGAGCTGCACTTACGAAAACTATATTGGAACTAACTTTATAAAAAGCAAAGGATAAAATCATTTCCCTGGAAATAATTGTTTTTCTATCTGGCGTTGATTCTATTAGTTATTTATCCCTTTCACAAAATTCTTCTTTTACACTATAAAAACAAAAGTGTGAATTTTAGTTTCTTTATTTCAATATCTTTGTTTTCTGTTAGTGCTTATTGAGTGTCGCTTATGCTGCTCAATACCTTAGTTTAAGATAATGTATCAGCATGTCTCTAAAGTCAAATATTTGACCACTGACTGTAACTTTGGATGTTCAAATACTTTATTTTATTTGAAAATGTATCAGTGATGATTGGCTTAAATAGCTACAAGTGATCTGGCAAGACTCATAATTGTAAACAGAACGTATTATCACTTTCAAAAAAGTGTAGACCTTGGCCAAATGTAGCTCATAAAGCCCTCCTGTGAGGCTCATGCTATTTAATATGGAGTGTTACTCATGTTCCCAGGATATAACACTCCATCTCTAGATATCACCAACATTGCAATGGACTGGTGACTGTATCTAATCACCACTATTCAACTGTGTGTCATAGACCTTGCACTGCTACTAGTGATTCTCCTTTAGGTAGCGTGTCAGGAGAGGGATTAGAGTTCTATTTCCGTTGCCACCATGAAGTTCTAGCCGGCCATGGTGTGAAACATAGAGACAACAATGTCAACAACAACAACAGACCTAACCAACAATGGATTTTTGACAGTGTTAAAGGACTTGCAATCTGTACCATTTTGTGTGCATTGGGTGCATCCCTCTCGCTCCTTGCACCTCATTAAGGCAAAGTCTGAAACTCGTGTTCAGATGTGGCTATGAAACTGCAGGCACCCAATCTGTACTTTCGGTGGTTTCCGAACCACACGTGACGAGTGCTAAAATTGGATACAGTGAACCCCGACCTATAATTATATATTTTAAATAGAATGCTGGCCCTGACAGCGTTTTACGCAGATCCAGCCGAGTGAGTCCATTGGGACAGACAATCTACCGCAACAGACAAATAGCATCAGATTGGACCCACCAGGGCATCGCAGTAGAGGCCTAGTCAGCCACATTCAAGGCCTGACAACTGTCCTGTCATTTGCATAAACCCATCCGCACGCCTGTCTAAAACAACGGGGGTCAATAGAAAGAGCTGCAGGGGTAAATAAGGATTTACTGCTGAATCCCTCTCATGCCATTCAGGAAAGAGGCTCCCAGCAGCTTGGCCCTTTCCCTGCTATTAACGCTTCCTTCCCCACCCCACTGGCCTCTATCCCTTTGCCTCTGAGGAAGTGGGTTGCAGCCCACGAAAGCTTATGCCGGAAGAAATGTGTTAGTCTGTAAGGTGCCCCAGGACTCTCGCTGGTTTTGCTAGACACAGACTAACACGGCCACCCCTCTGGTACCTGTCCCTTGCCACCGCTCTGCTGGCTCTGCCATGGTTTACACGGCTCCAAGCCCCTGGGCAGCAGCTCCTGTTTCGGGGTTGCTCTCCCGTCTTGCTGGGAGGCCCCAGGGGCAGCAGGCGAGCCCCAGGGGTGGTTCCTGGCCAGACCCACGCCTGAGAACCCCACCTTTGGACCAATGCTACCTTTCGCTCACCTGCCACCCGTCCCCACCCTGGGCCATGCCCTGCACGCCAGGCACGAATCCCCATCCCAAACCAGAGCCCCCCATGGCTGGGCTCAGAGACTCACCCAGGTTCACGAAGCTCATCACCATGTCGGCCTCCGTGAGGAAGCTGCTGTCCTGCAGACTGGCCAGGGGTGGCCCCTGGGTGCTGAAGATGGGCTTGTAAGGGTAGGAGAATCCCTCCCCCTCCTCCCCGGCCCCCTCCTCCTCCACCGACATGGCATTGTAGAGATCCAGCATGAACATGGGGGCAGAGTTCTGCTTGCCGTGCAGATGGGGCCGGGGCCGATGGGGCAAGCCCAGGATGGAGAGGATCTCCCGCTGGATCTCCCGGCGCTCCTGGCTCCGCAGCCGCCGGTGGATGAAGCTGGAGTGCACCTCATTGTCCAAGGTGAAATCCGCCAGGATGCAGCGGAGCCACAAGCAGGGAGCAGCCGCCCACAGGACCAGCAGCCAGGAGGCAGACTGCCTGAGCCACGCCACATGCATCTCTCCCCTCTCCTCCTTCACGCAGCTCCCTGGGGAGGGGAGATGAAGAGAGCCAGGGGGCTGGAGCGCAGGAATAAATACTTTACCATGAAAGACAGCTGGAGAGGGGAAAGTGCCTGCCCCACACAGCTCAGATCACTAGGGCAGGGAGCTGCTCTGCAGATCTAGCTCCAATGCACTCATGGTAAAAGCCTGGCTGTGGGGGAGGTGGGTTAGTTTGTAAAATCCATAGGCTCGGAAAGAGATAAATCCGGAGTGTGGCTTTCCAGCCTCTTCCTTCGGGGTCTGAACTCTTTCTCCTCACCACTTCTCACTAGCCAAGTCTAAGTCCTCTTTGAACTGCTGCTTTCCAGCCAGCCAGCACAGCCCAGGCAGGCAGCAGGAGGTTGTATCTTAGTGGGAGGAGCAGGGAGCAAAACTCCACACTCTCTCTCTCCCTTCCTCCCTCCCTCCAAGCGGCTCAGAGAAGAAAATCCATGTTACTGCCTAAAGGAGGAACATCTGATCAGGTTGCTTTTCGGGATGTTTATGGAAGCAGCTAAATTGGAAGAAAGGGTGCGCTATTTCTAAGGAATTAAATTAATGTAAAGGTGATTAAGGGGGAAGCACCCCAGGAGAGAGGAGTGGTTTATGTACGGGGGGCATTCTTTGTGAGTATTTGTATATGCACTGTCCAGAAGGGAGGAAACAATGAATGTGTACATTTAAAATGTCATCATATACAATAGACTAACACGGCTACCCCTTTGGAATTTGACATGAAATACAATAGGCAGAGAAACAGGTCACTTTTTTCACAGACAGGCGAGGAGCAGGAGGTTAGTAAGGAGGTGTCAAGTAAAACTGTGTGGCTATGAGTTGATGGGGGAACTTTAAAATACTAACAATTAATAAGATTTAAATGATTGAGAACGATCAGCTTGTGCACATTGCTAGATTGATCACATTGCTAGATTGCTAGATCACATTGCTAGATTGCTAGATCACAACATCATCTTACTACGGTTGCCTTCATCTCTCCTGTCATCCTCTCCCGTTCTATTATCTATGACAGTCACTCACTGAATCTCTACTTGAACTGGATTGATTTTTCTCCCATGAAAGCTCATGCAATGAACAAGTTTGTTAGTCTTTGATAGTGCCACAGGACTCCTTGTTTGTTAAAAATGACTGGCTTTTTGCTACCTGTCTGTACAATGTGTAACTCAACAGGTCTATGATTGGGCCCTTTGGGATCTAGTGTGATATAAAAATAATATGAGTTCAATTAGTCACCAGCTTAAACTACTGATCCCACCAGTTACTTGAAAAGAGAAGAGTGAAAATTATTTATCTGCTGCCTTTCAAATTCAGTATTGGGAAGAAAGGGGAAATGAAGGAAGTGGATCAGTTGCACTAATTTTGATAGTGCGCCTTTGATGTTTCCTGGTGAGTCTACTGTCCCCAAATGTCTCAACACCTGATCCTGAACACTTTCTGCATCCACAAACACTAAGCACTTACATTGTTCTATGTGCATAAAGCATTGTACAAGCACTGACTAGCTAGTTATCATAAGAGCCTTATGAAAAGAGGATAGACCGAACAGAAAAGGAAACTGAGACATGTAATTGAATTCTTCACCCTAAGGCCATCCAGAGAGAAAGTGATAGAGCCAGAATTAAGACACCTAACTCCCAGCCTTGTGATCACTCCTCTCTAGACATATTGCTTCTCAAAGCTCCTGAATCAGTGGGAGTTTTGAAAGCCCAATGCAGGCAAGAATGAGCTCTCAAAATCTGTTACAATTTATGCTACCATATGACAGTCCACCAGTGGGAAGGAGTGGGTAACTGACTCAAAGCTTGTCTCTTGCTTCTGATCCTCCAGAGTCTTCACTCTGGCTTAGCTCTGAGATTTCAACTGCCTGCAATAAAACACACACATTTATTTTGATTACCATCGTTTTATACAAATCCTGGGCTTGATTTCAAGAAGTGCTGATTACCTACAACACCTCTGGGAATCAGGCCCTTTCTGTGTGAAAATGCTTTACCAATTGTATAACTGAAATAAACTGGATGAAGAGTTTTTTTCACTCCATTTTATTTGTGCATTTGACAGCACCATGTCACTTCTGCCGTTTTGCTGAGTTGGTGCTCATGTTGCTTGTGTGAGTATTTCACTCAGTAACAGAGGGAAGAAAAATCTTGAAAACAGGAAAATTGGCAAAGGACATTCAAGAATGGGTGTAATATCTGATACTAATTCTAGCTCACTTTTTGAAACTGATTAGTTTTCAGGTTTACAGAGTCCCTTGAACTTGGCCTTTTGGGGGACGAAAAGAAAAATAATTGCATACTGAAAGTTGGGAGGTTTGGACTCCATCTGGCCAGGAAAATGTTTGCTGCTAAAACAAACAAGGAGTCCTGTGACACTTTTAAAGATGAGGACATTTATTTATCACATGAGCATTCATGGGAGAAAATCCCACTTCGTCAGATGCTTTGAACATGAGGAACTTACAGAATGGGAGGAAAATAAATGGAGGGAAGTGTAAATCATAGGATCAGGCCAGACTGTTACAGCAAATCATGCAGTAGTTTAGATTCAAACACTGGGGAACAGCATATAGAGGAAGGTGAGGTCAAATCACCTGTTGTAATGAGAAAAAAAATCCGTAGTCCCTGTTTAACCCTGAGGCAACAGAGTCAAATTTACATATGAATTCCAGTCCTGCAGTTTGTCTTTGAAGCTGGGATTTGTTATCCATTTGTTTGAGCACCTCTATTAACAAATCATCAATGGAGTGAGCCGGGAGATTGAAGTGTTCCCCTATTGGTTTTTGAATGTTGTGATTCCTGATGCCAGACTTGTGTCCATTTGTTCTTTTGTGCAGAGACTGTCCTGTTTGTCCTATATAGAAGACAGGGGGCATTTCTGGCACATGATGGCATAAATCACATTGGTGGACGAGCAGATGAATGAGCCCTTGATGGAGTAGCTGACTTGATTAGGTCCTGTGATGGTGTCTTTTGTGTAGATATGCAAGCAAAGTTGGCAAAGTGGTTTGTTACAAGAATATGTGCCTACTTCAATGTTTCTGTTGTTTGGTCTGTAGTTGCTGGTGAGTATCTGTTTAATGTTGGGGTCTGTCTGCAAGCGAGGAGAGGTCTGTCTCCCAAGGCTTAGGCCATGTACACACTACAGGAAAAATCGCGCAACAAGCCCGTTGCGCTTTAAAAGTCACGTGGTTTTTGTAGCGCAGGATCGTGTACACACTCTGCCGCTTGTGACGGAACAGAGCACCGCCCTGCAATTCGCGATTTCACAAGAAACCCAATTGAATTGTGGGAACCTATCCCACAGTTCCATCCATCCTGATTTGGCGCTAAGAATCCTGGGTAGAAGGAGAGTAGCGCTGAGCACCATGGGTAAAGTCTTGGTTTCCCATGGTGCATTCTGTTCCCCTTGCGTCACGAGAGTTGCTACTAGCAACTCGTGCCCATTTTCAACAGTAGCACATTGCTTCCCGGAAGTCCTTTGGCAGCAACATGGATCCAGCTCTGATCTCGACTGTCGCCTTCAGCATAATGAATACATCTCGGCTGGTGGCACAGTATGCATTCAGCTCTGAATCAGAGCAGGATTCAGATGACCCTGGGCTGGTGACTGCCATGCAGAACAACAGCACCGCATTGCTGAGCTCCTTCACAGAGCATCTGCACACGGTGCACCACCAGTTCTGGTCACGAGAGACAAGCACCAAGTGGTGGGACTGCATCATTTTGAAGGTGTGGGATGATGACCAGTGGCTACAGAACTTTCGAATGCGGAAAGCCACATTCGTGGAACTATGTGAGGAGCTAGCCCCTGCCCTGCGATGCAAGGACACCAAAATGAGAGCCACCCTCACTGTGGAGAAGTGTGTCGCAATCGCGCTGTGGAAAATGGCGACTCCAGACTGCTACCGCTCGGTCACGGATCAGTTTGGAGTTGGCAGGTCGACTGTCGGGTTAGCACTTTCACAAGTGTGCAGAGCCATTAATCGTGTTCTGCTCCGGAGGACAGTGACGTTGGGCAACATGCGGGAGATCATCGATGGATTCGCGGCCATGGGATTCCCAAACTGTGGAGGGGCAATAGACGGCACGCACATCCCTATTCTCGCTCCAGAGCATCTTGCGACTGAGTATATTAATAGGAAGGGCTACTTCTCCATGGTGCTTCAGGGACTCGTGGATCACAGGGGGCATTTCACAGACATAAATGCGGGATGGTCGGGTAAGGTGCATGATGCTCACATTTTCCGGAACACGGGCCTGTACTGGAAGTTGCAGGCAGGGACCTTCTTCCCTGATGATAAAATTACTGTTGGGGATGTGGAGATGCCCATAGTCATCATAGGAGACCCAGCCTACCCATTGATGCCTTGGCTCATGAAGCCCTATACTGGAAATTTGGATCCCAGCAAGGAGCGCTTCAATTACCGGTTAAGCCGGTGCCGAATGACTGTAGAGTGCGCCTTTGGGCGCTTAAAAGGCCGCTGGCGCTGTTTGTACGAGAGGCTAGACTTAAATGAGGACAACATTCCAGCCGTCATTGCGGCGTGCTGTGTCCTGCATAACCTCTGTGAAAATAGGGGAGAGAAATTTCCCCCTTCATGGGACGTGGAGGCTGAGCAGCTAGAGTTTGCCTTCCAGCAGCCAGCCACTAGGAGTATCAGGGGGGCACAGCTGAGAGCTGTCCGCATAAGGGAGGCACTTAGGGTGCATTTTAGTGATGGGGACTCATAGGACGCATTGCATCACTGTGCAGTAGTGTTCCCAAGCACTATTGGGCGCTGATTGGCGGGTGGAGGGATGGTGCCGGTGGGCGTGTACTGTACTATGCTCGAATGAGTGAATACTAAACATGCAACAACTAATCTTATTGTGTATCAATAAAGACACTTTGCAAAGTTCAAGTGATTCAATTTTATTATTATAAAACATTAAATATTTACAGTAAGCAGTGCCTGCAAAAGGGGCTATAGGATGCGTGTCTCAATGCCATAGCTTGGTGCAGGAGTGGATGTAACATTGTACCAGGAGAGTCCCTGGGCTTCAAAGAACTGCTTTGAGGGAGAATGGGGCATGGGAGACAGAAAGTGTTGCTGTGGCTGCCGGGGGGGCGAGCCTGGAGTAGCTGGGTCTGCAGACCAACCATGGTCTTCAGCAGTTGGGTCTGCTCCTGTAGGATGCTTATGAGGGCATCCTTCTGCTTCTGCCTCTTCACATTGTTTTCTTTGCACTCCTGCCGGCACTCCTGCCTCCATTGTCTAGTCTCCCTTGCTGATGCCTCATTGGACTGCATCAGCTCCTGGAAGATATCCTCCTTGCTCCTGCGAGGCCTCCTCCTTATCTGTCTCAGCCGGTCAGCTGGCGCAGACCAGCGACCGGCGAAGGTCGTTTCTAAGGAAAAATGAAACATCATAAGTAGTGCTATTGTTCTCACTTTGGTTAAGGAGCCGGTAATATGCTGTCCCTCCACATTCCGCTGTACTCACGGGACAGGGCATTGCCGGAGACTGAAAGGGTTTTTGCAAAGGGAGGTTCGGGTTGCCGAGACAAGACACACAGCTCCGTGAACTATTTGCAGTGCTTTGGGCGATTAGTTCACATACGGCACTGCCATGGAAGCCGATATCTCGCTGCTTAGAGTGCCTCTGCAAGCCAGAATGCATATCCTGCATGTCACTGGTTTTCAGCCAGGACCGTAAGCAGCAGGGTTGTGCGCAGCCATGGTTCCCGCTGCTATGCTTTGCAACTGGCGAGGGAGAGTATCCCTCTATGGGGGAGGGGAAACAGTTGCTCTCCTATCGAATTTAACTAGGAAGCTGTGGAAGTACATCGAGGACACCTTCAGTGATCTCAATGGAGAGGATTTGTTGGCAATTACAACATGCATTGATGCACTGCTCATGTAATGCGGGGTAGACCCCCCATCCAAAAAAGAAAAGAAAGGATGAAACTCAAAATGCCTATTTCCTGCCCGCTCTTCATTGGCCCGCAAAGCTTATCCAGCTAGCACAGAAGCCACTTCTGATGAAACTTACCAGAGCTCCCCTCTACTGCCTCCGAAGACAGTATGGAGAAGGAATCTGGGCAGCACGGGTCAGGTGGCGTGGAGAACAGCTCCTGGCTCCCTAGGTCGGCTGCACCGCTTTCACCCTCCAGGTCATCTTCCACCTCCATGTCCTCTTCGACAAATTGCTCGTCACCGTCTGCTCTGGTATCCTTTTCATGGGGCGGTGCTGACATGTCCACAGGAGCTTTTGGGGTGGTTGTAGGATCCCCGCTCAGGATTGCTTCCAGCTCCTTGTAAAATCGGCATGTCACCGGAGCTGAGCCGGAGCGCCGGTTTGCCTCTCTGGCTCTGTGGTACGTAATCCGCAACTCCTTCACCTTCGACCTGCACTGAAGAGTGTCTCTCTCATACCCCTTCTCTGCCATGGCCCGAGAAATCTGGCCAAAAATATCGAAATTCCGCCGGCTGCCACGTAACTTTGCCTGCACAGCAGACTCTCCCCAGATGCCTATGAGATCAAGCACCTCGGCTGTGGTCCAGACTGGAGCACGTTTGCTGCGCTGAGCTGCCATTGCTCTTGGAGTACACAGCTGCAGCTGCACTCCACACCAAGCAAACAGGAAGAGTGAAGAATTCAAAAATTCCCGGGAATGATGGGAGGGTGGGTACAGTCACGTCACAGCCACAGAGTGCAGAAGGAAGTGCAGAAGAGATGGAATTGGAATTCTGGGACATTTCCGGAGGTTTCATATTGCATGGCAACCGTACACACACGAACTATCGCGGAACAGCTGTTCCACGGTAGCTGCTACCACCCTCGTTTTGGTGGTTTACATGTTGCGCGGTAAGACAGCTGTTACTGCGCAACAACATGGATTTGTGTGTGGACGCTGTGCCTGTTATTGCGTGATAACGAGTGTTATTGCGGAATAACTTTGCAGTGTGTACAAGGCCTTAGAGAGTGAGGGATCATCTTGTAGAATCAGCTATAGATCCTTGATGATGTGCTGGAGAAGTCTGACCTGGGAGTTGTAGGTGATGACCAATGGTGTTCTGTTGTTTTCTTTCTTGGGCTTCTCCTGCAGTAGTTGACTTCTGGGTACCCAACTGGCTCTGTTTGCTGGTAGTTCGTTTATCATTTTTGGGGGGGAAGTGAATTTTGAGACATGATGGGTTTTCCTGATTGCATCAGAGATCATTTCTATCTTTTTATTTCCTCTTTAAGGTGTTTGAAAGCTTATGTGATACATACATTTGCTAGTCTTTAAAAGTGCCACAGGACTCCTTGTTTGTTTTGCTGAAAATGACTATTACAGCTACCCCTCTGGAATCTATAGTTTCAGTTGGTTAAATTACCTATTTTTGACCATGAGCAAGTGTATCAGTTTAATATTGGATATGTCCTTTTTTGAGGGGCAGGGAATGTATGGGATATATGCTGAATGTGCATGGAAACAAATCAGATTATTTAATCTTTTTAGTGTATGTGCAATGTACCTTATGTGACACATGACCAGGATTCATCATCGAATTTGATCCACTGGTTGGATCATTAGCTTACCTGGCTCGGATTGGGTACTGATGGGTCGTGTGATGTGAAAGCTGATCCGTGCCCCCCGGAAATTTAATGATTTTATTAGTTACATTATATAATTGTATTGCTGTATTCTATGGTCCTATTCTTCATTTCCTGTCTAAATTGCAAAGCAAGGTACATGGTATGACAGAGCTTGAGAATGAAGTGAAGAGATGATGTCATGGACATGCAATGGACTCTTATGAAAAGGGATTATTCTAAGACTAAATGAACCAAACTCTTTTCTGAAATAGCTGTGGGTAATGCCTCTGCACTCTTTCCTCCCCAAAAATGTCTACTTTGTGATTCTTTAGACAAGCTAGAATGTACAATCTGGAATAGATGCATGACAGATATATATAATAGTGCATATGCCCACTGCTTCTCTACCTGTAACACAATACTAAAGGGATTCTTTTCATGAGCGTGCGTTCACACATCACAAGCCTAACACCTCATTGACTTCAGTGAGATTATGGGGTATAAACAAACAGAATTTGTTCCAATATGTACAATAATAAATAAATAAATAGATAATTACATAAATAAATAAATAAAGGCCAATGCTGTATAGTCTGAAATGGGTTCAAGCTTCAATATTTGGATGCAATCTTGGATTTCAAACACTCATTGCTCTATAGAGATTATAGTCTTACCATCATTATTATGGACTCCATCTTTTTTCACCCATCATCCATTGCATACTGTTTAAACTAATTTAATCTGCTCCCTGAAAGCTCAGCTCCCACGTATGGCAGACATATTGTTGGAAATACTGGCAGCCCATATTATCATCCTCTTTCTCCTCCTCCTTCCCAAGACAATTAAGAAACCAGTTTTTCCTCTTACTGCTCTCCTCTTCTCTAAATCTCCCTGGCTTCTGCTCCTCCTCCCTGTTAGAGAGGGAGAGCTGAATGCTCATGATGAAGCAATACCTGCATGCTGGCAGTTGTTTCAGATAATTTCTTTAGATAACAAACTTCCAACCAAGTGCCTCTTTCTTGAGGGTTCCATCGCTATGTTACCAGATAAGCTACTTTTTGTTCTCTTCATGAATTGAAATGTATTTATCTATTGGATGTATCAGCTACTGCTCTTCTTTTTGTTTGTGTAAGCAACTGCACACTCTTGATGGGTGGACAACATTAGAAATAAAGGGCCATGTTTTCAAAAAAATTAGGCAAACAAAATGCATGTGTAATTGAATGTGCTTAGTTGGCATGCACTATTACCTTGCTCATAAATGTAACTTGGGCAAATGCCTTCCAGTGGCTCATTCTGGTCATCTGCTCACAAAATTCCCCTAAATGCAGTAACTGTACACTCCGATTTGGCAAATAATTTAATGCTTAAGTTGTTTAAAGATCAGGCTCAAAATATATTTTCCTTTCTCCTTTTCTCAGAAAAAAAGTTCAAGCTCCACTTCCTTACAGCTCGATGCCCTCCTCCTAACCAATTCCATTTCCTGTCCATTTTCCTTTTGTTGAATTTTGCACCTTCTCATTGCCACCTCTTATGCCTGAAACAAATTCCTCTTCCTAAACACTGAGCATGCTTTCTTTTTTCCTCCAAATGGTTCTACTATAATAAGTGTCTTTTGAGAATCTTCTTAATGCTGATCATATCATCAGGGTCCTCTGTACATATTCAAGTTTGAACTGTTTCCCTTTCCTGGTCCCTCCATATGTATGACTCAGATTTTAAAAAAGAAGAGTATTATTTTTGTTATAAGATTACATAAAAAGCTTGCATATTGCATTACGCCACCTTGGATTATACTTATCAAAGTTTCTATTCATTCCTCTTAACACCATTACCGCAAATGTATTCCTCAACATGAAAGTAATCACATTATAGATAAGCCAAATGTTAGCACTGTTCCAAGAATTTGAACTAATCTGGATCTGGACTGTACTAATCACCTTATAGTAATTAAGCCATAGCTCTCATTGCCCTGGGCTCTGCTGATCAGAGAAGATACAATGATGGAAGCTTTGTGCACAGGTTTGAAGGGGACTGTTAACTTCTGTGGGAAAGCCCGGTAATAATTTTTTAAAAGAAATAATTCTGGAACAGTAGGAACCTCTGAATTCAAAGAAACAAGGAGTCCTGTAGCACTTTTAAAGACTAACAGATTTATTTATTGCATGAGCTTTTGTGGGAGAAAATCCCACTTCATCAAACGAAAGCTCATGTGATAAATAAATTTGTTAGTCTGTAAAGTGCCACAGGACTCCTTGTTTGTTTGACTGATTTAGACTAACACGGAACTCTGAATTCAAATGGTATCATGGGTCTAAATCCTGCAAAATGCTGAGTGCTTGAAGAAGGCAACTAAAATTTAGTCCTAAATTTATAGAGCTGTTCTAGATCTCCACAGACTTCACTGAAGTTACTTTTGATTTACATCAGACACTGAATATAGACCAGATTAGGATCAAGCTCCAATAAAATATATACAGTTGTTTTTATAAGCTAACCACAATATTATATTTTTAAATAGAATGTACTGTGTAATCACTTTGAAGTCCAGCTTTTCGAAAGAAGCCTCTACACATTAATCTTTCATTTTTCACTCTCATATTATTGCTTGCACACTGTTTTTGTCATAATGCAGGAACTTTTCTTTATGGGCAAAAATACAGTCTGTATATCTAAATCCTGAGGTTTGCACTGGTGAAAAATTTGGGGGGAACATTGTCAGATGCCCTATTATAGGTGCAGTGTCTATGTTGTGTTCCCTTTGACAATTTGACTGAAAGTCTCTTGCGTTCTCATGCATTTTTATAGTAAATGACAACCGTTTCCTCCTACTTCCCACCACCAGGATGTCAAGATTCCTCTTTGATTGTTAATTACTCTTTTTAACTATATTGAAGTCCTTTTATTATATTTTTTGAAATAACATTCTTTTTAGTCATTTACACTTTGTAATCACTACAAATGTAGTAATTATCCTATCTTTTACAGTCAGTTATGTGCGGGTTTCCTTTGAAACCTGACACCTCTGTTCTCAGGAGCTTACAGCAATAACTGGCTTTAACTTGCAGAATACGATGGGCCAAATGTTGAATGCCTTCACTACTGCTCTTCAGGCTGATGCAAAATTCCTTTTAAAAAAACACATTATTTTGAGCCTTTATTCTGACTGGTGCTTGCATAACCCCTGCGCAGCTGCTGCAGAAAACTCCTTGTGCCCCAAGCATTAGTAATCCGAGCAGGGAGGTTGCATGGAAAATTGGGGTATGTAAGCAAAACCATATGGACCATGCCCCTGAACTGTACAGCCCTCTGTTACTAGAGGAAGGGAACACTGGAGGCTGTGGACTTTGAGGGTTTGTGGGGAGGCAAGCTTAGGTGCAACCTTTCTCTGCGAACTAAGCTTTATCTTGCACATGCATATGAGTAAGCAAGAGCCAGAGTTTGGTGCAATGTTGTCTTAATTCACTGTCAATATCTGCTTTACTTATCTTTCTTTTCCATAGAAACAATTATTTTAATAGTTTATTGTGAATATATATTTAAACTATCCTTAAGTGGCGACAAATAATCTCTTCTTTTATATAAAGATTTCTATAAAAGTCTTTGAACTGATGTGGAAGCAGACTGAAGCTGAGAATTCATTAGATTTGCCAGAACTCTGGCCACAAAAATCCCCTCCAGAATTACACCCATGATTAGTGTTTGGGAACAATTCCCCATGGCTTTAAGAGCGTTCCAGCTCCCTGTCTGACTGAAAAAGGAGATTTGCCACACTGCAAGTGCCTGCATCAAGCAATCACTTAGAATTACAGCAGCAGAAAATCCTAAACAACAAGGCTTATGTGGGAGGCTTTTAAAATAAAATTAAGAAGGCAAATCTGCCATTAATGTAAATTGGCATATTTCCACTCAAGTCAACAGAGTTACACTGATGTGCATCAGCTGACTCATCCAAGATGTCCACTTATCAAAATAGAGAAGTGGACTCTCTCACTAGGACAATAATATCTTACAAAATGTGCTCTCTTTAGGGAATGCTGTGATCATAAATGCTTATGTATAATCGTATTCAGTCATGAGATCAAAGCGAGTTACTGGTGGGGATTTTCCTGCCGATTTTTTACTTCGAAACATTTGTGACATCTTAAGGGTGTTCCGCATGCACTGGGTTTGCACTGTAAATTATCTCTCTTCAGCAGTCATCGGGAATCTCTTTTACAACTGTCTGAACTCCATAGGCAAATATATATTGTTAGACAATTAAGATAATTTTTCAGTTAAGATGTCAAACTGCAAGGAGAACAATAGAAACAAACCCCCTTTTGTTCTGACTAAACTGTTCCTAATGATTGCCTCTATAAACAGTGGCACCAGTGGAGATTTCAACAAGGCTCCTCATTGAGACCCCTTTCAAAAGGACAAGCGGAGCAGAACATGGGGCAGAAACGCACTGAGAATGAGTGCACTTCACTCTGCTTTGGTGGTTTGACCACAAGAGAAAAGCTGTTGTTTTTGTTTATTGTTTAAGGAACCCCTACAGAAATTTTAAAATCCACAAACAGTATCTAGTAAAGAGCTCTAAATGTCTGGGATGTCAGGATGTTTATCTAGTTTAAATTAAGGCTCTGTAAAATAGATTCTGTATACGTTTTAAATCAGTAGTGGGGGAGGTGTGTGTGAGCCCACCTGCCACGACAGTGCAAATGTCAGGTGTCAAGGGAACAAAGATTTTAGAGATTCAAAAAGATCCTCACTTTTTCTTTCAGAATAAAAATCTCCCTTGCAGCATTATATTCACGGTAGAATGAGGGGGGGGGGGAGGGGAATTGCAGCAGAACTGCCAGGTTTTTGCTGCTTAGCATCTGACAAAATTCTAGACCTGATGATGAACTGCAACCACTAAATATCAAACACATATTCTTGTAGGATGCGCCATATGGATGTCTGTTCCATAAACAGCGTGCTTTCATACAAGGGAGGGTTATGGAGGTTATAAATCACTTTTTGATCGATCCCTTCTCTATTTCAATTTCCTGCAAACATTTTAACAATAGAACAGAAGATCTTCCATTGAAACAAAAACCTATTTAGAGAGCTTCTCGGGTTGGATGTAATTAGGAGGCGACGATAGGTCAGACTGTACAAGTCCATAATTTGGATGATTTTGGACTGACATTGATTAAATTTGCCAGTAGAGCTGCCAAGCTTTTGGAGAGTCTGAACTTCTGGTTATGTGATCATCTGATTTAGTGGAGTAACTGCTAACTTATATCAATAAAACATGGGTTATGTACATAGGTGAAGTGTTCCTATATATATTTCTAAAACAGGATCCAAATAATTTCCATTTCAGGAGCTAATCCCTCCCACAGTTCAGTTCCCACTGAGGTTAAGTGAAAGCTGAGAGTCCTCAGCGGCTGGTAGGAAACTCTTGGAAGCTCACAGGATTGGGTCATTGATTGTGCAATGGTTGAAGTGTTGGGGATCCACTGGCCACACCTCCTCTTACATAATGTTAGTGGAGGGTTTGTGTGTGTGTATGTTTTGAAGAAGAGAGGACTTGAATCTTTAGGGGGGATTTGAACAAGGAGAGGATGAAGGCCTGGCAAACTGGTTTTGGGAGTTTTTTCCACTTGGAGGGGGCAGTGTGGAAGAAGACGTAAAGGCACTAGCAGTAAAAAGGATGTAAAGTTGGTTGCAAATCTGGGACTGTAGCAAAGCTAAGGAGGTCAGTGGGGACACAATGTGAAATAAGCAGGCCTGCTGATGGGAGATTAGGGGAGAAAGGGGGACAACTGCCCAGGGGCAAGCAATTTAAAAGGGTCTCAGTGGATGGGAATCCTCCTCTCCTCCACATACCCCTCTTCCCGCTCCCTCACTCATACTCTCTACCCCTCGCCTGAACTTATTTATTATACACCATGCCTGTTCCTGGATGGCTGAGGAGGCCGTATCTGCTATCAGCTTCCCAGGTTTCAGTAATCTCCCTGGAGAGAACAAGGAATCCGGAAAGCTGAGTACTAGATACCACCTCCTCCTTCACCCAGGAACCTGCATGGCACATAATAAATAAGTTAAACCTTCTGGTGGAAGTCCATTCACAGCTCAGTCATCCCTTTTTGGGGGCAGGGGGGGCATTGACTGTTTTACCCTGGGGCCTGGAATTGCTGTTGGTGGGCCTGGAAATGGGGTTTGATATATGGGATGGACTGAGTTGTTCAGGGCCTGGAAGGCAAAATAAAGAAACTGAACTTGGTATGGTAAGCGAGGGAGAGCCACTGCAGGAATGTAAAATAGATAATGATGTAGTAGGGCTGTCAGGCATGGAAAATATTATTAGCAGGACCATGACTGAAAAATACTGTGGTGCTACAGTAATTTTATCTAAGGTACTGTTTCTCAACTGGTGTTCAGTGGAACACTTGTGCTCTGCGGACAGGTGTTCCCGTGACTGACCCCTCCCCTCAGGGGGCGGGGAGCGGCTGAGTGAGGAAGGGTGAAGAAGCAATGCGGTGAGGCAACGTGTGCCTGAGAGATTTAAAATGCCCCAACCACAGCAAAGCTTCCAGGCGCACGTCAGCATCCGCGGCTGACTTGTTCCTTTGTTGTGGATGGGGCATTTTAAATTTCCCATCACTGTTACCGCTGGCATTGAAATCACTTGGACGTAACTTCCACCATAAGACTTTCTTTGATGAACCTTACTCCAAGAATAGATGAACTTTGTTTAAATATGCAGCACCCAAATTCTCATTAAAAGTTAGGTAATATCATTTTCAGTTTTTAGTTGTGTGCATAATCATCATGTATCTATTTTTTTTTAAGAAATAAATGCATCTTATATTCATAAAATTGTATTCAATTTGGTTTCCTGAATTGTTTTTGCAAGAATCGGTAGTACGCAATATTATAAACATTACAGCTGATATATACCGGCTTTTTTGAGAAAGTTTTCATCAGGTGTTCCACATAAAGTAATTAATACCTTTAGGTGTTCCCCTGTTGACTAAAGGTTGAGAAACACTCGTCTAAGGGATAATTTTGAAATAAAACATTAATGAATTGATTGGACCTTTAATGCAAACTACTGGTTTTCACTTCTGTGAAGCATTTCTATATATGCTATATACTGTTGTGTTCCATTAATTTCATGTTTCGTTTGTGTATGTGTGTGTGTATGTATGTACAGTCTATATGGCACCTGAGAGATCTGGATTTCAGGGTGAAATATGCTAATTATGTGGTGTATTAATACAGCTTTATATTATTAAATTATGTCATTCTGTTTCTTCAAAAGTCTGAACTCAAAGTGTACCATTTGCAGTGAAGTTTTCTGATAAATGGTTGACTATACTGCTTGCAATTTGCTGGCTACAACTTCAAAGAGTTTCTGCTTGGGAATTCCAGACAGATAAATTGCTAAAACACCTTACTCTCTGAACCCACCTACAGCAGCTTGTGGGAATTAATTTATCCAGAACACAGTGAACAGATGCTTTTGTAACTGTATTTAATGTCAGCTAAATATATATTTCATTTAATTATTTGATCAGTTGTCAGTTGTTCTTATGTTTAGAGGCCACATAAAATACAATTTATTGACTATACTGTTTGATTTTGTCACATTTTCTTTTATCAAATACTTTCTAAATGTGTCATTTTCTAATTTTCCTGTGAATTCATCAGGATGAAAAAACAAAAGACTAATTTGTAGAAATTTGCATTTTAATATATTTTTTGTGGTGCCACATTTTTTGTGTGTTTACCCACTGAAACCCTATATTAATTTTAATCTGTTCAATAAAGAAGTTCTTAAACAGAAACATTCTACAGTTTCACAGAGAATAATGGAAACAGCCTTTCATACAATCTTAAATTGTGATTTCTTCAGATTTTTAATTACTGTTTTTTATTCTGATTGATATAAAAGCCTATTGCAATCTTGCTGCCTATGATTAATAATATTAAAATACAAACATTGGTATAGATCAATACACACTCTTGAAATCAAAACTGCCACACAAAAGAATTAAACTTCTCCCACTTTACTTCCATCTTATGAAAAGACTCAAGTAATGGTTATGCCTTGAAGCCTGCCCCAAAAGTCAGCAAACTTGGGCTTGATCATGCTAAGAAGAAAAGTAAATTGCAGAGCAAAGGGCTCTGTTTACATTGAGAATATCCAGTCCCCAACTCTGTGATGTACAAGTCTGTTGACTGTTAGATCAAATATCCTTGTAGATCTAAAGTAAGGTCGCAATCTTGTGCCGGAACTGAGATAATCAGTCAGTGTTTGAATCGGAGCCCTCCAAGACACATGTTTATAACCAGGGCATTTTTTGTGTTGGTACTCAGAGGTACTGAGTACCAGCACCTTTTTTTTTCAGCGGCTGCCTCCTGCAGCCCCAGGTCCCTGGTGGAGTACTGGCACCTGTTTTTTTTTAACAAAAAAAAAAAAAAAAAGCACTGTTGATAACTCAGTGGCCATGTCTGCCAACTCCTTCTGTACTAGTGTTGGAAATGGTTGTCCCACTGCTGTGGATGAAAGCAACAAAGTTAAGCATCCATTGTTACAACGCATCATTGCATATTATTTGTGCGGAGTCAATGCCTAGAAGAACAAGAAGCCAACCCTGGTTTTTGCACCATTGAACACAGTACTGAACACTGTTTGGCCACATCTAACTGTTTAGAAAAACCACATACAACCATGTTTGATGATTAGATGAAATATAAAGTCAAGGTTCTGACCCCTCATGGTATTAAACATCCCATAATGCTTTTTAATAAGTATAAATAGCTCTGGAATCCTAGGCAAATTTCAACTTAAATGCCAATATTTTGTATTGGAATTTACTTCCACGATCAATTCAACTGAATAAATGGTATTCTTCCTTGCTGTTATGCCCTGAGAGTCTGTGCGGTTATTTGACCTGAAAAGACTGTTTATGGTACCTTTATTTGATGTGTGTTTAATAAAGTTGTGGCCTTCTTAACCATAATTCACGATTCTCATTCTCATTCTCCAGTGGTGGAACCAGCAATTTGACATTCCGATGACATCAGTTCAAAGAGTAGTCCGCAATACTCACACGGATTCCTAAGCATTTTAAATTTTATTATACCTTTCCTCCTATGTTCTCTGTTGAAAAGATAAGCTCTCTAGCTGAAGAAATGAAAAGTACAAAGCGACCATAGACCTTTTTATGTCAAATGTAAAAAGTGATGTTATCTATGGAAAGTGGGTGTTAGATTATATCAGTAGGCATTTAGCATAAAACATTTCCTATGGTAATATCTCTCACTTTCCCAGACTTTTACAGGCACCAAGTGGCACACAGGCCACAGACCTCTTTGTAATGTTAATGAATCATCTTAATGGACTGTTTTAGCAGAAACATTCATCACCTTTTGTACCACAATGATTTTTTTTTGTTATACTTACATGGTTAAGTAGGCAATAAATGCCTATCAGACCAACCACTATGGGCTAGTAATCCATCTAACTATAAATCACTGGTGGATTATTATTGTCCTATTTAATTAACACTCTAAGGGATTCTGTCATTAGACAGAATTTAACCTTCCACTAAGGAGGCTTTGACATTTCAAATAAGAAAAAGTGTGTTTATGTGAAAAGTTAATTTGTGTGACCTGGAACTGCCCGTGGTGTCAGGGGTGAGAGAGTGGGGGTGTCGTGATGACTGCTCACACAGTTTTTCACAGGAAACTAAAAATCAGAAAGGAGTAAGCGCCCAATTCAACTCCCATCAGGTCATAGTGAATCTTTCTACTCATTTAAATGGTAGTAGGCTCGAGCCCTAAATGAACTTGATATATGTAGTTGTATATAGAAGTTTGAAGCTTACACTAGCAAGATGGCAGTGTTATGAACTTTGTGTGCGCACGTCTATGCTTGTTTGTTTTGTTTTTCAATCTGAAGTGTTTTAAGCAGAGTTTGTCCTGGGCAATCCCTTTTATTTTCTCTCAAAAAAGTGGGGGAGGGGAAGGAAGGTGATCCCATTGCCTCTCTGTGAACTCTTTTCACACTTCAAGAGTCAGCTAAGCTGCAAGAGCTCCTGGGAAAGGCAGGGAGTTCGCATAGGCTCATATACGGCATAGTTCTTCTATAGAACCAGTCCTGTAGTCCTAGTAAACAAAATTTCCATTACTGACTTTATGTTTACAGGATCAGGATCAACACTGTACAGAGTTCAAACATTTTTGTATTTGGTATACTTGAACGTTGCTTTTTTTGGCCCATGGGAAAGGGGCAAGATGGTAACTTTTTTTTTAAAGTAATGATTATTTTATTTAATAATTGTGGCCCCTTGTTTCTTCAGGAGGTAAATGCCACTTGTAAGCAAAGTGGTTCACACTGTTAGTACTTTTTTTTCCCCCCCCGGCTAAGAAATCAGATTTTGCTTTCTAAACCAACAATTTATGTTTGCTCTATTTGGTTGAATGGTTGGTTGGTTTTTGATTCAGCAATATTGATAATAATCTTCAATGTGTTTTGCAAACACTCAGAAATTAAAGTTCAGAACAACCATGTGAGATAAAGATTAATAAAAGTATTAATATCTCCATATTACAGATGAAGAGAACAAAAAGATTTAGCATCTGAGGCAGAGCTAGCACTCAACAGTAGGTGTGTCCTGGTTCTGGGCACAAACTTCTAGAATGCACTTTCCTCTCCTTTTTTGCATTTTTATGTGGGGATTTCTTTGCATTATTTTCCTAATATGTGCCTTAGCTGTCTTCTTAACGACTCTTGTGAAAGAAAGAACAAATAAAAATCTTGCATGGGGACAAACAAACAAAAACAATCTTTACACCTGCAAAGGCAGTTATTTTATTTTTTCATTAAGGTGAGCTGATACATCTTCATGCATTTACCTGGCAAAGTAATTTTAAATCAATAAGGTCAACCTTAATTACTTTGCCAGGTAAATGCATGAAGATGTATCATCTCATTTTCTATGCTGACGGAGAGCAAAAACAGCATGGGCATTTTAAATAACCATTTCAATTACATGTGGACAGCTCCTGAAAGCCAGGAATAGTCGATGACACTGCATCAATCTAGTTACATCAGCTGTGAATCTGTGCCGCTCAGGAAGGTGCTGTTACAGAGCTGGCAGAGGGAGGCATTTATGTCAGCTGGAGCCAATTTTAAGTGAAGACACTCTACCCCTCTGGAACATCCACAACTAGGTTGACACAAGGCAGCTTACATTGATTTAACCCTGTAGTGTAGACCAGGCCTTATACTCTGCCTCAAAGAACAATCTTCCACAGATCCTAGGCAACAGATCCTCTTTTCCCTTGCCCTGGGCCTTACATGATTGTGCCCCTACTCCTGTTATATCGCTCATTAAGCAACGAAGAGCACCATTTTTGGTTACATACACAACTTGCTACTTCTAAAGTGTTGGATTGTATAAGCAAAGAAGTGTGGAGGTGGTAATTTTTTGTTGTGCTACGAAGTATTTCACGTGGATTGTATGCAGCTTAATTTGCTGAAGTGAAACGATTAGGTTCTGCTGTACATGTGAATGTATATGTTTCAGAATGTGGCATAAAATGTTCTAAGTAGACTGTTAGATAAGTATCTTTGTTTATATAATGTCTGGGCAGCAATATTTATTTAAGTAGCCAACTATTAAGGTTAATTAAGGTTTTAGACCAAATCAGCGTTTGGAATTCTCTCTGGATAGCTTTCTATTGTTCTAAATGTAAATGATTTGCAAGAATAACAAAAGTGCAAATGGGCTAACTGTATTAATAGGCTAACTCAATAGCTATTTATACAAAAACTTTGTAATGAATTCTGTATAGTGTATAGCAACAGCATCAATCAGATTAAAAGTAATTCCAATCTTTTCTTCTGAGAGAATCTTGGTGCACAAAAATTTAATAAATTTGTTTAAAATGTTAATTTGTTTTAAAATTAGTTTTAATTACAGAATTACAGATTAAGAATAATTCAGTTAATATTATGTTTGGAATAAAATCTTCCCATTGCTCATTATTACAGAGATATTTTTTCTTTGTTTCCAAAGATGTCATACTTTCAACTAGTTATTCTTTATTAAGAAGAGTGAAGCAGAAAAACAAGTAAAATAATGTGCATTTATGATAAAATATTTACAATCATCTAGACAGGTAAAAGTTGAAGAGTTAAAATACAGAGAAGGGGGGATTTGATCTTAAATTAGACTATTTAGTGATTTCGCAATATTTTTGTTATTGTTTCTACTTGAAAATATGAACAGTCATGACCTGACTTCAGTGGAGTATTCTCCATAAAAACCAATGGAATATGTTCCTTAGAAAAAAATATAGAAACAGTGTCCTGTGAGAACAGTTTTAATACTGATCCTTCAGGTACAGTGACAGCACTTTATGTAGCTTTATGTAGCACTTTATGTATCAGTAGAATCTGGCTGTAGAGGCAGTGCATTTAAGCTCTTATGAGGATCACCACAGTCCAGGTGATACATCCGTGGTGTACCCCAACCTCCTCCTTGCTGCCACTGTAAAGGGTGTGGCTTATGAAAAAAGGGCATGACAGACTTTTCAGTACCTTTGCTGATTGACGCCTGACTGCCACATCAGCACCGTCTTGTCTGAAAAAACTCTTTGATTTGACTTCGGTGAAACTACACTCATTGACACCAGCTAAAGATCTGGCGCAAAGGCCATAGAGTGAAACAGTTATTAAGCACCATCACTGAACTATGTTACTAAGCCTAAAGATGTGGGATCTTACAAATTAATACTGATAATGTAGGCTACACATTTTTATTTTGAGCCAATTATCCTCAATCTGGTTTTAAGGATTTGGGGTTTGACTGAAAGCAGTGGGAGTTTTGGCCTGAATAATGTTTGCAGGATCAAACTCTATATACATTAGCAGAAATAACATTTGATGCAATATTTTTGTTAAATGTATTTTTAAAAAATATTTTGAAATGATAAATAAATGCAAATATTTTACCAGAGTTTAACATGCATGACCTCAAGATATTGCTGAATATATTTATTACAAAATTATCAAGTATCAGATTTAAACAAATATCTGCTTTCAAAGAACTCAAAATTTCCCCTTGTTTAAATATTGGTTGTGGCATGATACTGTTATCTAAGAGAAAAATACAGTTTTGAGTTTAATTTCTCTGTCAGATTAGTAGGAAAATGCATAGGAAGAAGAATTTGCATCTATGTTCAGAAAGCTCCTCTTTTATTGAGACAGGCAATACTTAATTTATGAAATGTGAAGTTTTCTTTCACATGGCAGTAAGAGCTCAACTCTCCTGCCAATTTCATTCCCCCATAAATATTGACTTTGGGCATCATTCAAATAGTTGATTTTTTTTTCTGATTTACACAAAACCAGTGACCGAAACCAGCTTATGGCATTTCAGTGCCCTCTGTTCTCTGGCAACACTGGTCAGTATTCCCTCCACACCACAGAAGTAAGTAAAGCACAGATGTGGCAAGGGTCTCCAAAGAAAGCCATATTGCTAGACTAAAAGGAGAACCCAGAAAGCAGTATGAATGCCTGAGAATCTTTGAGACTTGGACTCTTTCTTTCTTTCTTTCTTTCTTTCTTTCTTTCTTTCTTTCAAAATGTAAGGCAGGCATGGCCAGATTAAGGACCCCCGGGCTGACCACCACTGTGGTCCTTCACCCCTCCTGGCCTGGGGCCCAAGCCCCCTCCCAATCACAGTGACCTGCAGGTCACAAGCTGCTGTCCACGGTGCTCCCACCCCAACGCCTATCCAGCTGGCAACATTTCCTCACGTCTCATCCCAAAACACCTCTACTTTACCTACGCTATATTGATGACATCTTCATCATCTGGACCCATGGTAAAGATGCCCTTGAAGATTTCCATAGAGATTTCAACAATTTCCACAACACAATCAAACTTAGCCTGGAACACTCCACACAAGAGATCCACTTTCTGGACACTACATTGCAAATTAGCGATGGGCACATAAAGACCTCCCTATACCGCAAACCTACGGATCGGTATAGTTACCTACATCCCTCGAGCTTTCATCCTCGACACACCACACGATCCATTGTGTACAGTCAAGCCCTAAGATATAACCACATTTGCTCTGACCCTTTAGACAGAGACAGACACCTTCAGGATCTCTACCAGGCATTCTTAAAACTACAGTACCCACCCGCAGAAGTGAAGAAACAAATTGACAGAGCCAGACGGGTACCCAGAAGTCAATTACTGCAGGAGAAGCCCATGAAAAACAACAACAGAACACCACTGGTCACCACCTACAACCCCCAAGCCAGACCTCTTCAACAAATCATCAAAGATCTACAGCCTATTTTACAAGATGATCCCTCACTCTCTCAAGCCTTAGGAGACAGACCTCTCCTCGCATTCAGACAGCCCCCTAACCTTAAAAGGATACTTACCAGCAACTACAGATCATACAACAGAAACACTAAAGCAGGAACATATCCCTGCAACAGACCACGCTGCCAACTTTGCCCTCATTTCTACACTGATGACACCATCACAGGGCCTAATCAAGCCACCTACTCCATCAAGGGCTCGTTCACCTGCTCATCCATCAATGTAATTTATGCCATCATGTGCCGGAAATGCCCCTCTGCCTTATATATTGGACAAACAGGACAGTCTCTGCACCAAAGAATAAATGGACACAAATCTGACATCAGAAATTGCAACACTACAAAACCAATAGGGGAACACTTCAATCTCCCTGCTCACTCCCTTGACGACTTGTTAATAGCTGTGTTGAAACAGATGGATAATAAATCACAGCTTCAAAGAGAAACTGCAGAACTCGAATTTATATGCAAATTTGACTCAGTTGTCTTGGGGTTAAACAGGGACTATGGATTTTTCCCTCATTACAACAAGTGATTTGACCTCACCCTCCTCCATGTGCTGTTCCCCACTGTTTAAATCCTAACACCTATTTTGATTTGCTGTTACAGCCTGACCTGATCCTATGTCTTACACTCCCCTGCATTTAATTTCCTCCCATTCTGTAACATTCCCATCTTCAAAGCGTCTGACGAAGTGGGATTTTCTCCCACGAAAGCTCATGCGATAAATAAATCTGTTAGTCTTTAAAAGTGCCACAGGACTCTGTTGTCTTTCTACAATAGACTAACACGGCTACCCCTTTGGAATTCAGCTTGTTTATGTGCATGATGTGATTTGTTTGGTGAATCCAGCTTTCTGGGTTTAAGAAGTCTGGCTCCATTTTGTGTAGAGATGGTTATATATTTTAAATTCCTTCTCTGACACCTGGAAAAACCACAACAATGGGCAGAGGTGTTTATTTCGTGTAGTTGTAGTCAGGTTGGTCCCAGGATATTAGAGAGACATGGTGGGTGATGAGGTAATGAAATTGGTTCAATAAAAGATATTATCTCATCTACTTTATCTTTCTGCCAGTCTTTATAACATTCTTAGCCATATATATATATATATATTTTAAGGGGATGATTAATGTATCTTTCCTGTACATATGATACCTGTAACTAAATACTGATACTTTTGGGAGGTCTTTCTAACCAAGTCTAATCCTTCCTTCAGGTGTTCTGGAGAGGGATGGGTATGGAATCATGACAGAAAAATATTCATTCCTGAAATCAAGTGTGAGTGAATTATATAAGGATCAAGAAGCTGGTGGCTGGAACATATTAGCATTTTGGAGGCAGGCATATTTGTTTTAGGGAAGGAACCTACTGCCTACACCACAGAGGTTTTTAAAAAGAAATGCAGGCAGTTTTGAAAGAGGATATACTGGAATATTTTCCCTGCCTGAAAGGAAGAAATGAACTTGTGTATATGCAGTGATTTTCTACCAGTGAAACTGTAAAAAAAACCAAACCCCAAGAAAGTGGGAAAGTGTCTATTTTGAGAAAATTTTCACAGGAAAAGTTTCTAAATTATTCAAAACCAAAGTAGAGTATTTCATGTTGACTTTCTTTTTAATCTGGACTTGCATTATAATGTTTGTTAAGGAACAGCTCTGTGAAGCTCAAAAGCATGTCCTTCCACCAACAGAAATTGGTCCAACAAAAGATATTAGCTCACTTTCTTTTGTGTCCTTTATAATGTTTTGACATCTAAAGGAAATACATCCTTGTCATTGAAATGAAACATTTTGACGTTATCAAAACCTTTTGTTTTGATAAAGTTGTTTCACTGTTTCCAAATAAAAATATCTTGGCATTTCCATTCCATATATATTTCAAGATTTTGATTTTTCGTCCTGATTCAGCATAAAACAACTTTCAAAATATCATAATTTTTCCCAGTATGGAAACTCCAGTTTTTGACCAGCTCTGTTTAAAATATTCTTATCTTGGTTGCTAATCCGGCAGACATTTAGGTCTGGCCTGCACATAGTTTTAGGACCCGTATATCTAGGTTGGTTAGGGGTGTGATTTTTTTACTGAAATAGTTACAAGTGATACCATGTGAATGTTGACTTGGGTATGCTTTTATAAAGGTGTTAAAACCAGTACAGCATTTTCCCACAGTGACATAGCGAGGGTGTTCAGCGCCCAGGGGCCAAGCCCACATTTGTGCTCCCCCAGATGCCCCACACCATTCCATGCCTTGCAGCCCCCCCCACCCCACCTCCACAGCACCCCCCCTGCAGCCCAGCACCTAGGGGCTTGCCCTCCTCACCCCCCTTCACTAAACTACTGTTTTCCCACAAAGTATACCATTATAAGACACCTTTATACTGGTATAACTTCATCCAAATTGACTCATCAAATTCAATGGGACTATTCACAATAATAAATTTAACCATTTGTGAGTCTTTGCGGCCTTAATGTGGAAACTAGTGGAAGTATGGTGTAAAACATCAACGGTTCCAACTTCAGAAAAGCTGCCAGACAAAGATGATGCAGCAAGCCAGTGTGAGATGAATTCCAATTTAGGCCCTTCATCATACTTGTATTACTAAGAACTAAGGAAAGCATCAAGGGCTAGTGGACAGAGCACTGAACAGGAACTGGATTCTCTTCTAACTCTGATATTAGCTCAGTGTGAGACTTTGATAAAGTTGCACTTTTAAAGACTAACAGATTCTGTTTTGTTTCTCTGCAATAGACTAACATGGCCACCCCTTTGGAATTTGGTAAAGTTGTTATGAGAGTTGTTTTTATAGACTTCAAATGGCTTCCTCTCTGCAGAGGTCCTCTTAGCAGAGGTCACCTAGTTTCTTTATGCCTCAATGTTACAGTGTATTTAAAGATATTCAGATAAAAAACACTATACAAATAATTACAGATATTATGAATATAAATGATAACACAATGAGTATATTATCCTCTAAGAGTCACCCGGCTTCCAGAGCACTATTCTTTACAGTTGTAATCTGTTGGAATCAGAAGATGCCTACTGAACACTTTCCTACCCATACCGCTTAATGTCAATAAGACCCCTTAGATTCGCTTATGGAGAGTCATTTAGAAACAGTTTGATGAACAACAGACTAATGATATGACTGAAACAGAAATCTAGAAAAACAACTGCATTTAAATGTAAATGAACAATTCCTTCCTGTTCCAGTCTCATAAAATGGTACAGCAGCCTATATAGTGTAATAATGACAGTTGCAATAATTATTATTTGTTTTTGTTACATCACTCACATGAGGCACTCTGAAGTTAAAATGAGAGGGTTAGGAGTTGACTTCCCTGATTCACTTCTGAGAGGTCATTTTGCTGAGACCATCATCTCATCCAGCTCTCCACACAGAGGGGAATCTGGGTTGACTAATGGGGATATTTATTATCCTTCTGGTGGGACATCAGACTTTATTAAGTGACTTGAAGAAAAGTTTCAGTCTGCTTGGTTGGAGAGAGTGCCGAATACATGATTATCCCAGAACTAATGCACACAGTAGGATCATACAGCATTTTCACCAATTCCATCACTACCCCAATTATTTCTCTTTGCCATGTCAGAGTCCCAGTCTGGCATTCATGCACATGGAGAATGATCGACATTTGGAAACATTCCAGCACAAACGAGGGCAGCTTTAAAGATACACAGTAGAATGTCTATGGGGGGGGGGGGGGGGGATGGAATGACTTTTAATAAAAGAACATGTGCTGTCCGATTCTTTAAAAAGCACTATTTCACTCATGATGTGGACACTAAAACCGCCCCTCGCTTATCCGCTTCTGCCTAAGGCACAAATGGATAGTCTTATACTGGAAGAGGTACCTCTGATGGCATGGATCGATTTATTATAACACATTTTCGTTGCCAGCTTCTGGAGTTCATTTTCGGTAAGGCTACAAAGAACTGACTATGATTTTGCCTGATTTTCCAAGCATCTGTCTGTTTACAAACTGTTACAGTCTGTTGCTAGTTGTTCCAAAATAACTATAGATTGTACCCAACACCGTACTACATAGACCATGTGTTTTGTCTTAACATAAGTTACACCATAGTCAGATAAATCGCTCTGTGTCTCTTTTTAACAACCAAACACAGAAGAAGTTAGGCTTTTGCAGCAACGTGGCATTAACATGTATTTATTTGACACCATATTCATAACGGCTTGTGTGAAGTAAATCCGGGGACTGGCTGCTGCTATGTGAGATCCGTCAGCCAAAGGCTGCATTACAAATCTTATTCTCTCTACTGGATTATCACACAGTTTTTGCACGGATTTAACTAAATTAATTGGGGGGGAAATGTAGTTAAATTGGTGCAATCCCCTAGTGTGAATACAGTTGTACTGATAAGAGGCATTATACCAGTGTAAAGGTATTTGCACCAATATAATTAGTTTCAGTAAATTATACTAGCATAGCTTGTTTTAGTAAATTCAATAAAGATCAGCTACATCAAGGTAAAACTGCTTCCTCCCTGTCCACTCTAGGCTTTTATAATGGAATAGCTATCATATGTTAGCTATTTCATTGTAAAAATACATTTTTTCTAGTGTAGATGTGGCCCCTATGCACTTGTCTACATGGGAAAATGACCAGAATAGCTATTAGAATAACAGCTATTCCAGAATAGCTTCCATATGTACACTGTGTTCCAGAATATAAATCACTTTATTCTGAAACAATTAATGTGTTTCATGAGTACATAAATTATTACAGAATAAAATTATTCTTATTCCAGAATAGTGTATTTACAGAGATGTTGTGCAATAGCTTATTCCACAAAAGCTGTTGCCATCAATTTCCCCGCGTAGATATCAGTCTTCCAAACTCTTACTTGTCTTTGAGAGTATAGTAAGTACATTCCATTCAAACTTTTGAGATCCTATCCTGGGACTGAGCTCTGTTCTGGATGACTAATGTGTTAGTTCTTGGGGGTAGCAAGAGAGATCTATATACTAATAATTTGCCTTTATCTGCTCTGGTACGCTCTGGTACATCTTTACAGAATATTTAATTAACAACTTCCCATACGTATGTACAACTTTTTGGCTCCTGGATCAGGACTGGATTCTGAAAGGTACTGGGCCAGAGAAGAAGCCCTGAGGATACACTGGAGCCAAAAAGTGGCTTGGAAGAGCTCCCATGGAACCAGGAACCAAGTTCATTTCCCATTGCCAGCTGAGGGCCTGTCTCCACTTGCAGTTATGCCATCAAAACTTTGTTGCTTATGTGTGTGAAAAAAACACAATCTCCCGAGCAATATCAGTTTTGAAAGTCCCACTGCCATACTAAAACCACCTAAACGAGCAGCAGCCACTATGTCAGCAGAGTGCATCTCCCGCCAACATTGCACTGTTCATACTCACGCTTATGCTGGCAAAATTTACATCGCTTAGGGAAGGGAGGTGTTTGTTTTCACACCCCAGAGCTACAAACTTTTACTGGTTCCAGAGGTATAGCCATGTTAGTCTAGTTCAGCAAAACAAACAAGGAGTCCTGTGGCACTTTTAGGGATTAACAAATTTATTTATCGCATGAGCTTTCGTGGGTAAAATCCCACTTCGTCAGACACACGAAATGGAAACTACAGTATATCCCCTTTCATTCTGTAGTTTCCATTTCATGTGTCTGATGAAGTGGGATTTTATCCATGAAAGCTCATGCAATAAATAAATCTGTTAGTCTTTAAAAATGCCAAAGTTTACTGTCATAACCATAAATGTAGACAAGGCCTGAGAAGCAAAAGTTGTATCTTCCTCTGTGCCCAAGGTAGCTTACAATAATGCATTGATCTGACTCTTTTGGGTTTGCTCTGTGCCCAGAAAGAAGAGTGACTTACACACATTTAAGAAAGAGTCTGTGGAAAAAGTTGAGAAGAATTTAGAAGTCATCACAGCAAGGAAATGGAGAAAAAGCATCATAGATGAATGTCAAAGGCCTACTAACCAACTAACTAGAACCAGAACCATTTACAAAGCAACTTGTTTAACCATGCTATGGGATGAATTCCTTCTTAAATGTGAATGAAGTTGTTTTTTCTCTTCCCCTAACACCTGGCCGTTTCCCCATACCTCCCCAAAAGACAAGGAATCTGCCATATAGCATTGCCAATATACTTCTGTCCTAATCTTTTATTTTACATCCCTTTTATTTCAGCCATAAGACTTTATAAAGCAAAGCTTACCATATGTTCAAATCAAGCATGTGTGGTGTTTTTGTAGTGTGGACTAACTGACATTAGAAACTAGCCTAAAATCTCCAAATGCAATTTAAATGGTGATATAAAGCTGATTTGAGTCTAGATTTCCAGGGATAAAAGGCTAGTCAATTAATCAACTACCCTACCTAGCTCATTATTTGTAAGTCTTACAGTGGTCAATGTCAGTATAGGCTGCTACATCATCTTTTTACTTTGCTTTCCCTAGGCAGTATTAGGTGGTTAATAACAGGGATCTAAATTCCATCCTGATCTATACCTGTTACCTTAAATGGGGTCACATCCATGACTTCAGTGGCATGGCATGAGTATAATTGAGAGGACATTTTGGGCCAGAGTCTATAATGCACAGAACCTGGCATTTGTAGGTTTAGAAAGCAAAATCACACACTGGAGCTGGCATGTTTTCTAGGATTTTGCCAACCCAAGGAAAATAGCAAAGAAAGAAAATATTCTAGATGTTTTGAAGCCAGACAGAAATGAGGCAGCTGTTGTGAGGACAAGCTCCATCGCTGATCATAAGATTCAAGCTGTGACATGAACAAGGTATTCTGAATTAAATATTTTTAGCAGCATTTAGTGCCTCATTTAAAGGCTATTGAAAAACTTTCACTGTTGATTTAAGAGGGTTTGGATCTGGATAACAGTAGCAGCCATTAGGGAGGGGGTTGCTTGCCTGTAATTCATCCATAATCCTTCAGATGCCAGAGCCCATTATATTATTAATTTAACTGATGGTTGAGCATTTATTGAACAGCACCTGAGAGAATGAGCATTAGCCACATCATTTGGATTATCCAAGTCCACATGCTTTTTAACTCCTATTAAAGCAACCAGCAGGTAGACATGTGAAGCCACAATTTAGTGTCTTGTCCATAGACTATCTGGACAATTTTTAAGTTGTTTACATGTCAAAAAAAAAAGTCTATTCAGCTGCAAAACAGACTTTTTATTATGCTTTCATCAGTAGCACTTATGTGGAGACGATGTATTCATTAGAAGTGCTGACTCGATTGGTATTCTTTAAACCCTCACAATAACAGAGTCTTACAAAAAAAAAAAAAGAATAAAAGTAGTAATTATAGCTGAGGCTAGTACACTGTCTATTATTAAGGTTACCTAACATTTCCCATTAGAAGCCCTTGTTGCTTACAACTTTGCCAAACTAACCATATGGGCTGAAACTTTTCATATCAGGTGTCTGCCTCAGGCTGATTCTTTTGGGAAAATTTCAGTTACAACAGTACAACATTTCCAAGAATGAGGTAAAGGAGAGATGTGTTTTGTGCATGTTAATAAATCCTGGCATCATTTTCTCTGAGAAGCACCTCATTTTTTGGAGACTTGAGACTTGGCAGGAGGTGGCCCTTGTGCCAGGGATGTGCCATCCTCATAAAAATCTGCCTACATGTATCCAGGTTATAAGCCTTTGAAAAAATCATATTTGCATATGCTCAGTAGAGACTTGCTAGAGTTTTTGAGCTAAATTCCTGAAGAGTCCATCTGCACTGGGCAGGCTCCACCGTAGGGCTGAGTAGGACTTTCAGTGTTGGGCCAGGTCCAGTGCCCAGAACTGAACAGGGAGCTTTACTCTCCTGTGCTCCACCCGCATCCACTCTGCCAGCCCCACACAGTATGGAGGAGAAAGCTACCTGGTTTGAATGCAAATGGGACAAGAACATGACAGATTGGGACGGAGCTGGAGAGGGGAGATGACACTGGAACATGGAAGCAGGAAGAGAGGGAAACTGAAACAGGGAGAGGGAATGGGTTGGGCTGGACAAAGACTTTAACAGGGAAACCCAGGCAGGGAAATTAAGGAAGGCATAGAATAGATGGCAGTGAGGGGTGGAGGAGAGACAGATTGGCTAAGGAGCCAGTGGGGGAAGAGTGGGGCTGGCTGGGTAAGGCAATTGAGACTAGGACCCAAACAAGTGGGAGAATGAGACAGATCTAATGAGGAGCAGGACTGTGGTGAAAGAACTGGGACTGGGAAGTCAGTGGCGCCATTGAGATTGGATAATGAACGACCCTGCGGAAGAAGAATGTGAATGGGAGGCAATGGGGACAGGGAATATAGCGTGAGGGGAAGAAAGAGAGATTGGCTGAAAAACTGAGGTGAGGGGAATGGGGCTGGGTAGGAAGACTAGGGACAAGGAACTGGAGGGTGAGAGAAACCAGAAATGGCTGGGTAAGTATGCTGGGAGCTGGGGCAGACTTGGCCTGGAAGGGTGAGTCTGGAGGCATACGACTAGGCAAACAATCTGACTGGGATGAGACCTCTGGAGTGGAACCGCACTGATGAGGTGAGGTGAAAGGGACCAGAATGAGGAGCAAAGACTGGAGAAGAGTCAGGGCTGGAACAAGAACAGGTTGGAGAGGATAGACTAGCAGGGGTGAAGCTTGGGGAGATGGGCAGAAGAGTCTGTGCACACTAAGGTACACTCCTCTCCACAGCCTGGAACAGAACCTCTCCAAACCCTCAGTCTCCCCTTCCTCTGCTGTCAGCAAATATCCGTGAAACCCTCTGGCAAAGTGTCCCATCCCCCTCTGGGGCAGGTCCACAGGGGGTAACAGCCTGCTATTACTGTCAGTTACTCCATTAGCACAAGAAGCAGGTATCTATGTGGTGGATGTAAAGGGTCCAATCATATGGTGACCCATGTGCGTGTAAATATGATGCCACGTGATGGAATTTTATTTTTTTCCAGTTTGCGTTTTGGTGGTGGGTAGATGATTGTGTGAATTACTGCATCATTATGCATATGCACAGGCAGGTGAATTAAGGTTTCTGAGGCAATCTTAATTATGATATTTCGTACTTTCTGGATGCTTCATTGTGCAACATTAATACCATTTCTTTAATAATTTTTTATGCAATAATAAAATGCGCCCATGTTGAAATAATGCAACTACAAACTGAATATTTAACAGATCAAATACGATTTTCAGTTTCTGCCTTAAAACTGTGAGTGGGGCTGGGAAGGCAACTCAGGTTTCAGGAGCACCCTAGTTTGCTATGACACCTAGAGCTCGGGAAGGGAAGCTGGTGGTTAGGGTGGTACTAGACAAGCATTAGTCTCTCAGCATGTAATACATGCTTCTATGCATGCTAAGTAAACATCTTTTCTCTGCTATTCACTAATTGCAAACAAAATATAATGTACACAACAATTGTACTGTAAGAGATAAAGCATATTTTATAGACACTTGATCAGTCTTGCTTTTCTCCATTTCCCAGCTTGCCCTCCCTGCCTCCACTGCCTAAAAAAAGTATTAACATCTCTTAAGTCATTAGGAAATGTTAAGTCTGAAAATCACATTGACAGAGATTCTTTTCCACAAAAGAAAAGACCTGCCAGGATGTATATCTGGTTAAGTGATTCAAGACAAAGAAAAGGATCAGAAACTACAATCCTCCTCTTATAGGCTGGAGTAGTTGGATAGTGAATGGCTTGCAGGTGTTTCTCACTCAAATGTTAGGTACAATAAAAACATGCATTAGATTTTCTTCTTTATCAAACCATGTCAAATAGGAAGGAATATACCATTTTTAAACTGTTAGCTGTGATTGACTTTTCATCTCCTATTTCTCTGGACTTTGTTCATGTAAATAGTAGGTGATGGATCTGACTCCATTAACTTGTTCTCATTAAAATCTGCTGGTTCAGAGGTCTATTTTTCCAGCTTGGTCCAAATTGTGTTCTTAGGAAGCTGAAAAGAAAAGGCAACTTGATGTGACTTACTAGCTGCAGTCCCAGAGAGCTCTTATGTGACTGCTGTGGAAATTTTATGGTTTTTTGTTTTGTTGGTTTTTTAAGTGGTACCGAGCAGAAGCAACTGGTATGCCAGCTTCTATCACTCCTTAGCATTCCCAGCTGGCCCCCACATTTATCATTGCACCTGCTCCCATCAAAGACACAAAACAGTTCTCTCTCCTGTGAGTCCATGGGCAATATATTTCCCAATGTGATAAATGTAAACGGGAAAATAAGGATGGCAGAACTAAGCCAACTCATCTTAATTGTACTCTGATGTATGACATTTTATAGACCTCTCCCTGTATTTAGGATTGATTACTTACAATTTATTTTCACACACAATTTGAAAATAACTGAGACTTGATATCACAATGTTGCTACTGAGCACTGGTCTATTAAGATAATTATGGCTTATTTAGTGAGTGAGGAATACTATCACAATCATGGTGAAATCATTGGGGGAAAAAGACTGATGATACCAAATACACACCTGCAAAAATACATAAAAATATATCTTCAAATAAAATATGCAATGAACAAAAAACTATAAACTAAAACACATACTTTTTATATTAGTATATGGAGTACTTTGCTTCATATTGTTGTTAATATATGAATAACTTGTAGGTCTGGGGTCTATTAAAAACATGGCATTAAGCTAAACAAGGACTTTAATTTCATGTAATACTTTGTACTGGAACCACAAATCCATAGCAATATACTCAGTTTCCAGCCAGAAAAGTCTTCTTCCATCATTTACAGAAATTATGTAAAAATTTGATAGATTATGTCATAGTATAAAGATCTTTTAAAAATATCCCTATATGAAGCACACATTTATAAAAGCAGAAAAAAACCTAATGAAGGGAACTTTTTGGCACAAGAGTGTTTGTGTTCACAGATACAAATGTGCCTCATCTACCTTATGTAATTTTGTCAATAACTAGTGCTGGAGGCAATTACTCTTTCTTATGTCTGCTATCTGTGTTATGGTATCCTCATGTGCTTATAGACATGCAGCGAAGGTAGAGGCAATTGCATCACCTATGCTTAATTTGCTGCTCCCTTTCTCTTTCCAGTTCAGCATCTAATATATTGGATCATTATTTGTTCTTTCAGTCAATTTTTCTTCTAATATATGTGGAAAATATTGAGTAAATATTTGAGTCTCTAACTCATTTTTATTCAGATCTATATTGGAGTTTGAGATGTAAAAATTAATTAGGACCTTAGGAAATAGTCCAGTGTTTATAGATTAACTGATAATTTTCTGGATGCTAGTTTTATGTGGGGTTTTTGTTTCATTTTATTTTGTATCAAGACTGAGGCATGAAGTGTTTTTGTTATTTTATTGTTGTTTATTGCTCTCAATTCCTGCTTACACTTAGCTAACACTGGAAGAGGCATTCGGTATTTGGGTCAAGCTTTTTTACATTGAGGTTTACTGCTTTTCAGGAAGAAGAAAGTCATTAAAATACCTCCCTGCAAGTTCACATATGCAGTTTTATTTGCAATCTGTTGCTGAGGGCATTGTATAATTTTGTCAGTTCTATATCAAACAAAAATCTGCAACTTGGTCGATTCTGACATGGAGTTCCTGCAAAAGGCTGTGCGGGTTTTGCATAAAAATATTTCCTGAGTGATCTGAAGATACCTAAAGGCCAAAGAGTTAAGATTAAATATCTGAGAATTTCAAGGATTTATTAATTTCCCTTTCTTTTGTTTGCCTCTGGTAATTGCAGCATTTTGTTTTCAAGTTATCATAGCCTGAGGTTTTCCTTGAATGAATACATCTGTGGATTTGTTACTACCAATCCCAGTTGGATTTGGGCTGCTAGCTCCAGCAGGTATAGGGAGCAAGCATTCATTGATGGTAGCAAGACTGGGAGCCCCAGTGCAAACCAGTTGCTAGTAACTTTTTAAGTTTTCCTAGATAAGTCTGAGCAACACAGTTAGATGTTAGTCAGCCCACAGCATTGCAAACTGCAGTGCTGCAAAACTCGTATTAACAACAGTGGAAAAATCTTTGAAAAATTTCCCTAACATAGATCTGTCTTCAATACACATATCCCCCATTTATCCCCTAGCAGGTGTCTAAACTGCCACTTTCAGCCTGATAATTACTATGATGCTGTTCTGAATTGACAATACAAAATCTTTGGTATATCAAAAACTGTAAAAGTGAAAGACAACAGAGTCTTGTGGCACTTTTAAAGACTAACAGATTTATTAATCGCATGAGCTTTTGTGGGAGAAAATCGTCAGACGAAGTGGGATTTTCTCCCACGAAAGCTCATGCGATTAATAAATCTGTTAGTCTTTAAAAGTGCCACAAGACTCTGTTGTCTTTCTACAATAGACTAACACGGCTACCCCTTTGGAATGTAAAATGAAGACAGCATAAAATAAATTCTCCAACTTTGCTTTTCCTTCCACAGTTGGGCTCTTCCTAAAGAGAAAGGAATAATCTTGCCACAACAACCACTACTGAAAAAACAGAGGGCAAATTCTACTCCCATACCCATCCAACACCAATAGAGCTCAATGTGAACTGTGATCAGACTGCACCAGTGTGAAAGCAGAAATTAGTTTATGCAGTGTTCAGAAGTTCTCCTTAAGTCAGGACATCTCTTTTTAAAGGTAGCATGAAAAGAAAGGTTGTTTATTTTTTAAAGAGAGAAAATTAAAAACAGGGAGAAATAGTGCATTGAACACTTCAGTATGATAAAAATGTGAATCTATTTTTATTTAATCCTGGAAGTGTACAGAATTCCCCACTTCCAGCACCCTGTCATCCCACTTGGAGTGACATTGCAAGATGCTCTGTGGCTGAGGATATGTTGCTAGGTCCCATGCTTTTATCCTGCAATATTTAGTGTTGTTTCAACCCCCTCAAGTTCCTGGAATCCAATCATTATGTGAGAATCTCTCTTTTTTTTTTTTTTTTAAGAAGTAAGTTTCTTGCCGTCCTCTTTTAAAGGATGTTAAAAAAAACTTGATAACATGACGCAGGGATATGCTAAAGTCTCAAACAGAAGGCAAATATAAAGACAAAATATTTATTAGTTTTCAAAATCCCATGATTTTAAGTCAGTCTCAGGAGAGGGGGGCACTCATGATTTTTTGAAGACTTGAATTTGATAAAATACTGCACTGCTGTTTTCAGCATCCTCTCTCTGTCCCGCTGGTCTTACACTCTCTCTTGTCTCTTCTCTACTAACACAGTCATCTGAAGACCTTTCCTAGCCATTTCCCTTCTCCTGTTTGTTACACTCTGGCTGGGTCTCAAGGTTTGGATCCTCTGCATTGACTTGCACTTCTAAAACCTCTGAGTCACTTTTGTTGGCCAGACACCGGCCTGCGCTGTCTGCCACCAACCTGAGTATCTGCCCCTAAATGCCTTTCTTTAGTTTTCAGCTTCTCAACACTATTGCGCCTCTCCAGCCCCTCTCTCTTTTCCTCAGTATAGAACTCTTTGCATCCCTCCCCCCTTGCTTGCGGGTGTACACCTGGGCCAATGCCCAGTCCTTTATCCCAGCCCAGGAGCCATTTATTCCATCCACACATGGCGTTCATTTACATGGCAGCTATCAGTTCTGTTTCAAAAGTCCGCCTGGCCTCTGGTTGGCCACCTGGCTGCGCCAGTAAGGATCGAGAGAGAGCAATCAAGGCTCAGGAAATGCATGCTTTCCCCTCTCTCTGACTGCAGGTCGGGAAAGTCGTTAGTCGCTAAGAACAGGGAAAGCCACTGGTCAGCCAGAAAGGGCAGGAAAAGTCGTTAGTCAGAAAGGGTGGGAAAAGCCGTTAGACTAACAGCTTTTCCCGCCCTTTCTGACTAACTACCGGCTTTTCCCGCCCTTTCTGACTAACTAACGGCTTTTCCCGCCCTTTCTGACAGACTAACAGCTTTTCCCGCCCTTTCTGACTGTCAGAAAGGGCGGGAAAAGCTGTTTGTCTCACACTGCTGCTTCTTCAGGGTTCTCCTCCTCCTTCTCCCTGACCGGCCCCTGTTGTGGGGTCGGAGTTCGATGTCTGATGCCCAGAGTTGCCCGTTTTAATCCCTTTGCTGAGGGCGTCACCTCTTTTTCAGAATGTCTTCGTCCCTCGCAGGGGAGACGGATTGGTCTGCATTCACTTTACTGGAGAAACACAGGCTGTCCCTGCTGCGTTCCATCAAGGACGCTGCCAGAGGAGAGACCAGAACTGGGGAAACGGGCCCCTCCAGTGACATTTGCCAGATCACTAGGTAAATCGTGACAGGGTGACATTACAAAGGGTGCTCCCGTAGCAGGTACCTGCTCTATCGCGCACACAGTGCTCCAGTTCGTCCTCACCAATGCAAGACACAAGTTCCCTTACAGAAAATGTGCAACTGCCCACAGGCAAAAGGGATACCTGTGACACTGTACATAAGCAGCACTCTGACTCATGCCAGTGCGGAAAATAACACTCCTCCCAAAAGCCCACCGACATCAGCAAAAGCAGGTTCCTGCAGCCCTGCACACACTGCCCCGATCCCTCTCACTAATGTGAAATGAGGGTGCCCCCCAAAACCCCAATCGCTTGAGCAAAATGGCTCCCTCTGCCACGGTACAGACACAATGTCCTGTTGGAACCATGCCAGCCCGAAAGCCATTGTCAGAAATGTCACCGCCCACCCATGGCATCTGGTTTCACACATGCAGTCACGGACTACTCGAAATAACAGAGTTTAACGACACACATTTTTCAAAATGATCATTTGTCATCTTGTTGGTGGCTTAAACTGTGAGCGACGCTCACTAACGTTAACTGTTTGTATTGCTCTGCATTCCCACTTTAAACTGCAAACTCAGCTAGAAATTGAGTTCGAAAAACATGGATCTCCAAAACTGCAAATTTTTGTTTGAGATCGTTTTACTCTTGTGTCTACATACCATTGTTTGCTAAAAGTACTGTAAGATTAATTCTTTAACAGTTTTTTTTTTCCTTTTAGGACATAATTATTTAAGTGCATTCCATGTACGATGCCAATGCAACTAAGTGTTCGTGTGTGACCTGATAGAAATGAGCTAACAGCTGTATCTGATGTGAGCTTTACAGTGCCTAGCACGGCTTAGCCCAGATTTCATTATAATAAACCCAAAGTACATTTGAAATAGGAATCGTTGGCCTGTACTGTATACTTGCTTACTAAAACTGAGTTCATCTCTTGAAAAGCAGGTGGAACAGAGAAAAGAATATATGTAAGTTGGTGAACTTTGCAGCCCTCCCAGCTCCTGATGGCCCAGAACTCAAGAAATCAGGATCGGAAATGAAATCTGGGCTTCCCATTTGACAGTGTAGAGCAGGCCATCCATTTTGTTAAAGAAATGGGAAGATATCTGGCAAACCAGTCTGAGTTGCGCAGACCTGAGGCAAACTTCAAGATGCATATGGAACATAAAAGATAACTGTGACATCCAAAAAAATATTATAGTCAGAAGTGTCTAATGATAAAAGTATCTATGAGAGGCATGGCAGTACTAAAATTCGGATGATCGACCTATCTACTAATCCAGTGGTTTTCAAACCACGGTTCGGGACTCAGTACTGGATCACAGCCCCTCAGATGCTGGGTCATGGCGCCCCCTGTTGCCACTGCCGAAAGCCTGGAATGCATTGCTCAAAGATGTAATTGTTGGGTCGCAGGCATAAATGATATTTTTGAACTGGGTCCCAAGAAAAGAAGTTTAAAAACCACTGTACTAACCTATCCTAGGTATTTATATGTCCCTCATTACCACTGTATTTGAGCATACCTCATACCTGGAGAACAGCCCTATTCAGCTTGGCTCTCCTACTTATTCTAACCATTCTCTACCATTTATAGTGTTTCACCTTTTGACTGACCATTTTCTCTGCACTTACTAGAATTTCTTTTTTTAGAGATGACAGTAAATTTTGGGACCTAGATTATGCACCTGAAGGTCAGGACATAAGGGGCTCAATTGTGCAGCTGCTTCACAATGGACAGTGAATGTATGCAGTGGAGGCAAGATCAAACCTTTTTATATTTATTGACTTTGCAACTGCATTCTAATTGGACTTGACTTGTAGGTAGAACACTCAGCTAAATTATATTTAATATATTATTCTAGTTCTTACCCAGATTTACACTGGCACACTGCGCACTTGTAATTTTAAGGACAGCTCAAAGGTTGGAATCAGATTGTTTATGAAAATAAAAAGCATCTGTCACAACACTTGGACCAACCTATTATTTTACAATAAGGGATTTGCTATTGGGTTAGTTTGTCTGCTTAGGTGAAAAACATAGATTTTATCCTTTGCACTGTCCATGTTTTGAGCCAAATCCTTCATATCACTAAAAATCTCAACAGTTCATTCAAGGCAGCAGATCAAAAGGTTAATGTGATATGGTACAACAGGAATTATTTGTACTCTTGAATATTTTTGCAGTTTATGGCATTTAAAAACAAGTTAACCCAAATCATAGCCAAAACAAATATTACATCACTTAAACTAAAACATTAATCATTAGTCTCAAATGAAACAGTTGGTCTGAAAGTTCAGCTGGTTGAAAATCTGATGGTATGAGGTGTGGTTGGAAATGCACTTTTAACTTGTATAACTCAGTCATGCATGTGGAATGGCAAATCCAGGATTCTAGGGAAACTAAGCAAGGCAAAGTTCAGAAAAGCAGGAGTGAGAGAATGAGGTGTTATGCCTCTTTAAAATAATACATAAATGTTGCCAATTAAGATTTTAAATATTTGTTGTAGATTTTAGGGGAGGGAATCAATGGTAAGAACTGACTTTGAATTACGGTTAATCATATAAAACTTTAATTAATATTCTTTGTTTCAGTTCTGAGATCCTTGGAGCAATAGAAAATGTTATACAAGATGTAGTTACAAGTCTGGCCAGAAACAAAGCACCTGTTCTCACCTTGATTAACAGAGCAGACTGGGGAAATATACAGTAGGTATTACTCATCTCTATGTGTGATTATTATAAAGTCCACAAATGGTTGTTGTTTGTATTTATTAAATAAATTCAAATAAGACCACCTTATGTAATCCCATGAACAACAGACTCAATAAATAACTTCATGCTTCAGGACTTCCGCTAATCAACTCTAGGGGTCAGGAATGCAATTTTCCCCCCAAGTGTATCCTGTGTTTGAGGGAAAAGTTTTCTACTTCTTCTGAAGCATGAGAGATTGTCATAGCTGGAGCTGGGGCACTGGTTAAGAAGAGAGACCTCTTCTGTGGGAAAAAAAAACAGACTCCTGTGGCACTTTTAAAGTAACACGGCTACCCCTTTGGAACCTGAGACTTCTGTGAAGTGATCCTGAAAATTCTCTTTCAAGTTGACTTAATAAGGTCGAAAATGGGCTATGTCTACACTAGAAAAGTTGTCGACTTTTGTTAAGCTGACTTAATAAGGTCGACTTTAAGTCGAGTTAAAGTCAACCTTAATAAGTCGACTTCATAAAGTCAACTTAACTTTGCTAGCGTAGACATAGCCTATGCCTATAACTTTGTTTGTTCAAAAAACAAAAAGAAAAACATCCACCAACCTTAGAACTTGTTTTGTTTTGTTTTTTAATTAAAAGTGATCTTTAATAATCACTGTGCACCAAGTGGCATCATGTCATTAGGTTATATAACAGAGGAACACAATGTGGAGGGAGAGTGACCCCACTGTAAAAGGAGAAGAAAGGAGAGAAAAGTTATACAGAGGATATTAGACCATTATATTCCGGTGGGAAAAGAAAACACAGAAAAGCAGTTGTGTGTGGTTGAGAAACATGGTCCGGGCTGGAGTTATTCCTCCAATCCATTCTGTGTTCTCAATTTCTTCTCTTTGTTCTCCCTCATTATCTCCTCATCTCAATCTCTACTTCTTTCATCTACTTTGTGTTGTGTAGGCTTCTGCCCTTTTTGTTATTCTCTCTCCTGTCTGACCCTCTTATTATAGTGTCTATCCTCCCCCACATTTGTTTCTTTGTTGCTCTAGCATGAGTGCACTTGCTCCAAATTAAGTGAACCCAGTTTCTGAAGTGCCAGCTCACTTTCCACTCTGATGCCAGCTCATGCAAACAGAAACAGAAGAAACAGCATTTCATATTTGCTACACCTTAGTGGATTATTTACATTGCCTGGAGGACAATATTTTTCTATGGATCAACATTACAGCTGAAGATATGTGAAACTGACAAGATTCACTGCTTTTTATAATGCAGAACCAATGGGGTGAAGAAGTCAGGCACAAATCTTTTTCTTGTCTTATATCAGCTTCACATGTCATAGGTTATAGGGCACATAAAGCAATAAGAGTGCAGAGGCCCTTATAAATGAACCTACTTTATAGACTGGGAAAGTGATAAAGCATGCAAACCAGCCTTAGATTAACATGTTGGAGGAATTCTTATATAATAAGAAAAAGAAACTTCTGTCAGTGAAAAAGTGAAGAGCCTGAAGATATTCAAGTTCCAGAGAGGTAGCCGAGTTAGTCTCTTTGTTGAAGATATTCAGTTAACCAAAGGGCTTTGTATGGGTCAGTGGATTTACTGGAGACCAAATACGAGATGTAATTTGCCATCAGATCACAAAGGAAGAAAAAAAGTGTTCAAATCATAACAAGTGAATACCATAGTGTTAAAATAAGGTTTTATCAATCAAATAAAAATAACTACACCATTTTTATGATGGTCCAAATTCCCATCTCAGACAGGTAGTTCCTGCTAAATAAGGCATCTATATTTCACTTTGCTGTGAAGCCTAGAAGAGAGCAAATAAAAATAAGTAAGAGCAGAAAGCCTCAAATCCACTGTGTGTGGGGACACAGTAAAGTCAATAGAGCATGTTTCCTCTTTGCCCAGGAGCTTTTCCATTCCAATTCTGAATGGCTGGAGCTCTGCAGAATAGGAAGGGGTCAAACAAGGGAAGAGGTCCATACTTACCATTTTCCCTATAAACACCGGTAGGTATCCAGATGGATATCTGCTTAAAAATAAGTAGCACTGGTCCGAACAGTAGTATCATTAATTTCCACTATCCAGTATACCTCCTACATAAAAGGAGGGTATTGCAAAATTATGGAAAGAAGAGTCAGTAGGGAATTCTTTTGCTAGAGTGAAAGGGAGGTCACATGGCACTGCTGGATGTCTAACATAATGTAAAATTGGAGCTTCCTATATCCAAGTGTCTCTGAGAGCCATAGTGTTTATGGTTTATTCTCAGTACTATCTTGCAGAGCTCAACATACTGCTTCCTAAAAGGAACACCTCTCACATATAGCATGAAGTCAACCTGGCAGCGCTGACTTGGGCCCTCTGTTTCCTTTTCATTAATTTTACAGTGGGTAGATACAATATAGGATGCATCCAATTGAAAAACAGGCGCTCCTCTCTACAGGGTTGCAGCCCAAGAGCAAAAATTTATTTCAAAGTAAAAAGCCAAACACTGTAGATTTGGGAAAAGATTTTCATTGCTGTTCTTTTTTCCTCTTACGTATTGTCTATAAAGTACCATGTACAGTTATGATACTATTATACTCAATAAAATAAATAATAATTATTAGTGTCATGGCCCTAAGTCTGACAGTGTTGAAAAGTGTCATCATTCTATGTTGTATCAGATTTGAAGATGCTATTTCTAACATTGGTCAGATTACTTCAATTCATCTTTAGTATTGCAAAATAACAGAAAATAAAAATCTTGTTACTCTAACAGCTCTTCAAATACGCGGTATTTCTTGTATGGTGGTTGTGCTTGTCCCTTGGAACACCCTGCACATTCTCATACTGGGTGGTGTGTTCTGCCACCCAAAGGATGCATGAGGCAATGCATGAGACAAGCAAAGAACTACAAAAATGTTATGTTGTTGTATTAGAAATGATGATAATTTTAATATTGATACTTTTTAAAAGTTCAGTTATTAAAACAAGATACATACACGGAGAACTATTGTGGGTCTATTGTGTTTTAGGAACAAAATGATTTATAATAACAATAATAATTATAGAAATCATTCTTACCTAATAATAAATAAATGGCATTAGGAAAAATTTTGTTCTGATCATACCATTTGATAACTACTAACCCTGAAACTGTGAAATTGACAAGAAGACATTTAGACTAATTCATTTTTGAAGGAACAGGGAATATAACATGTTTGCTCCACAAAGTGAGTTAGAGACAGAATTCAGGCACTTTGCTAAAATTGTTAAATAAATAAATATTGTTAGTAGTTTGCTAATAAGGATGGAATAATCAGATGGAAATATAAACATATTATTAAATGCATGCATCTCAAGTGGTCATAACTGGAAAAATATAGTGTTTCTATATCAATTTAAGTTCAAACTTATATCTAATTATGAGCCACATTTTTCTTGTTTCAGTTGTTCTTTTGTTTTTACTGTTCATGAGAATGAATGCTGATGTGTTAATAAATACCTCCTTAGAAAAATCATATAGAAAATTGGCATGTATTCAAAGTTACTCTTCGCTTGGGAACAATATACCTTTTGGTTTGGGATTCAGGTCTTAAATCTTAACTCAGTCAAAGCTCTTGCTTTCAATCTGGGGACCAGCCAGAGGCTGATTCACCATACAGTGCAATAAGAGCAATATCATGGGTGACTCTGGTAGATGGACAAGTTCCAAAGGGGTAGCCATGTTAGTCTAGTTCAGCAAAACAAACAAGGAGTCCTGTGGCACTTTTAAAGACTACTGAATTTGTTACTTTAAAAGTGCCACAGGACTCCTTGTTTGTTTTGGTAGATGGGAATAGCCCTCTTTCCTTTGACCATCCTCTTTATGTTTCAAGAGATGCATTGATATGGAAACAGCATAGTGGATCACCAGGTAGCTTGTAACAACAGTTTCAGTCACCCCATTGAAGTTAATGGGTTTCTGCATGGGTTCTGAGCACTGCACCAGCCGTTCTGATTGCAGGAATAGAGGCTTAGTGTGAACTACCTGGCACAAAATAAATAATTGTACCTTCCCTTCATCAGCTTACATTTTTATTCTATTTGTTCAAAAATGTTAGGTTTAAAGATTCTGTAGGTCTAGAGATGATAGCTCATTGCACCACAAGAAAGATAAAAAGTGACTGCCCTAAATCAGCACCAAAATTTGGTAAGTTAAAAAATATAGCAACAGAGTTCTTTGTTAGTTTCTTTCTTTTGTTTATCATAATGGAGTGTTCTACTGAAGAAATAAAACATATTTTGTGACATTAGAAATAGATAAAATAAAATACAGATCTATCTTCTAAGCCCCAGTCCACACCCAGTCTTTCCCATCTCAGTTAAACTGTAATATTAATTGCAATGGAAACAGTTAATAATTAATACAGAACTGTTTTATTAAAGGACTGGTCCAATAGAAATTGGTCTTCGCGGCTGATGGGATATGTAAATTCACACTGGATTAGATATTCTTCAAATGCCTGGCCTTTCCCCAGGCTCATGAGAATAAAACTGAATGATTGCCTGAGTGCCCTGTGACCTAATGCAGGGACTAATTCTTTTTTTGCCTGACTGAATATTAATCAGCAGAGAAATGTTTTAAGAGGTACTCAAGTGAAAGACAGCACCTCTTTTTAAAAGGAGATTGGAGAAGGAGAGAGCCCCCTATTGTCACAGAAATCAAATGATGTGATGGGAGATACACCTTCCCCACCACCTGACTAATGATCAAAAAGGCGGAAGGTTTCAAAAATACACACAATGCCAGTCCCAAAGCCAGTCAAACTCACCACCCACAATGATGGCTCTTGCTGGAGGGAGAGTGATTGTTTTAAGAATCTGGACCAAAGAGAAATAAAGAGCTCATTTGTAATTATCACGCATATTGTGGCCCAATTTTGCTTTGATAGCAGGCCTCGTTTAGGTCAAACTGAACAGATTTAGCATCCGTGGAACTTCTGTAGATTTTATGACTGCTATATGTCAACTGAATCAGGACCCAGGATGTTAAGTGAGAGGGGCTTCTAGAAATCATTTTTAAAAGAGACACATTTTTAATGACATTTTATGCTTCCTTGTTTTATCACTTTCTTTATGAATTATGCTATCAATGTTAAATTAATTTAACAAAAGATCGACTCTATTCCATATTTACATAGATGCATTTTTAATTTTAAAAGTGCCTAATTTGCATGTTCAATTAAGAATCCTGGATCTGAGAATTTCTATGCACTTTTCCACAATTTATACACACAAATAAGGTAAACGTTGAATTATTGTGCATATATTTTTGTAAACGTGATTTTGAAAATGTTGGAGTACAACTTTTAAATTATTAAAAATGAATGAGTCACTTTGCAAAAAATAAACAAGATCCAATGCCACTGTTTTAATTTATAGTGTACTTTAATTTGATTTAGTCTATAGATCAATACTGGATTAAAATATTATTGCATTGTATTTTATTTTCCAGCTCTAATTCTTAAAATATTATCTATGATCTATAAGATGGTGCAGAACAATACTTATGCAACAAAAAGGTAATAGATTGCATTTCTCTACCTGCAAATTAGAAATATATTTTAAGAATTTTATAGTGATTAAAGAATTTAGCTATTAAGATTGTCAAATATCATAACATTTTTGTATGTAAAGTGTTTCAAACTGATTTAATTATTTATACTCTCATTAAAATGTTCTTTTACAATCTCAGAATCCTATGACTCCATCAGTTTTATATTAAAATGTATTTATTTTTACAAATACAATGTTTTATCTTGATAGAGATATATATTACAGTGATACACTATTGTTTGGTAACCAGAGTGTTGTGGACAATATAGTCAATGACATTTCCTGCATGCTTAAGATACCAAGGAGAAGTCTACATATAGTAAGTAGTTGCATACATACACCATTATATGGACAACTGAAAAAAGTAAGAAAATGTTTGGTGGGAAATATGTATGTAGCAAAACTAAAAATTGTAATGATCTTAAATAAAATATATTGTTATTACCACTCACAGAGGCTATGTCTACACTTGAAAATTTAAATCGACTTAGTGAGTCTACACTTACATTTTAAGTCGACTTTGGGGGGAACTTACAAAGTCGATCTAGAGCAGGGGTCGGCAACCCAAAATATAAGAAGAGCCGTTTTTTAAAATTCCTTCTATTACCAAATGCTTTGAGAGCCAAAATAGGTGTAACCTCCTGGTGGGGGGAGTTGGGAGCTGGGCCAAGGCACCTGCTGCAAGGTCCCCTGGTGAAGGAGGGGGGAGTCTGGAAGCAAGAACAGAAGTCCAGAGGTGGGGAGTCCGGAGCCTGGTGCAGCTGCCCACAGGATCCCCGGTGGCTGGGGGCCTGGAGCAGACTGCCCACAAGGTCCCCCTGGCGGGGAAGATCCAGAGCAGCAAGGGGGTAGCCAAAGAGCCGCATGCGGCTCTGGAGCCACAGGTTGCAGACCCCTGATCTAGAGCGTTCACACTGGACACCCAGGTCAACTTCTAGGGGCTAGGGGGACCTAGGGCAGGTCCACGGGGGCGGGGGGGGCACCCCTTGCCCAGTGCCAGGGGGCTCAGCCTTTGCCCCATTGTACATAGGTATAATGGGGCAAAGGGAGACAGGGACCCTGGCAGGGCATAGGGGCAGGGAGGCAGGGCTACCCCATGTCTACACTGGCTTAATTCGACTTTAAAAAGTCGAATTAAGCCTTAAGTCGAAGTAATCCTAGGTTTTATAAAGTCGACTTAATTTTCATTGTCGACTTTATTTTCCTTAACTCGACTTAAGCAAGCTGCTTAAGTCGACTTAAGAAAACTATAGTGTAGACACAGGGTAAATTAAGTCGACTTAAGCAAGCTTAAGTCGACTTAATTTACAAGTGTAGACGCAGCCAGACATACTAGATGATGGTTCCCAGAAACACATTGGTGCGAGGTCTTTGTTCCAAAGAGCTTGGCATGAAATGCTGCCTGCATTGAATTTGATGGGAGTTTTGCCATTGACTTCAATTAAACTAGGATTTCAGCCCTAGAATCTAAGGCCTTGGTTTAGTAATTTGTGCTTAAGTGGTTTGCTGATTTGGAGTCTAAATGGGCATTTACCATACCTAACAGAGGAACATGATACCCTTTCAAATTTCCTATTTGTTTCATGCTTTGACATTTGTAACATGTTTTTATCTGTAAACACAATTAGTAGTATAGGTTAAGTTCTGTAGGATGAATGAACTAAAAAATCTGTATTTCATGATAATAATAATAAAGGTCAGTAACAGCTTATTTCAGAAGTGTTTGAAGCTGACTCTAACTTTTCCTATCCAATGAACAACATACTCTATACTAAACTTGAGTTACTGTTAATTTTTCCTCAGCTGTCTACAACTAAAGGTTGCATTGCTGGTAACTTAAGTTATACTGAGGAAGATGGTACAAAAGTGAATTGTACCTGCAGTTCAACAGTATGTATTACCAATATTAACATGTTTATGTCCATGTTTGTGTGATTTCCTATATTTGTCATGACCTAATTTATTATGTACATACATTACTGTACTTTTAAACTCTCACTGCTGATGCCCACTTCTGGCAAATGCCATACATTCAAAATTCTTAAGGAATGCAGCAAAAGTTTTGCATGAGAAAGTACTGTAGAAACCAAGCCTTCGTATACTTTTGAATATTGTATCTGTGTACTTTATATACACTGAAAATTTGGGGGTCAGCTATAGATTTAAAGAAGCACTTACCTCTTGGGAAGAGCAAACTATGATCACACTACCTTCCACAATGGAAATTCTGCCGAGGAAGACATTTAATTTGTGGTGGAGACTTTCTACGACATTGCTTTGCCCAAAAGGTGCTCTGAATTTGAGTGTCCTGAGCACATGAACACACGCAATTTCTGTCCATGGGACTTCCTGGCAGAGTGAGAGAATATTTACTTTGCAGTACTGTGACCCTGTCCTTACTGAGTGCATCTTTCTCTGAAATGGACATGCCACTAAAATCTGTGTTGGTAAAAATACATACAGTGAATCACGCCATATGTTCAGAGAAAGAAATGTCTTTCTGGATAGGATTCTCTTCTCACTTATTCAAGTTTTACATCAATGAAAACCCACTGAGTTAAGTGGAGGCCCTTGTGATTTCCATCAGTGTAAGTAAAAGTCCTTAACTCACTTGTACCCAAGTATTGTGCCACATAATGGCTTACAACAAAAGGATCTCACATATTAGAAAGAGCTGTTTATAATCATACCACTTACACATCTCAGAAAAGGTTGTATCATCAACCTCATTTTACAGATGACAAACCTGAGGGAAAGAGAAGAGCCAGATTTTCAAGTGCTCTACACTAATAGTTGGTTTCAGATATTAAAAATCTGTGCACTACCTTGGGGCTGAGCTCTTTTGAAAATGTAGCTATAAGAGATTTGCCCAATGTCACATTGCAAGTGAATAAAAAGCTAGACTAAAACTCTGACTTTCTGAATTCCACTATCATTCTCTGGACAGTGTTTCCACTCTAAGCACACGTGAATGATTAAAAAATGGAAAGAAAACCTTATCCAGCTTTACTTTGTTTTTCATTTAAATCAGACCTTTAAAGTTCCCATTATCAATGCTACTGTATAGGGCCTCCCATTGGCACTTGAGATGATATAGCAATAAGAAATCAAAACAGAGCACACACTTCAATATATACATACTATTGTGCCAAGATTCTTTTCCATTTCCTGTTACCTCCTCCATACCTCCTCCATACAGATTGAGTCAGATCTTAATCTGCGATGTGAAGAAAGCATCACCATATCTCAAATTATCTGTTAAAAAACAATAATAAAAACAAACTCCAAATACAGATTAACAAAAGGAGTTTAAAGGTCTTTTAAAACTTACTTGCAGTCTCACATCCTGTGGCTTTTTTCCTGGCTAAAACACAAATGAAAATGGGGAGTTGCATCTCTCTATGGTAATCATGGATGATCCTGCGTGCAAATAGCATCAGATATTTTTGAAAGTTGCCTCGGTATTAGGAGGTTCCCTATACATCCTTTTTTTTTTCACAGCAGGTTATAGGATAGAGTTTGTCTATAAAGTAGTGAAGATGTCAAGAGCAATGCAGTATATAAAGAGATAAATGTGCATTTCAGGATGTAATTTTGGCCTTCATTACCTAATATTGTTTTAAAATACATCATGTTCTAAATTTTAAATGATTAATTTCATTTTTGTTGTTTTAGGCAGTTTTTGTGCCATCTAATGTTCAAGGAATTAAAAGTATCCTTTAAACAAGAAGTCTAGTTGTAGACTGTAAAAAAATGATGAATAAGAAAAGAATATTCCAAGTTAAACAATGTTTTTGTAATTTTTTCCTCTACTAGTGGGTTCTGAAACTGTTATGAGTCCTGCCTTTGGCTTGAAAAGCATGTATTAGAGCATTCATTTTTTAGTTGATTAGTATAATACAATGCCAGATGTCACTTTGTGTGTAGCTAGCCTTAATATCAAAGATGTGATCACAAATGCAAAATTTATACTAATTGTAGAAAAAGATGCAACTTTTCAGAGACTCCTGGATGATGACTTCTGCGGTAAATTGTTCCCATGCATAATGATTACGGTATGAATCTGACATGTCACGTTGCCCTTCTAGAAATAAGAGTTTTAATAATATAGTAACAGTGTGGTGATTTCCAAAAATAGATTCAAATATATTTAAATTAAAATTAGACGCCAACATTTTCCTCCATTTTTATAAACCAACTATAAAAATGAAGGAAAACAGAATCATATTTAAGACTAAAAGATATTTTCTTTTTTTATACTTATTTTCAAATACACATTTTATAATCTTCTTTCCCAAAATTATTCAAATAAGGCTATATCTAATTTGTGCTCTTAATTATGCCATTTAACAGAATGAATGTAAAATATGTAGCATGGTGTTTTTAAAAAGCATGTAAATAACATATGACACAATATACTGTGTTTTAAAAAAAAGTATTCCAATTGATTAAATTAATAATCCATGGATTAAGGGGTGGGGGGGGGAGTGGTTTGAGATTGCATAAATCCATTCATTATCAATGTGGTAGAGTACTGTAATAATAATGAAGAGTCTCATTACAATTTTGGTACGGTCTTCATTACAACAAAGAAAGTTAGACACAAAAAGTTATATTACAATCAAGTACAGAGAAAAGCTCCTGAAATCAAATTGTTGTGAAGATTTCTTAAAGATAGAGAAGCATGAATGGAACAGTTCACAGTTGTTGAACATTTTTGTTTGTTTGTTTCTTTGAGATTGTGGGAGTTGTGAAAGCACAAAGGGGAAAATTCTGGCTGCTGTGGGTAAAGTATACCACACCCCTAACAAAGACACTCATTACTACTACTTTTGCAATATATGTATGTGTTCCCAAATCCAGGAGAAGTCCATTCATATTTAGAGCCACCTTATGTATTCTTTTTGTACCTGAATAAGAAAAAAAAGCATGGGTTCTTTTATAGTGACTATGGCTTGATACTGACATCTGTGTATGACTGTGTGCCTGCTCTGTGGATCCCTCTTGTTATTCCTTCCCCCCACCCCCACACCCCCACTCCCACCACACACACACACACATGTGGTGCCTATCATCCAGGACATCTGCCATGCTGCTTTGTAACTTTTCTGTGGAGCTAGAAGAGGGGGAACCATTTCCCTATAGTGTAGGGCCTATACAATAACTGCGGGACAAATGTTTCTTATGACACACCTAATAAATAATTGCAGGACAAATGTTTTTTATGATACACCTAAGCATATGCCTAGCCAGAGTTTGTTTTAGTTCATTCCAAGACTTCTAATTTTATTTTATTTTCCCTTAGGGAAAAGGCGTACCAGATTTGAACACAAGACTTCTAGTCAGAAAATTGTGGGATATATTTCATATCCCTATTTTCACACTCATGGATGCAGATCCACATGGTAATTGCATAGTAACAGAAGAATTGAACTTTATTTATATGCTTTTGTTTGACTAAGCATCTGACGAAGTGGGATTTTCTCCCACGAAAGCTCATGCAATAAATAAATTTGTTAGTCTTTAAAAGTGCCACAAGACTCCTTAAACATGGTGTGATGCATACACTTCTCAGCCAAGATCCAGATGATGTGAGGGAAATGCAAAATAATAGACATGAAAAAAATGGTACAAGATGGTTTCAACAATGTGATTTTTTAAAAATTTGATTTAGGGTAACCAACATTCTTTATAGCTCCATTCTGAAAAGGCAATACTTCTAATGTCAGTAGTTTACCATTCTGAAAATTAGATACTATGAAATTAGTGTAGATTGGAGTCAATTTTGGTCTAAAATGAGGGGTATACCTCTTAATGAGGGGTATCTTAGGCTATGTCTACACTTGTAAAGTTAAGTCGACTCTGTTAAGTCGACTTAACAAGGTCAAAGTCGACCTTGTTAAGTCAACTTAACACAGTGGCTACACTTTAAGTCGAATTAAGTCAACCTTGTTGTCCACACTGGCTTTAAGTTGACTTAATAAGGTCGACTTAGCGCTATTCCCTGTCCACGCTGGCTTTAAGTCGACTGATAAAGTCAATTTAAGGCTTAAATCGACCTTCAGAGGTGGTGTTATTAATCAACTTAAGCTGTTATTAAGTTGACTTAAGGAAGTGGTTATGTCAACTTACTAAAAGCCCAGTGTGGACGCAGCTTTGTGTAGGTCAACTTAAGCGTCCTTAAGTTGACCTAAGTTGCCAGTGTAGATGGACCCTAGAGAGCTACTGTTATGCTGACTCATCTCAGAATGGCTTTTTGGCTATGGCTCCATTGGAAAAAGCAAAAACAGGAAATATTTCAAAATGTCATAATTTTGTTTTCCTCTATTAGACAAACCATTATGTATAGAAATTTTTGCTGATGAAAGGTGAATGTTTTTTATTGTTTATCTTTAAATTTTCACTATTCTTTGATAGAGATATTGTGGACGATGACCTTTTGCCTCTCCACTTCTGCAAAGAATATTGGGGATGGAGCATGGGGATTATTCCTGTTGTCATCTTAGGCTTTGCTTTGCAGTCTTTCTGCCACCATTATATGGGAGGCAGGAGAATCAAACCTAAAGGATGACAGAATCATTGCTGTCTCCATATTTCAGTGACAATGTGGGGGGAAGCTATGAAGCTGAGAGCTGGTGGAAGGTAACCTGTTGCTGGTGTGGGAAGGAAGCTTTAAGAAGCTTTGTCTAATTATTCAATTTCAGAACATGCTTCTTGATATGTAGTTTCATAATTACTCTTTGAAATGTGACTTTTCCTAAACTAATCTACAGCTTTGTTTAACAAATTTATGACTAAAGATAGTTCGAATGCTTACACTAAAAACTTAAAATGAGGTACAGTGGAAAAACGGGTGAAAACTAAGACATTGAAGGAGAACTCAGCACCCCCCATGTTGACTGTCCTTTTGCTCAGAAGTAGGTGTGATCATGGAATCTATAAATCAGCAGTTGTTGTTGTGTGTTTTAATTAAGTAGAAGACTCCATTACCATAACAATACAATATAATTAACTGAGGTTTGAACCAAAAACAAGGTGGAATGTAAATTAGCAGAACAACTCACTTCAAGAATCAGAAAGGAAATTGGATGGGCAGAATTTCATTTCACTAAAAATGTTCTAACTGCCACTAGTTAAATGACAGAAAATAAACACTAGAATAGGGTAAGACTGTGCTCCGTGAGACCAAACTCTCTCCCTAAAGCAGTATCACAGAGCGCAGTTTCGCATACACAGCACCCCGTGATGCTGCAAGAGTGTAGTAATATTTCGATTTATAGCATGTACAGCTCACTTGAAGTACATTTAAGTCAAATCTGGCTCACCATAGCAAATGAGTTTGACACCCCTGTGCCCATTAGACCTAAAAGATAGACCTGAAAACACTCATAATGTTCCTTTATCATACTGTGAAAGGAAAAATGCTAATCAATTATTTGAACAATTATCACATAAAGAGCATGAAAATAATGTTAAGACTATATTAAATGAAAAGCATGAAAATTTAGAGTAACAGATCAAAACATCACTGTTGAATTATATTAAGTTGCCATAGGACAAAGTAAGAGATACTGGGAGGTTTGTGTGACAGACATGGTACCATATGTAAACAAACAAGATTCAGGTTATTCATTCCTTTTGTATTATACTTATGTATAACAGGTATGAAATATTCAATATATTGAGATAGGTATCACATTATCAAAAAGTTTGACTGTATAACTTTTGACAATATTCTCTAAAGTTAAATGTAAAACATAAAGGGCCTTATTCATCAGTCCAGCTTTACAAGCAGTTTAACTCGGCCTTACACAAGCATGAAATTGAAGTAACACAATGGTGAATCATGCCCAAAATGTAGACATAGAGATATGTGACATTTGGCATTTTATTAATCAGGTATAGAAATAATGTGCATCTACAAATATGGATCTGTGGTGAGTATAGCTGTTTTCCACTTCAAATCAACTTTATTATTTTGTCATCCAGCCTTGGAGCTGGGATGAGAAAATTGTTAGAGCCTTTTAAGATGGGTTTTCTTTTCTTTGCTTTGCTTTTCATGCTAAGAAACAACTTATGGGCTGAAAATGCATTTTTAAACAGTTTTTGTCAGTCACAAAATGTCTTTTGCCATAACAAAAAGAAATTGTGTAAAAATGGCAGATTTTACATTTTCTTAAATCTGACAAAATGTGAAATTTTGCCTGCTATATAAAATTGTCCGTATTATTATTATTATGTATTATTTGTGGTGCAGTAGTGATCAGGGGGTCCCAACTGAGATCAGAGCAACATTGTTCTAAGCAATGTAGTCTACATAATAAGTCACAATCCTTGCCCTAAAGAGACCGTATGGTCAACATAGACAAGGTGAATATAGAATAAAGGGAAGAGATATAATATGTAAGCCGAGTGAACAGTGTGGTACTCTGCAAACAGCATGTTATGTTAGCTCCCAGATTTTTTGGTTGGGTGGGTTATTATTTTTTTTAATTTTGGAAAGCAGGTTTTTTTGGGAAGGAGAGACAGAGGGACAAAGGAAAGGAGAGAGCATATCATACTGCAAGGAGTGGGGAGAGAGGGGAGAAAGAGAAGGAGAGCCTGGAAGGCTGGTAGAATTAGACAAAGACATGCTGCAGGAAGTGAATTGGGCGGAAAATCAGCAGGGAAGAGAGAATGTCCAGAGTAAAAGCTATGAAGTCATCTGATGAGGTCATCAGTGTCAGAATATATGCCATAGTTGCCTGTCTCTGCTCCAGCTGACCTGAGTTTCTGACTGGCTCCACCCAAGCTCTCATGGCTGAGTGGAGACGGACTCCCTTCTGCACAGTTCTGGACTAGGGTGCAAGAAATGGTACTACCAGCTGGATTTTAATTTCCTTCTTTGCCCTCACTGTGTTATGCTTTACTTACTGCAGCCACTTGTCTCTGCTTACAGGCTTGAGTTTCAGGAACAGTTCTAATTGGGAGTACAGTTAGAATCATTTTTTGCAAAACTTGACCCTAAAAAGGCATAAATATTTTCTCAAAGACAAACATAAATAATACAAATTAAAGTGACACTGAAAATAATTTATGGCATTTCATATTGTAGTCAATGTCTTTTGAAGCCCATCATCTCACAGTTCCAGCTATAAGATGGCTTGGTCTCCTTCCATCTGATATTGAAAGGTTAGTTATTTTTTACAATAATCCTTCTGTTCTATCATAAAAAGTAAATGTAACATTGTTTGACTTAAATCCAGAAAAGAAAGGACAATTAACTGGTTGATTCTGCTCTCAATTGTTATTTTTAAGTTGTAGGGCATTTTGATGGTTGAAAATAGAAATTTAAGTTGGAAATGATAGATAGCTTTAAAAATATTTAGCGGGCTAACATTTTTATCTACTTTTTCAGATTAAATATACGCAAAGATGCTTTGATTCCCCTTACTAAACAAGATCAAAATAAACTCGCCAATATGCAGAAGAGACCTTATGTGGCTTGCCAACCAATGTGGAAAAAAGAAGTATGCATAAATTATATTGTTTCTGTTCCATCATCCCTAAAAGGCAAAACCTATCCCACCCAATGTCTCCTGTCTTGGCTATGGTGAGCTCTGAACACAGAAGAACCAGTAAGATTTTGCTGCACTCTCCATGATGTACGGTGGCTCTCCAGCACCGGAGAGCCAATTATTACATTTGTGCTCACCCCTGCCCAAGCCTCATACACCCCATGCGCAGGGCGGCAGGGATCCCTGGCTTCCACCAGATGGCACTGCCCCCCAGGTGCCCCGAGGAGGGGGATCTGTACCTGCGGGGGGGGGGGGGGGAATATGCCTCAAACCTCCTCCTGCACCCCAAGGACTTTCGGGTGCTCATGGCAGCGGCCACTTACCCACTGCACAGTGCCTATCCCACTCACCTCCTGCACCCCCTGTCCCCTGTGCATCGTGGACGGCCCAGCCAGTGCTCCCCCCCCCCCCAGACTGATGCCTGGGGGCCTGTGTCCTCCCATCGGTGTGCCACTGTGAACTGCACTTGGAGTTGTCAAGACTGAGAGCCATGCAGGCTTTTTCTGTACCAATGTGCCTCATAGTTCCCTCATCCCTCCCCAGCACAGAGCTGGCAGCATGATAAGCTGTGCTGCCATTGGCCAGCTGATGATCATACCTTATAGGGAGAGTTTACAACAGTTCTGAATATTGCAGAATAAATTATATCTCTTGAAGAGGGGGAACATGCCACGTGAAACATTTACTTAACCTCCAACTGCACCTTTATCTTGGCCTGCATATTTTTGGCCACAAAGCACAGTTCATATAGATATAATATATAGGGGTTACATAGTAGGAAAATATTGTGTGCTTTCCCTTCTGTTTACACTGCTCTGTTTGGATTGCTATGATTTTGCTGCTATATGCTGCACAATAGAGCACATCTCCTCATGATAAATACTAATAAAATCTAATGTAATTTAAACATTTAATTATGTCACTCCATGGGTCAGACCTTTCTCAACATTACATGAACAGTTTTTTCTTTTTCAGATGGAAATTATGGCAAAATCAAAAATGAAGGCTGAAATTCAAGCTTTGACTTCTCTTTCATCAGATTACCTTTCCAGAGTATATTTACCAAACAAATTGCAGTTTGGTGGATGGATATGAATATTTGTATGTTGATCAACTCCTTCCTGCTGTGGATTTCTTTTGGCGCTATTATTATAGAAGCCACTATTTATAAAAGTTGCATAAAATTGCATAATTTCTGGTGATCTTTTTCACTATTTAGTGAAAAGATGTAGGGATTTGTTTCAACTCCTTGTTCTATTTTTAAAATTATGTCTATAGTTTAATTTCTTTGCAGTTTTGACTGTTTTCCCTGGGGTACCATAAGAACATTAAAAAATGTAAATATCATTTTGCCTTTTCGTTGTGTGGCTACGGTACAAAACTGTAACAATAATTCCAATTGTAAAAGTTTTATCTGTAAAAAAGATATTGAAATTTATTTTAGGGGAGAAATTAAAGTTATATTTGTGTTAATTTATGTCAAAGAGTTAATTCACAGTCTACTTTCAAGCACAGTCAAACCAAATCTATTACTTCTGATATGTTTTACTTTTGTAGAAAGGGAAGTAGCTTAAATTAATATTTTAAGGTAAAATCTTGCTCTGAAAAGTACTATAAATATGGTGTTTCATATTCCTTGTAAATAAATCCATAACAAATGTGGTTAGCTTGCAGGTAAAGAGATGGATTTTCTAACTACCAACTCCATAAACCCAAGCTAAGATCATAAAGTCAAGATAGCTTCTTTCATTCTTACACATTTGCAACAGTAATAAGATTCTGCAAACCAAGTTATCCTCTCAGTTACTGCACCCCCATTGCAATGCACAGGTGAGCAAGCATTTGTTACTGATTAGAATTTAGTATACAGCTCTGTTGATGATGTATATAGAATAAGAGGATCCACAGCCCACTCTTAGTTTTGTTAATCTCACAGGAATAAGAACCGCAAGGACAAAAAATAAGTTTTAAAGTATTTATATACTACTGACTGCAAAGAGAGTGACTCTACTAGATATTTTTCTAAAGGATATGCTCTAGGAATTTGGGGACGGGAGGAAGCGTTCTTTGGTACATGTTATACAGGAGAGCAGGTTAAATGATCACAGTGGTCCCTTCTGGCCTTGGAATCCATGAATAAAAAGATGTTGTTTTTACGGTCACTTTTCAGAGTAGAATTTCCATTTAAGGTACAGTACATCATATTAGTACCTGGCAAAGAAAAACATCTGTAGCCTTTATCATTTGTTCTTTTATTTTTAAATAGCATTACATTACTGATACATTTAAAAGAGAACCCCTTTTTCTTTCTACCTACTATACTGTAACTTAGGCTATGTCTATACCGACTGCAGCAGAGTCGCCGCCATCAGTGCACTCTTCCATGTTCAATTGAGCGGTCTGTTAAGACATGCTCAATCAAACACGGAACTGAAGCTCTAATCCAGCCCCGTAACTGGACAAGCGCCACACTGACCGGACACCATTTCTGGTAGGTTTAGCACAGTGTGTAAGGGGTAGTTAGGAAGTCATCAGGAGATATGCAAGGTATTTTATGTACCTTGTGTATCTCCTGTCAAAAGCTGCCGAAAAGCGCAGCAAGTATACTCTAGGGCTGAGTTCTGCTGCATTGTAGCAGTCTGTCATTAGTATTACTTTGTGTGCAGCTGTTTTAGCAGCAAAAATAGCCTAGACTGGAAAATTAATGCACTGGTGTCTTGTTAATCAGAGGCAGTAATAAAGGTGTGAGTGGTTACATATAAATTATGACACAAGGGTCCTAATCCTGCTAATAGTTAGGCACATGCCTAAGGTTAAGCAATGTGGCAATTTCTATGCTCAGTTAAGAATGTAAACGTTTGTAAGCTCACACAGCCTTCCAGAGTGTAGACAAAGTTTCACTAAGGCTGCAGCGTAGTTCTCTAATACGTATTCCACATTGGAAATACACATTTTTGATCTTTCATGTTTTAAATTCAGAAAATGTCACATTTTCATGTCACCGTGCTACTTAATGACAACTTCAGTCCAGGTCCTAATTTATTTGGCCAGTGATTCATTTTTGTCACTACCAGGTAACTGGAAGCCTAAAATGACTAATTTTTATAATTAAAATTCCATTTTTCTCTAGCTGGCAATCAATGTGGCATGTTTCCTGTCCTATATTGCTGGACAGAACCATCACAACTCAGTCAGCTCAATCAGCCCAACACAGCAGAACGTGGCTATTCTTAAGAAAGCGTTAAATCATTTAAGTACAGTCTCATTCAGTACATGTCCACCATCATGATCATTAAACGTTTCCTTAGCCTTTTGGACGAAAGTATTTAAGTGATCAGATGCTCCTTTTTATCCAGTGTCAGGCCATGCCTCTGGCATTCCTCCCTCAAACTGTTATGGTCCAGAGGGCTAGCCATATTAATCTATTTCTGCAAAACAAACAAGGCGTTCCCTGGCACTTCTATATACTAACCAATGTATTTGTTGCATGAGTTTTCGTAGGCAAAATCCCACTTCCTCAGATGAATTAAATGGAAAATATAGGATGTAGACCAGTGGTTGGCAACCTTTGTTGGCCCCCATGCCAGCCCACCCCCCAACCCTCAGCAGGTGCAGGGGAGAGGTGGACAGCAGGTGACAGGAGCTGCAGCGCATGTGTGGCTCTTGCAAGGCAGGAGGAGAGGGGAACGGACCACGGGGCTGGGAGCCCTGCGTGCCACTGTCCTCAGCATCGTGCGGGGACTGCCGACCCAACGCAGGCACTCAGTGCAGCTGGAGCCAGCCAGCGGTTCCCAGGGGACAGGCTGTTCAGCTCAGGGTCTGAATGGCTGGGGGCAGACAGAGCTCCCAACAGGCTCAGTCAGGAAAAGGCAAAGCGGAACTGATGCAGCGCCAGGAAAAGGGATTGCACCCACGATAGCTCATGCCACAGGCACACTGGTTAGGGCTCCTTGTTCAGCGGCATCAACAGCGCTTGTCCGTGGGGAGAGCAGCGCAACAGCAGACATGAGACCCGCGCCCGCGGCGCCACACCGGCCTACTGGTCACGTGATGATGCCCGGCCCCGCGCGGCCTCTCGGGGGGAGGTACCTAGCTCAGCAGCCCCGCCCCCTTTTCCCGAAGAGACGCGGGCGCCTTCTGTGAGCTCACGCTCAGTGGCGCATGCGTGGTGGGAAGCGGCCTCTTTCGGCTCGGCCGTGTGAGCCGGTGGTGAACGAGTGCCTGCCCGGCTTCCGTCCCGCCGCGCCTCTGCCGCTCTCCACCGCCACGCGCTCCCTCAGTCACAACAGGCTCGCGGGTGAGTGCGGAGCGGCCCTCCCGGGGCCGGCCTCGTCTGGGCGCCCTGCTCAGCGCCTCCCCCGGGCCCTCCCCGTACCCCGTCCCGCCGGGCTCGCCGCCCACCGCTCTTCGCTGCCGCCTGACAGGGACGGCCGTCCCTCTGCACGGCTGCGGTTACCCCCGTCCCTCATGGACTACCCCAGCTCCCTCCGGCCAGCCAGCAACTGCCCCATCCCCCAGCAACTGCCCCATCCACCTCCTGCCAGCCAGCAACTGCCCCATCCCCCAGCAACTGCCCCAGCTCCCTCCTGCCAGTCAGCCACTGCCCCGTCCCTCAGCAACTGCCCCCAGGTCCCTCCGGCCGGCCAGCAACTGCCCCCAGCTCCCTCCGGCCGGCCAGCAACTGCCCCCAGCTCCCTCTGGCCGGCCAGCAACTGCCCCCAGCTCCCTCTGGCCAGCCAGCAACTGCCCCCAGCTCCCTCCGGCCAGCCAGCAACTGCCCCCATCCTCTAGCAACTGCCCCAGCTCCCTCCTGCCAGCCAGCAACTGCCCCATTTCTCTCCGGCTAGCTAGCGGCTGGGTCCATCCCCCAGCAACTGCCCTAGCTGCCCCCCGCCAGCTGTAACTGGCCCCAGATGCTCCCCTACCAACTCCCATTGAACCTAGCAGTCTGTCTCTTCTTGCCTGCCCCACTGTCCCCATTTTCCCTTCTAATGGTCCCCGCCTCAACCCAAACTGGTCCTCAGACTTACAAACCCATTGAAATGATGGATTTTACACTTCATAGCTGTTGCTTTTGTGCACAAGTGACTGAAAGAACTCTGTCAATGTTTATATGACTCTCCAGCAAATGGTCCCATGTGATTAGAAAGTATCCTCCCTCTTCCTTTCCCCAATGTAACACTTTTTTTATTCATGAAGTTTCTTCTCTGCATTTCCAAAGAGTATTTGGGATGTTGCATAATCAATAATATTGTTGTTAAAAACAAATAATTAAAAAAGAATGACAAAGGCAGTGATATTTTTTTAAGGCTCTCTATACTTGTGCAGAGACATAGCCAATGAGATTAAGATGATAAGTGGTTATTGCTCAGTGAAGCAATTGTTACCCTGGCAAAATCAGATCTTTTGAGGGGAAGAGGCTGAGGCCAAGGTCAACACTTGAGTTGAATGGGCATTGCAGAAAATGTTAAATCTTTAATTGACAGGGATAGGTAGAAACTTATTCTTTTGGCAGGTTATTTTATGATTAGCCATTTTGGGTTTTGTTTTTTTCCAGTCTTCCTCTGGAGCATCTAGTGTTGGCTGCTGTCAGAGACAGAATACTGAACTAGATGGACTACTCTGATGCAGTACAGCACTTCCTATATCCCTATAAAAAGGTCTTTTAAGGGGAATTCCTGTCTTTTGCAGGGCCAAGATGAGTTTGTTTGGGTCAACCTCCGGGTTTGGAACTGGTGGTACCAGCATGTTTGGCAATACAGCTACAGATAATCACAACCCCATGAAGGTATTGTATTCATCTGATACTCCCTGCTTAGATTCAGGTTATCTCCTTTCCATGAATCAGTAGTGAGCATGTATTTATTTTCTCTTTCTCTTCACCTAATCTCTTTCTTCCTAAGTATTTAGAAGTTTCAGGGTTTGTTACAAATGCAGTTATGAATATCCGGCCTCTTCCTACCTACAAGGAAGAAGATTTAGTCCCCAGCCACTCTATGGTTTGTAACTTTTTGAGACCATTGTCTTAACATGGATACAACCTAATGTGGTTTCCAACTGAATTTAGCACAGAAACAGTGCCATGGAGTACATGGGGCATAGGCATAGTCTGTGTAATGTTCTTGGCCAGCATGCCTTATAATGAGGCATAGTGATAATATCCTGTACATTCTCAGGAAACTGCTACCAAAAACAGTATTGAAAAATAATTAACAGGCACACTTCCAGCATGGTTCAAGCAGTAGTTGGACCATTGCATTTCTGTGCTCATGATAAGGGGATTATGTTAATCTAATAGGACACTATTATTTCAATTATATTGAATGGGCCTGATTTTCATACAAGTCTGGTATACAGTTTTATGTACACTTACCTTGGTTGTGTGAAATTCTGATGATTATATGTGCTCTTTTGGAAATTTGCCCAACTTTGTTGCACAGGTCCTTGAAAGGCAAAGAATAGTGAATTACAAGAGAAATCAACTGTAGTATATTTTACATGCGAATGATTTCTTCCCTACTTGTATTAACAATAAATTTAATGGTTTACTATAAATTATAATTAAATGACAAATGTCATAATAAAGTACCACTTGTGATTCATTATTGTTGCCTTTTTTATATTTTTTCACGTACTATTTAGTTTGCCAAACTCAGTACTCTACAAATTTGCACTATGAGTAGGAGACACATTGTGAAGTTCTACAATTTATAGATGTGTGATTTTCTTTGCCCTTTACAGGACATTGAAGTTAACTCTCCACCTGATGATAGCATTGGTTGTTTAGCTTTCAGTCCACTAACATTGCCGGGTAACTTCCTTATTGCAGGATCTTGGGCAAATGATGTAAGTATTTTGTGAGCATGGTCTGAAAAAAGGACACAGTTTAAATCTCTTCTGTCTAATACACACTTAGCTACTGTTATTACAGGTTACACCTAATATTACGATAATTTAAAGATTAGAGGAAAAGAGTCATCACCCCTTCCCCCAGTTTCTTTGCCTTATATAGTTGATATTAGTTTGCCTAAACAGTTTTTGTTGTTTCATCTAAAAATTATCTTTTCCATTAGCTCCTTTGGGTCTTTGTACAGATATAGGGCACAGAAAATACCTTTTAAAAACAGAAATATGTTCTGGAAACATGTAAATTGGCAAGGGGCAGTCATAATAACTGAAATTCTTTTAATTAATTATTAAAATTGACAGCATCAAGATCACGGTATCATTTAAACTTCAGCTCAAGGGAATGTCTTTTACTATTTTAATCTGTACTTTATAGTAGCTAATCCATTTTCACATCTGTAGGGATGACTAGTCTCTCTGTACCAAAGATATTTGTTACATTTGTCTGCTGTTTTCACTATACAGAAGGAAAATAATCCCCTCCTCTCCATATCCCTTCCTTATACACTTGTTGTATGATACACAGATATAGGTCATGGTTCAAAGTATTGCTGTAAGGGGCTGCAGTTTCAGCAGATCCACAGTTTCCCAAACTGTGGTCATCCAGTGATCCATAAATACAACCACACTGGGTCAGACAAATGATCCATCTAGTCAGTATCCTGTCTTCTGGCAATGGCAAATGCCAGGTGTTTTGGCAAGAATGAACAGAACAGATAATCATCCAGTGACCCATCCCCTGTTGCCCATTCTCAGCTTTTGGCAAACAATGATTTAGGCCTGGTCTACACTGCTGCGTTGGATCGATCAATGTGAGATAGGCTAGTGTACATACTGTAACTCACGTATCTCACATAGCTATACTTATGCCTACACAGCACAGTGTCTTTGTTACGCTACATCAACAGAAAAGCATCTCCCATTGCCAGTACTTTCCGTCTTTTGGGGAAGTGAATTAATTATATTGACGGGAGAACATTCTCCTGTCAGCTGGGCACATTCACATGGACCCACTTGGTCGATGCCACTGCACTGTTGCCTGCTGCAGCGGAGTAGAAATGCTCTAAGTCTCATAGTACTGGCTCCCACCCTAAATACTTTCCTAATGCTCATTATCAAAGTGAACAGTTGGTGTAGTTGCCCTATGGATGCCATTAGATAGTAGGAGCGAGGTGATCTGCAATTGTGAATGGGGTGGAACAATGTAATCCACACTATTAAAAAGCTTGTTGCTGCTGGACTAGACAAAGTGCAGCCCAGTATCACAGATCTTGTAATTACCAGTTTAATTTAGATTAAACAGTAAGTATTGAGCAAAGAGAGTTAATGATTTTCCAAAACCTTTCAGTAATTAGAAGTAATTCATGAATCTCCATAACATTTGAAGTCTTAATAGATGCTCATATTTATCCTTTCTCATAATAACAAGAATAATGGAACGGTCAGTGAAATTGTAAAGGCAGAAGAAACTGATAAGAGGAAACTTTCCTTTATAAAATGCTTCATCTGAGAAACTCCTTCCAAGACACCATTTAAGCAAAAGCTTGGTTGAATTTGAAAAAGGATTATCCACTTTTGTGGATAATAAGATATCCAGGATTACTCTACATGTACACTGCAAAGTATAGGGAGTGCTCTTTAGTGTTGCTGACATCAAAAGCAAAATTAGAAAGTTACAGATGACAATTGTAAGATTGTAACTGTTGTCTTACTCTTCACTTCTTCCTCTCTAAATCAGCATGTTAAATAAAATAAGTTCTTCAGGGCAGAGATAGTGCATTGTTTCTGAGCAATACTTAGCACATTTTTTGGTACTGAAACAATAGTAATATATTTATTAAATTGATATGAGCATCTTTTCATATAGGTTCGGTGTTGGGAAGTTCAAGATAATGGACAGACTATTCCAAAAGCTCAGCAGATGCACACAGGGCCTGTGCTAGATGTGTGTTGGAGTGATGTACGTTCCTTTTGTTTCAAAAAGTATTTTCAAGGAAGTTGGTAACTTTATCCGTAAAACAAATATTGTTAATTCTAGTTTAAAAACACACACACTTAAAATGTAGATACACCCTATGATTGTAACATAGACTTGTCATCTAAATCCATGGTTTATTTGTATTAATAAATTAGGTGTGGGTTTGCAGCTGCAATGGCAGGCGATTGTTTTAAGTTGTTAATAGCTCGTACAGTTTTCATTAATTTGTTATAGAAGTACTTGTCTAAGTCTTATGACTCTTGAATACTACTAATTTAAGCATAATTGCACATTTTGCTTTGTTTCATTCCTATTCGTAGTTTGAATTTTATATAGTTTCGATTTTAATTAACACTTTTTGTTCTGAGTTTTGTGTTTCAGTGTAAAATTACTTTTACAATTTTGTTTAAACTAATATATGAGACTTCCATACAGAAGAGTAAACTATTGTGACAGTTTGAAACTACATGGTTATGTTCTGACCAATCCAAAATACTTGTTAATAGTTAGCAAATACAAATGTCAGTACATTCCTCTTTCTGATATTTTGTAAGTATTGGAAAAAGGAAAACAGTGAAATGTTGGCATGTTGTTCACTATGATCTTTTTTTAAAAAAAAAAATGTATAGCCATTTCTTTGAAATCTGAGATGCTTCTCAGTTTTGGGGGGCATGTTATTTGTTGTGCTCACCGTTTAATTAGAAAAAGCATTGCATATTTCTAAAACTGTAGCAAGTAATTAGAAAGGCTTGAAGTAGAATTTTGGACTGCTGTTAAGCAATAAGCACAGGGCAATATTGGTTGATTCGGTTGGATGGCAATCTCAATGTGTTACTGAAGAATGAGAAGTTCCAAAGGGGTAGCTGTATTTGTCTAGTTCATCAAAACAAACAAGAAGTCCTATGGCATTTTAAAAGACTAACAGATTTATAATACAGAGAAATATAGTGACAAACAGAAAACGGTTAAGATAGTGATTCAGATAACATGATTGCTTTGTGGGCAGTTGGTCTGATTCTCTGTGACCTTGCACCGAATACAGTCACTTACTCGTATGCAAATACTCTTAAGAATAGTATTATTTTACATACCCATTGTATTAAATGACTATGCAAGTACTAAGCAGTGCAGAATCAAGCCTGCAATTCTTTAATGTGTGTTGGATATTACAAATATACAATTACATGTATTGTGGCTCGGTTAATATTTAATCTTTTTAAATTATCATATGGAATGATTTTTCTCTCATTTTAGGATGGGAGTAAAGTATTTACTGCTTCGTGTGATAAAACTGCCAAAATGTGGGATCTGAACAGTAACCAGGCAATACAAATTGCACAGGTAAAGAACCCCCAAGCTCTTTTCTTCAAGACAGTTACTAAAGCTTCATTTCTTATAAATTAATCTTAGGAATCTTTACTGGCCAATTTAAAATAACATTCAACATTTTCCAGTTAGATGCTGTTACATGAAGAATAGTATGAGAGGGTGCCTGTCAAATGGCTAGCTAAATTTTAAGGTGGAGGTAACTGATGATTATTGGGACGTAGGTGATTCAGAACTTAGGTAATAGCTTTTTGTACCCTAAAGAAACTTCCCATCCCTTATGGCAGTTGTCCCCAAACTTTTTGAGTCCATGCCTCCTCTTACCCACTCTGCTGACCCCCACCCCAGGAGCCAAGGGCCAGAGTCTGAAACAGGGCCGGGTGGTATGGGAGTGCAGCTGGGGGGGGGAAGCAGGGTTGGGTGGTGCTTCCTTCCTGCCCCATGGGGGAGCCGGCCCAGGTCCTGCTGTGTCCCCATAAATGTTCTTTCATGCCACCATGCAATTTAGAGACCACTGCCTTATAGACTCACTGTGGCACCCCAACTGCATACTGATTCCACCTTTGGTTTACCCAGTGTTGCTTCTCCACCCCATTTTGGCTCCACTTTACTTACTTTGTTTCAGTTACCCAGGCTTCTGTACTGCTTTCTTCCCTTGTTCTACTGATCATTTGTTCCAGTTGCCAGTCTTTTTTTACAAAGATTATGAATGAGCACTAAAATCATAGGAAAACAGATTTTATATATAGTTGTTCAGCTCTTTTTCATGAGGGTATTGACTTCCTAAGTATATTGTTAAAAGATAGGAATTCTGACATTTATGTTCAATCTCGGTGCAAATTTTTACTTTCATATGAAACACTTATTTTTGTTGCTTAATGTAAAGTCTTTACAATGTATGAAATTAAATATGTGAAAATGTTCACTCTTTTCTTACAGTTCAGTTATGGTGTAGCATACAAATTTTGGTTGTGGTGATTTAATAAACGTTTATATCCTCTCTTTGTACCTTTTTTTTTCTGTGCACAACCAAGAAGTGATACAGGCTGTGATTTTAAAAAATGCAGGTGCATTGTTCTTGATTGTTTTCCTTCAGCATGAAGCCCCTGTTAAAACAATCCATTGGATTAAAGCACCAAATTATAGCTGTGTGATGACAGGAAGTTGGGATAAAACTTTGAAGGTATGAAAATTGTACCTAATAATTGTTTTTATATTATGCTAATATACGTCAAACTGGAAATGTTTACTATAAATTTTGCTGTAATATATTACTTTGAAAAATCAAAGCAAGTGAGGGTTTTATAACCAGGGGTGAAACAACTTAATGTGTCCAGGCTTACTTGTGCAAAAATAATCAGTTGCAGTATTTCTTAATACTTTACAAGAACTATTTGAAGATTTTTTTTTCCCCCATCAAATCTCTTAAATCCACTGATGTTTCTTTTAGTTCTGGGATACACGATCGCCAACTCCTATGATGACATTACAACTTCCTGAAAGATGCTACTGTGCTGATGTGGTAAGTCACAAATAAACTCCTGTTTCCACAAAAATAAAAACGAAATGTGTGATAACTAGATGGTTGAGGATTAATGGATTCATAGCCCACAGTACTAGGTTGTTTGAAACAAGCCCATGTTAATCTTTTGTTAGTTTTTGTTGGATTGACAGTCCCTTCATCTGAATCACTATTAGTGACCTTGTTGGTATTAAGAGCAGAAGGGCCAAAAATAGAATTGACATGGAAACTGAACTGCCTTGCCTATATCTGAATCTATAGGTTCCCTTCTACCACAACTAACAGTCCTGCTCCTTTGAATTGACTCTTTGAAGGGTTTGGATAAAATAACTAACTTGAAGGAGTTAAAATTCTCAGTTGTGAAATTAATATAGCCTAGTCTCTTCCAACCTGCCTTCTCATATTTATCCAGGTGCATCCCATGGCAGTTGTGGCTACTGCAGAAAGAGGTTTGATAGTGTACCAGTTAGAGAATCAGCCTTCTGAATTTCGACGAATAGAATCGCCACTTAAACACCAGGTAAATAATTAATTCTATTTATTATAGCTTATTCATGGAGCATACAAAAATGGTGGTTTAGATTCTTTTCAAAAAAAAATATTTTAAAACTTCACTTAGTATGGCTTGTGTCCTTGAGAACACTTAAATTTTCAGTATTTTGATGTTTTGTAAGAATATTGCATATTCTGTAACTCAGTTATATACATCTCCTTCCAAGAGGATGACTTGAATTGAAAAAGGTTTCTTGAAAACACGGGGAATTTAAATAATTTGAGATTTACTACCCTTCCCTCTGGGTTTATTTCATATAAAGTAATTTGACTGGCTTTCTTTATAATAATAGGTAACATTGAAAGACTATATCTTGGATATATTTCATTAAAATATTTGTAATATTTACAACTAAAATCAGTGACAATTGTAAAATTTAAGACTAAACAAACCAAAATTAAAAACAATCTTCCTTCTTCCTGTTTGTGCTTCACAAGACTATATAATGCTTTAATACTGTAATCCAGTACTGTATTGTATAACAGGCAATTCTTCCAGGAAAGCATATTGATGGTATTTTGCTAGATTCTTGTATTTTTCCTCAGAAGAATAATGTACAGTTTGAGACACGGAATTTTGAGAATCTTTCAGATTTAGTCATATCACCTAATAGTCAAAATGTTTTTGTTTGTTTAATGCCTTGGTGAAGGAAGAAAACTGTTGTGTTCATTTTGTGGAAATGTCTGCTGCTGATCCCCATGTGAATTCAGAGATGTACATACTCAGCTCCAAATTTGTAGAGGGGCTTTGACCCATTTTTTGATGTTGTATGCTGTGTCACTACATCCAGTGTATAGCTCCCCCGTAGAGAGGCATTGCTTAGAAAATCTGGCCCTAAGCTTCTGTCTAAAATGTTTTATATCTTTCTCAAATTTAGCATCGCTGTGTTGCTATTTTTAAAGACAAAGTGAACAAACCTACTGGATTTGCTCTTGGAAGTATTGAAGGAAGGGTAGCTATTCACTACATCAACCCACCAAATCCGTAAGTGTGGTTTTTAAAACACTCTGTATTATATTGTTCAATTTGAAATTAAGAAAATGTTAAGGAAAATCTTTCTTTTCAGAGCCAAAGATAACTTCACTTTTAAATGTCATCGCTCCAATGGAACGAACACATCAGCACCTCAGGATATCTACGCTGTAAGTATTAAGCATATATTATTGCATCATTTTTGTAGTGCAGTTAGAATCTACATATGCATAATATAAATTTTGGAAGAAATCTACCATAAATTCTGTTCTCTGACCTTTTCTTATGCATTCTGCTTATGCTTAGAGAATTGTCATATGCAGATATTAAAATAGAAGCAAAGAATAGAACCCCATTCTTTTTTAAAAAACTACCAAAAAACCAACAACTTGTCTAACTTTCTATTAGGACAATGCATTCAATATATTTTTCTTTTTCTGTGTTTTTGTTTATGGAAACATATGCTGTCATTAAGCATCTGTTTAGCACCAAAGGAATTATTATGTTCTCTAATAGGAACTTGTATTTAAATTATAGCTGGTCAGAAAGAACAAATTATTTTTGCCCTCCCTCCCACTCAAATCTTTGTCAAGAATAAAATTCAACTAGTTCTAATTAGGCACATAAAATCTTCACACTTCCTGAACAGTGTATGCATTATGAAACTCCACATCATCTATATTGTTGGTTGTTTTATATGATGGTTTGTATGACTCTGCAGGTAAATGGGATAGCATTTCATCCTGCCCATGGCACCCTTGCAACTGTAGGATCTGATGGTAGATTCAGTTTTTGGGATAAAGATGCACGAACAAAGCTGAAAACATCAGAACAGCTTGACCAGCCAATATCTGCCTGTTGCTTTAACCACAATGGGAATATTTTTGCATATGCTTCCAGTTATGATTGGTCAAAGGTAAGAATTAAATTCATGCTAGTGATTGTGATCTAATAAGACAGTGTTTCAATAGTACTTTTCATCTGAGAATCTCAAAGTTGTTTATAAATATTAATAAAAGCTTCCGAATACACCTGAGAGACTGGGAAAAGGTTGATTAGGAATCACTTTAGCCATCTCTCGTTTGAAACATAGCACAGAATCGATACTTAATTGTTAGGCCAAGAAACAAACACTGCTTAGCCAAATGATTATAGGTTGAATATAGTTACCTGGTTTTGGAATTTGTTCCAAATGCAAAATTTATCACACCTACTTTTTTGAAAAGTGCCCTGGGATCATATCATATGTAAAACTGGTGTCGTGATTGCATTCACTCATTTGTTTAATAAAGTACCAGTATCCCCGCATGGTTTTTAGCAGGGGTTTAGGTGTGCTCTTTGAAAGAGATACAAAGTACTTAATTTCCACTCTCACTGCCTGAAGCTCCTCGGTGGTGGTTTGAGTTCTTCATTCTCAGTATTTACTCTGCTCTAAGATACTGAGATCTGATAGAATCACAATACAATTAGTAGTTTGAAAAAGGAATTTGAGGTTGAAATCCAACCAACACAAATAGGTTGTTTATAGTAGCATTAGTTTTCCTATTGTACCTTTTGCTGCACTTTAAATTTGATGAAGTATCTTTTATTTCCTATTGTAAACGGTTGTGTTGTAGTTTTGCTCTTCGATATTAAACAGTGGCACATCACATCTCAGGAGTTCATTTGTGAATAAAATGAGCTCTGTATGTAGATCAATTTACTATGGTGCTTTATGATACTGATGGATGAGAAACACTGTAATTTTGCTTTTATTGTTACAGTCTGTATAAATGGAAGGTCTGTGTTCCTTTTAACACATGAATTATTCATGATATTGCAATGACTATGTGCACCGGATAAGTATTGATACTTATTCATTCTCAGATGCAAAATATTAGGTTTGCATTCACAATTGATGAACAAAAGTGATTGTAAGTGGCCTTGTGCTTCACTGTATGAAAATTTAGCTCTCTTTTGTTTGGCTCAAAAGACAGAATGTACAGTAAGGCTATAGTACCCTTATAATGTCTCCTTTTCTCCAATCTTACCCTTGTCTAGAACAACCTCTTTATTTCCCTTAACTCTCAAAATCTGTGAATTTTGCATGTAAAGAAAAAGTTTAAGGGATGTTCACTCACTCTAAGCTTTAAAAAGACCTGTTTTGAAAGTTGCCTTGAATAGTGGGTTGTTTCTAATTATAGTACACACCTACCAGTATTTCCCTTTGTTTGCATAGTAAGTCTGATCTTTTAAAAGTCCATATTTTTAAATTGTAAAGTCTCATTAAATCAAATTGATGTAGTGTTCAGCTTTCTGTATTTCAAGGTGAAGTTGATGCTTGGAGTGAGATAAATATAGCTAACTTTTTCTCTTTTTTAGGGTCATGAATTTTATAATCCACAGAAGAAAAACTACATTTTTCTGCGTAATGCAGCAGAAGAGTTAAAGCCCAGGAATAAGAAGTAATCAGTGTAATTCTGACTGGTGTTACACCAGTCCTTTTCTGCCATTCCACTCCCTTGCAGTTGTCAATTTGGATCGCTAACGTTCAGCAGAAAACCCATATAAATAATACCGAAGTGTATTCTGACTTACTGCAGACCATCATTTAAATTATGTGTTCTGATGTGTACAGTGGCATCTGATATTTGCAGGGAGATTTACCATATGCCTGTTCCTCTGCAACAATTGCTGCAAAAATCTCTAAATTCAAGGCTCTACTGTTCAGAAATGCAAGGGTGTCTGTGGAAGTATTTTGCCATTACTACAATAAAATATGTGCATTTACAGTAGTTCTTGAAAAATTGTACGGATATTGTTTCTTTTAACTATTTGGAGAATTAGAATAAATTTGTCTCAATGGGGGCTGGTCATTATTTTATTATCTACATGGTTTTCATGGATTCTTATTTTTAATATAGAAGCCTTAGTGACTGTATACCAGAAAGAAAGGCATTGCAAATTTGGTTTTCCTCAGAGTTTGGATAAATTTGGTATTTATATACATGACCAATTGTAGTGACAGAGACCCAAGGTAAAATGTGTGGGGAGATACGCAACTTCTCCTCTTCCCTTTCTATTATTCCAACAATGCACTTCAGTTTTGACTTGCAATATTCTTGCTTAGCCTAGTCCTGAGCAGAAACTGCCTGGTGAGTCAAGTGTTACAGTTCAATAGGATGGATGAACAGCTAACTGCAAAGATGTGATCACCAAACTGATGTTCACTGGTGGCCTAAAGTATTTGGTAACCCAGACATCTCCAGAGTTGAAAGGCTGCTCTTTTAACACAGTGAGCAACCACTTTCTCCGTAACCTTTTTTTTTTTTTTTTTCAGGCTGAAATAAGTTTGATCACTTTCATACCAGGTAGTTTATAAGTGCAGGTGAGTTTCATCCCTGATTAAACAGTGCTGTGAAGTTAAGCAAAAATGTGGGTTTTTTCTGACTCAAATCTGCTACTGTTTATTTTGTTAACTAAATGTACACATGCCAAAGTTTTCTTTTTTGAGCTGACTACGTATTATTCTTTTTGAGTTTTATTTGTGGGGGGAAAATGGGCCAGCATGTATACAAATACATGTCTTATTGTAAAAATCTTTGTAAAAATATATGTTGTTATACTTGTCTTTACTGATTCATAGCTGCATTTAAAATACAATTTTTACTAAATGCTTTTGAGTATTCAGTAGTTCTAAATCATAGACAGAATGCATCAGGCCAGCATGTTTGTGCTACATTTCCAAAAGTGGCTTCTTGGCCTATCATTGCAATTTTAGATTTCTCCTCTAAAACTAAAGCAACAGTTTCACAAAAAAATATCCTGAGTTAGAAAACTACCTCATTTGCCATTTCATTATGAATCATTCCTGTGGCTTTTGTCTCAACACTATTCCTCTTAATTCATTAAATATAAAGGCCTTTTATTTAATGGATTAATCAAGTTCCTTGGTATCTCAGCACCTAAACATCTGACAGCTTCTCTTTGGTACAAATGAATCATGCTATCATCAAAGTCTCTTGCTCAGTGGTGCTTTCAGTCTAACATCAACTGCTCTGTTTGCAGTGTTGATTTAACAGCTGTTAGGAGAATGTTTGAGAAATAATGCAATATGCCACTATTTCTCAGAAGTTTTCTTTGTTTAATTACCTAAGGCAAGGTTCTGCCCTGTACTGCTATCTTTGTCTGGTTTTCATTTTCAAGTGCACAGAATGGATTAGTTTCCCTTTCTTTTTGTAATAGAGAAGAGAATTTCCAGCTCTTTTAACAGTGACTGGTTGATTGCTTGAGCAGTTATTTTGTTGAATGTCTTTTTTTAAGTTTGCATATCTTTTCTGAAAGAAAAAGAGAATATTATACTCATGTGCAAAGCATTTTTACAGTTGAATTAATATTATAAATGCCAACAAGCACTGAGCAGGCTAATGGTCAAACTCATTCAATATTGAGAGAAAAGTTACATTAACTGCATTGTGGGGGACTTTTGTCCCCATAATCCATTCAGAAATTAAGAACAAGACTCTAATGTTTTAGGGGGGGAAAAAAACTTACTTAGCAAAATGAAAGAACTAACAGGAATCCCATTCAGTGTAAGCCTACAAGTAGTTTTCACACACCATCGATGTGTAGTGGTCAGCACATAAAAATTCATTTCCACATTGCTTGCAGTTCTTCTAGTCAACTGACCTTGGGCAAATATGGCAGTCTCCACTACTGAGTTTTGCTAGGTGCTCCCATACAGCAAGTTGTGAGATCGGAGTTTGATGGGAGCAAGTTACAAGAGTGCTGCTTGATGAGCATGGTGAGATTATAGGTATCAAGGATTCCTCTCTTTTGATGTGCATCATTCTCCTAAATTAAAAAGGAGCAAGCACCTTCTTTGTCTTGGGTAAGTGTGGTGCCAAGCAGGAGTGCTGCTGACCCAAATGATGAAACTTGCAATGCCAGCAATATTGAGCATGGTGAAGAAAAGAATAGTTGGCCATCTCTTTATCTCTCAGGAGTACATCCTTGCAAGATCCACGTATCAACACTATTTTTGTGTCACTGTAGTGGGGAATTAGGTGGGATTTCTTTTTGTCGTCTCCTACAAACTCGTTATGATACCTTATTGCCGACTTGTCCTTCTTTGGGACCTAAGGAACCAGAGTAAGTGGCCCAGCAGACCCGAACACTGGTGATACTTTTTTTCTGTGCTGCGATGTGGATGCATGTCACTGGATGTATCTGGCTTGTTTTCATTGGATCGTTCAAGCATAGCTAAAATTTTTGTTGAGTTCATCTTCAGAAAGCTGAATACTGTGAAGAAGTTATCCCCAATTACATTTTGTCCATCTTGTACCAGGGCTGAACATAAGATCCTCATTGTCTGAAGACGAACTTAATGAGAAATTAACAGAAACATAGTCTTCCTTCTCAGAGTAACTGTCCACAGAATCTGGCATAGAGGCACTCTTATCTAATATAGTGTTTCTCACTGGTACTCTGTGGGCATAGTGATGGTGTTCTGCGACTAACCCTGACCCCTCCCTATTGGGGGAGGGTCTGAGTGGAGACGGGATGGGTGGGAGAGTAAAACGTGGTGAGCCGATGCAGGCCTGGGAGAGTTAAAATGCCTCAGCCACAGCAAAGCTTCCAGACACACATCAGCATCCTTCACCACCTTGCTCCATTTTCTGTGGCTGGGGCATTTTAAATTTCCCACTGCTGTTACCACCAGCACTGAAATCACTTGGACGTGGCTTCTATGGGAAGACTTTCTTTGACGAACATTAGTCCAAGAATAGATGATCTTTGTTCGAACATGCAGGCCCAAAATTCCCATTAAAACTTGAGTAATATCATTTTCAATTTTAAGTTGTGTTTGTATAATCCAGGGGTCGGCAACCTTTGCCGGTCCCTGTGCCAGCCCCACCCACCGCACCCTCAGCAGGTGTTGGGGGTGGGGCCAAAAGGGGGTGGGGCCAGGCTTCAGGTGCCCTGCTGGCCAGGACCTGGGCCAGCATCAGCTGGCGGGCATCCTCTGGTTGCCCGCCCCAGGGCCGGCTCCCATCCACAGGGGCGGCACGGGGCTGGTGGCCCCTGTTGGCCCCACCCCCTGCTATTCATAAAATTGTATTTAATTCAGTTACCAGAATTGTTTTCATAGGAATTCATAGTACTCAGATATTACAAACATGACAGCTGGGATATATTGGCTTTTATGAGAGAGTTTTCATCAGGTGTTCTGCATAAAGTAATTAATACCTTTAGTTGTTCCTTGGCCCCTAAAGGTTGAGAAACACTGATCTAATATGCCGACACTGCGTGATGACTTAGCGTTCAGTTTTGCAAATCACTTTTATATGGTCAGAGGCAAAATATTGGGCTCTTCATTTGCCATCCTGAATTGCACAACACAGAAAAATCCCCTTACGAGTCTCCGGAGCCTGCAATTTTTGGAGCTCAATACCTAGACAAAAAATCTCCCCAAGAGTGTTAGGCAAAGAGAAGCAGCGTAATTCCGCTTTGTGTTGAGGTTACCTGGATTTGAAGGGACCAACCCCCCAGGTTATCTTCTATCTTCTGGTAACAGCAACCACTCCCTAGTCAGTACAATGCATTATCAGTTAGCAAATGCTAACTACTGTACTACATGATACTCTCACTAAGAGCAAACATACATAGAACTACTAAAACAGGATAACAGTGCAACACACAGAGGTTACATTTGTACCCCACATAGTTTTTAATACAAAAAAAAGTTGTCATGCCAAATTTCTTTTGCTCAGTTGTGTACGTGTTCTTAACTGAGGGTGTCCTAAAACAGCATAGTTGGAAGGCCGCTAGTTTGAGTGTATGGCAAAATATGCTCATAGACGACAACTTAACCGTCATCCATATTCATGAGGTAAAATATCATTTTATTTTTTCTTGTGTGTGCAACTCCCACTGATATCCTTGGGGAAAAGCTGAATGTATTGTCTTTGGTTAGAAGTTTAAAAATCATTTCTTGTTCAAATACCATGTTTTAGTAAATTTAGAAAAGAAATTAATTCATCATTGGCTAGCAGGTGCAACTCATTAGCCTAAATAGAATTGTGCCTACTTATGAGAGGTGAATTTGGCCAAATAATATTTTTGTTATGGTGTGTGGGACCAGCAATCATATTCTCTTTGCTTGGCAGTTTAGCTGTATGTTAATGCATTGAAAACTTATCCCTGCAGGAATTCCTTTCTTTTACCCATCAGCAAAGGTTAAAAAATATTTAGCCCTCACACTTAGGGTAAATTTAGAAAGAAATGTTTTCAATCGCTTTCCTGTGCACTTTGGTATCTGGATCTGTCCCACTGTGAGGACAAAGTCAAGCTCCAAACTGACGTGTTTTCCATTACTGAAGTTAGAAAAATGCATTGGCAATATGTTACCATGTCTTGAGGTGCTGTCGGGTCCCAGTCTAAAATACACACACAGCTGGATCCCGACTCCTTCCACGTTTTAACATGTAGAAAGACCTTACTCACATACAACTTAAAGTTACATATGTTCAGGAAATTTACCCATTCAAAGCATATTATGGCATTTATTTCTGGACAATATATGTAAGGGAAGTGGCATGTGTTTAAAGTTGAATGTACATACGTTAATTTTACAGATCAATGCCTAGTTTAAATTTCCAAGTTCACTTTTATATGGCTATATTCTCTCTGTTCATATTGATCAAATTCTAAGAAGAAATACAAGCAGGAACTTACAGCATCTCTGTTAATCAACAAGCAAAGCAAGTGACATGAAAGTGTGGGGAGAGACCTTCACAAAACTGACTAGCTCAACTGTCTACCTCTAAGGAATTTGCCATTCAAAGATGTAAATTAATAAAGTAGGTTTAGAACACTGAAACAGTTGGCATAAGAACATGACCAGATTTGCTTACTGTTTTAATTGTTTATTTGTGCCTAATTACCACATGCGATGACCATGTTTGTGTGCACAAATCAGGCAATTATGTACATTTAAATATGCAGCTACTTAATTTACATGTGAAATCATAGCAGCTGTGTCCAAATTATTCCTGTATTTTTTCATACACAGTTGTGTGCCAAAAGCATATTTTGAAAAAAATCTTACAAAGTTTGGTTTTGGTGGGGGTGGTATGTACCCCATTCACTTGTAATAAATAACCTTGATATTTAAAGGACATCATGAGCCATCCTTAAAGATTAAATTCCTGTGTAATTATTTCATCTAATCTTGCAATTATTGTCTTGTAGTAAAGAATGCTCCGATCAAATCATGGCATTAAAATGGCAAGGCTTGTGAGAGTGGAACAACGGAAGTGATATTCCTTTGCCTCATACAGAGGAAAGTTATTGGTATCAAATCTGCAGATTTGACGCAGCCAGAGTAATATTTATCTGCCCCTCCTTTGGCTTTATGATTGCATTGCCATCCATGTCACTATCAGGAACAAGTTCCAAAGGGGTGGCCATGTTAAGCTTCAAAGCAAAAGTGCAGAATTGGAATTCATATGCAGATTTGACACCATTGCCTTAGGGTTAAATAGGGATCTCGGGTTTCTTTCTTATACAACAAGTGATTTGACCTCACCTCCCTCTATATGCTGTTCTCCACTGTTTGAATCTAAACAACTGCTTTGATTTGCTGTAACAGTCTGACCTGATCCTATGACTTACACTTCCCTGCATTTATGTTCCTCCCATTCTGTAAGTTCTCCATCTTCAAGCATCTGATGAAGTGAGATTTTCTCCCACGGAAGCTCATGAAATAAATTAGTTAGTCTTTAAAAGTGCCACGGGACTCCTTGTTTGTTGTACTACCAGGAACAGTAATTGAAATAATGCTTTTAAACTTTGCATTAGAGCTGCTGTTAAAATGCTAATTTTCAGATTTTGTTGATATCTAAATTTCTAACAAATTTCTGGCCTTTCAATCAAAATAGGGAAAGTTCACTGAGAACAAGACAGAACTTCTAACAAGATAAAAGCTGTCTTCAAAATTTGTTAATGGTTTCACAACACAACTAACTTGCACGACTTTGCACAGGGCTGCCTGTCAAGGAAAATTACTGAAACTGAGTGATCTTGGGTTCCCAACCTGCCAGTTCTTACACAGAGTGTTCTTTTGAAGAAGTTGTCAAAGTTTTTTTTTTTTTACCTTTCGAGCACAGTGCATGGGCTGTAAGATACTCTTTGGTTGAAAGTTCCCTCTTTCGTCAGCATCGTTCAGATCCAGCCGTGGCGATGATGGGCAGAAGGGTAGGGTAACCATTATGCCAGGCAGTCACTGGCTTTTTTCAAGGCACTATGTCAAACCCTGCTGAACAGGTCTACACCCCAAGGTGTTTTAAATGACTGCAGCCATTTGCACCTAATATATTTTTGTTGTCCCACTGTTGGTATTGATAGTAAAGATGAAGTGGGAAAATAAAGTAGGGTAGACGACAAAGCCGTTTTCACTAGATGTGAGGCAATGCTCTAGCAGTAAAAGGTAAAGGGATACAAAATCCACCTCCAATCATACAGTTCCCCAGCTTTTTCCTGTTACAAACTGTAAACATGAAATTTGCAAATTTCATCATTTTACCTGATTGCACAATCATTTGGAAGGGGCAAAAAATGGTTAAAGTATTCTACAGTCTTACTATTCGTTCTGAAGACATGATGAGGAGTGGGGATTTTAGAATGGACACCCTGGAGATCTGGTGCTTTTGAAAGAGATGACTATTGTACTAATGATCCTCAGCTGGTGTGGCAAGCCCTTTTTCAATGCATCTAAATGATAACACATGATCAAATGTAGTTTGATATCTGGTTGTGTTTTGATCTGAGTAGAGGCATAAAATACCTTAGCTTAATTAGTTAAAAAAAATCTTCCAAATTAACAAACATTCCTTGTTAATTGTGATTAATTATCATTATGTTGATGCTCTGCTTTTATGTCTAATCTTTTTTCCAAATGTGCTAGTATTGATACTAACCTTGGCTTGGATTTTATACTAAACTGCAAGTAAAAATGATTGTTTTGCACTGATAGGAAAAAATAATTTTTGTATCACAAATGTGGTATTTTCAGGGCTGATTCAAGAAACCATGCCAGAGCGTTTCCGTATATGTGTTAGTCCCACTGAAACTGATGGGCACATTCTTTATAATGTGCTCTCCTGAACCCAGGCCTTGTAATGTATTATTTTGAATTCATGGCCTAAATGGTTGCAAGCAGGTGAAGCTTACAAATGCACTTGTTCTTTCTTCCAAGGCAATTTATGATTTTAGTTGTCTGGATTAGTCCGACTTCCTGATTACTCAAACACAACATATTTGATACTTCCTTTGGATACGTAACCGTTGGGCTGGAACTTGCTGAGGATGAGGGAACCAACAGCTTTGTTTATTTAATCCGTGGATGAAATTTCACTGGTATCATAAAATGTAATTTCTCAAAACACACAAATCCTTTCTCCTTTTTTATTTTAAAGGAGTGAACTGTTATAGAGGAATTTCATTGTGCAATGTTTAATCCAAGAAGCTAGCTAACCTTTCTGTCCATTTGGGAACTCCCTTTGTTAATGCTGCATCATAAACTACTTACCCAGCCATTATGAGCACGTATTTTGCTAATTCTCCATGTTGATTGACTGCTTATCTGATGATGAATAAATGCCCTGTACTTCAACTTCAAATAGTTTCTTCCATTAAACTTGCTTTTGTAAATCTCTGTTTATGCCAGAAGGTGGCACCATTGATGGAGTGTTCCAGGAAATCTTGCAATACAGTCATGGATGATTGTCACACACAATCCTCTCCTGCACTGTAAAGCTTCTGTATGAAATAAAAAGTGTAAGTAGTGTATCTGCTATACTTCTAAAGCTTAAGCGGGTGAAGCTGAGGCCTATAACGAGTCTAGTTTTTTCTCTCATAAAGTAACCGCTTAAATAGTTATCAGGGTTTTTTGTCTGATCAATCTAACGAATTTAGCGCACCCAAAATTCCACTTGAGGCTTTCAGGATTTTTATCTTATGTAAGAAGCTGTAGTGGCCAAGTGCTATATACGAATGCTAATAATAAAGTGTGACAACCCTTAGTGAATACAAAGATCATTCTTGGTCTTTACAAATGAACACTTTACATTCCATAAAAGCAACTATATTAATTCATAAACAATTAACGACAGTCTGTTCCTCTACTACCTTTTGCTGAACTAACAGATTTAAGCAGGAGAGAAACTGTCAAGGAAAAGTGTGCTTTGCTGGTCTTCTAAGGTAACCCGTGGGCTCTGGGTGTGTGGGCCTGAAAATGTCCTTAAATCACTAAGTGATAAAGCATTCTTTTGAATCCAAACAGTCAGATCTACCGCACAGTGTGAGGGGAGAGGGTACTTTCCTTCAAATGAAATAGAAAGCTGAGGGTTTGCCTGTTCATGAACCACTCTTTATTAACCAGGTTTCACTTAGATGGCAGCTCTGATGTCACAATCCTACCGTTTCCCCTCCCAACACTATCTTCCAATGTAAAAAAAAATGAATGCAAAAAACAAATAAAGGCTGAATTTAGGAAGGCGTTTTTAAGGTGTTAAACAAAAAAACCCCAAACCTGACACCCTTGCCAGACTTTTACATCTTTATGATGTAAAAAGAAAAGTTCAAAAAATCTCCCCCCTCACCCTCAATTATTTTTTCCTCTGCAGGAAACCCCTCAACTTGCTCCTCTGAGCCAGGTCACAATGTCCCCCCTGTTATTGCGGGGGTGGGGGCTTGAACTCTGCTGGGACGTTGCCATCCACTCCCTGGGGTGAGAGCATGAAGGTGATCTATAAGCAGGGTGGATCCCCCTTTCCTCTGTACTGTTTCTTTAACCAGTAAGTCTTCTACAAAGTCATTTATCTGATCACTCTATGGAGGACCTGCACTGGACAGCTGCTCCCAACTTAACTCCCTTCCTGTCACACGCCAATGCCGTCCCTGACTCTGCTGAGGGGAGAGCAAATGAGCCTCCTCTCCGCCTAGGCCAGTTGGGTGGTAAAGGACAATTTCCTTCCCAGTCCCCCAAAGGGGCAGCCAGCGCAATGCCCAAGCCTGGTGTTTCAACTTCCAAAAGGGGAGGAAGGGTGGGTGCAGCCTCAGCCAGCTCTGTGTGAAAGGAAACTTCACAGCACAGGCTGCCCCTCTTAAACCTCTCCACTCACTCAGATTTCAGGGGATGAGTCTTGCAGTATTTAACTTTTCTCCTCCTCCCTCTTCCCCCAGCCAGATAGCACGGTTCATTGGCCAAACCAATTTCCCCACCTCTCTGCTTCAAGGTGTGGTGCAGTCATTCTCCCAGGTATTTTGCAACTGGTTGAGGTAAACATAAATTCAAAATATTGTTCGTGAACCACTCTTTATTAATCAGGTTTCATTTTATACATCAGCTCTGATTTCCCGCTCAATAACTGACTACTGATTTAAATAAAAAAGAAATGGAATACAAAAAATATAAAAAGGCTGAATATAAGGAATTTCTAAGGTGTAAAACAAAAAAACCCAAACCCCACACCTTTGCCAGACTTTTACACCATAAAAATGTAAAAAGGAAAGCTCAAAAGATCCCTCAACCCAATTATTTGTTCCTCTGCAAGCAACCTTCAGCATTTTCCTATTACTACAATTAGCAGAACACTGGGCCTTTAGCTGTATGTATTGGTGTACAAAGCAGCTGTAGGCTCTCCTAACTTCTCGCTAAAGCTATCTTTGTCTTTTATCTATGCCTGTTCTTAGGTGTTATTTGATACAGTAGCTACACCAAAGCACTTCCTTGAATATACGAATGAGAGATTAGGTTTCACCTGATTTAAGCTACTGTCAACCAAAACAAAAGCTCCTAGGTTACCTGGCCCACTCCTGCTAAATTATTGAAGTCTCTCTTCTAGCTGAATGTATACAGGGTGTTATTAGTCACTGGTAGAGCACTTTTCTCTTTAGAAAGCTGATGAATATTGTGGCTCTTTTCCGTTTAAAAAAAATGTTTGTACAGCCAATATGGAATAAACATTTGCCGTTGTTATGGCTGTCAGCAAGGCAGCATTCCGTTCTGATTTTGCATATGATCGTAATTGTGATACGTTGCGCTCAGCATGCTTTACAAGCAAGTCCCACCCTCTGGTGATCTACCTTAGGGAGATAGCATTAGCTCCATTTTACAGATGGGTAAACTGAGGGCCAGAAATAGTGGCTTGCCTGAAGGCACTGAGAGTCAGTGACTAAGTTGGAGTAGAACTTTTGGACTCCAATCTATATGCTCTAATTCAGTGATACTCAGATGGAGGCTTGGGGGCTGCAAATGGCTCTTTAAGGCGGCTCTTTGTGGCATATGATATTAAAGTTATTAGCCAATCAGGGTGCTTTTACTATGTTGTTAGCTGCTTAGGTTATCAACTTGCACGAAGTTACTAATTTATTGGCTGTGAGAATAATATATAAAAACTAAATATTTCCCCGTCACGCTGCTTAAATAGGAATAGCACTACACTAAACAAAACAGTGAATTCACGCCACTGTGGCTCTTGGTAATGTGGATTGCTAATTTGGCTCCCGAGCCCCTGATGCCGGAGTATCGCTGTTCTAATCATTGGTCTCCACTGCCTCCTGAAGCTGTGCCTCCCTGCTCCGTCCGGGCACGTGTTTTGGTGCATTATAGCCTGTGAAACCTGTAGCCATAGATTAATAAACTCGCATGATATGCTGCAAAGTAAGTGTGGCTACTTTATACTGATCCTGTTTCCAAAGTGCCTTGGCCTCATCACCCAGCACTTAGAACCTTTGCTTTGCTTATCCACAGGTGGCCGGTGACCCACATTAATGTCCGGGGCTTCGTAGCAAGTGACTGTCAAAACCTTACAACCAACTGACCTTAAAGTGTAGCCAATGTCACTTTATTTATTTTTTATCTTGGCAGGGGAAGTGCAGGAGCGGCTTCCATTATTACAACAGCTGCCAAGTTCCCCTTTGCTCAAGCCAACAGCAATAGCATTGCCCTGGATTGGATTATGCACAAATGGGGCTTATCTAGACATGAGACCTATGCTTTCCCAGCTCCTGTTTTGAGCTGCAGCAGGAGGGAGGGATACGCTCCACCCTGTTAACCTCTCTCGCAGTTGGTGTGTACAAAGATGACATTCTGTCAATTTGGGTATATCTGTGGGCATAGTTTAACAGCACGCATAGATAGAAAAATCATGTGGTGTTCACAAGCATTTATATGCTTATTGTGTAACCAGTATTAAATGTGAGCTTTTATAATCCAAAATATATTACACTTATTATTTCTGCCTTTCTTTGCTCTGCCTATTTCCCAATTCACGTAATGAAAATCGGTGGTTGTAGAATTTCTAATACTGGAAGGAAATGTTAGCTTGTTTCCAGCTAATGATTTCTACTTGGCTTCATTGGTTGGTTGGTTTCTGTTTGTTTTTGTTTTGGGGTTGATTGTTTTTGGTTTGTGTTTTTCTGTTTGTTTTTGTATTTTAATGTGGAAACATTTCTATGCTGTTCAGCATTTTATAAAAGCTTGGGTTACAAAATCTAAATGTTTGGCTAATTGTTAGTTTACAGCATTTCTTTAATATAAGGTAGGAAAGCTAAGAAGACTACTAGGGAACAGAGAAAAGCAACTTGGGTCAAATTAGATGTGGCTCAGAGAGCTAAATTCATCAGTTACACCTACAGAGAAGTCAGTGGAATTACAATAGCAGAAAATGTGGCCCTAAATCTGAACGCTCAAATGCTAGTTAATTTCTCAACTCTCTGCCCAAGCTTATTTTCAAACTGTTAATCTGGTTGCAGACTTTGACAAACCATCACTGACAAGTGAAATTTACCTTGAACTTTATGCTAAAGCATAAAGTCTCCTAATTTTCACATCAATCTTTAAACCAAACCATTATCTTATCCCTTCAACATAAATCCCAGAAGGTCAAGCCCTTAACAGAATTCAGAATCCAAAAACTGAACCAGACCTACAAATCCAGATCTTTCTTGGGGCAGTAACGTAGTTTAGCTCATTCAGAAGATGGACTTGATATACACAATATGCACTATGCTTCCTAATTTACGTCTCTACATGTCTAATTCTTGTACATAATGCACATAATTCTTCTTAATTCATAATTAATTCATAATTCCTCATTGTACATAATTCTTCATAATGTACTTCTCTGCATATCTAATTCTTGAAATATAAAAGAAATAATGACAGAGAAAAGGCAGATAAAAATGACCTTATACATAGAGATGAGGTGGAAGAGATCAAGAAAAGAAAATCTGCTTAAGAAAATCTGTTTCACTTGTGCCTTCAAAGTCCAGGTTGACCTGGGACCCTCAGTGGCTAGTGAGAGATTTGGTCCATATGACATAAGCTGAATCACATCCAAGACTGACATAGTCCCATCATCACAATGATCTGGCCTAGCTCATCCACCTCACTATCAGTACCTTGCTTTGGTGCTGATGTTACCATGCCCAGCGCCGTTGGGAAGGCAAGAGAAAAGATGCTGCAGTAGGCTGTGCCAACTCCTTTTCTAACCATGGTTCTGCTAGGAAAGAAGATTTCCAACAGCTGCCTCTCCATCAGTGAGTCCTACCAGAACGTACTAGCCACCATCCTACTCTTGTTGGGCTTCCTTGCCTTACTGGATAATGCCATCAAAATTGCCCTCCTGGTAAGCAAATAATGTTGTGCGTGGGGTTGATTCTGCTATTAGGCCTATGACATTTCACTTTGAGTCATCACCCACCGCGGTGTCCCAGCCAGGAGCTCCACTTCTGAATCAGTACAGACCAGGCTTTTTATTTATCTGCTTGAATTAATAAAATATGTTTAGTTGTTCATCCCACGCTCCAGGGGGGCAATCTCCCCTCTGAGTTTGTATTGATGCCACGGCCTTGGTGTGATGTTAGGGGGCCCTGTATCAATGGGCACTTTTCCCTGAGTCAGAGCTAATCTGCTGCCCTGATACAGCACTAGATGGCACTGTGCTGATTGAGCCTTCCAGCTAAGACACAAAGCTCCACTGAGCACTTATTATTATCAAAGGTCACTTGGCACTTTCGCTAAAAGCCAGGAGATGAATCATTGTGTCCTGCTTGAATTCCTGTCTCAGTGACTGCTGGTTCTCTCCTCCCTCAGTCCCAATTCCATATAGTCTTTTATGTCCTATCCTAAAGTGTTCACCCCTGTTCAGCTGTCACAATCCACACCGCAGGGGTCTGCCCCTCTGCCCTAAATGATCCCTCTTCATTTGTTGTGTTTGAAAAAGGAGGCGAGGTAACTTTTATGGCTAATCATATTTGTAGTTCTGCCCCCTGAGAGAAGGGTAATTAGTTTTCATGCCAGTCTCCCTGCAGCAGGGAGCAAAAGGGAATTTCCTCCCTTTGAATGGGATTCCACAGCTGGCTAGAGGCATTATGGGATTTTAACACTTTCTTCTAAAAACATCTCTCCTGCAGGAGGAGAGAGAGCAGATTAGATGGATTAGTTTAGTGATCTGATCTGTCCGGAGGAGTTGGGATTCACAGACAGAACTGTGGTCTGAGTTGGTATAACAGGTTAGAGGAGTGGGAAATACCAGATTAAGTGGACAGTGGTGTGACCTAATATGGCAGGGTGTGAAATGCTGAACTGAAAGACCCTTGGTCTGATCCACAGTCACAGAAATGCTTCTACTCTGAATACAGTTCTGTTCCATTGCTATTAATAGTCCATGCAGGTCTGACTTCCCAAATATTCCCCATGGAATAGTAGGGCCATGGCATCTGGAAGATTGTTTTCTTGTAACAAGAGTGCGTGGGCAACTCCTACCAAGTTTGCCCTGCAGTTTCAGGTGTGATCACATTGCAAGTCGTTTGCTCAGCAGATACTGAATTTTTTTTGAAGGCTCTTGCACTTTTGGACCAGATAGATTAAGAATATTTCAACTAGCTGTTTTTTCAGCCAAGCCATTGGAACTGAAGCCATTTGCGGTAAAGGGTTGGTTACAATGAATTTCCATTTTGAAAAAAATGTTGGGGGAAAAAGTTTCAAAATTGTCACAACATCCCCTTTGACAATTTTGAAATGGAAAGTTGTTTGTTGTTGTTGTTGTTTCAAAATATAAGTTAACTTACAGTTGAAAAGTCAAAAACCAAAATGAAACATTTAGAAAGGATCAAAATGAAATGTGTTGGTTGAGCCAAACAAATTTTTTTTTCAGATTTTTGATTCTTGAAAAATGTTGATATTGGCTTTTTTGTCCCAGTTTGAAATAGGAAAATTCTTTGAACTCTTGAAAATTCTCATGAATGGGAAAACCATTTGCTGCTCCAGTCTAGAATGAGAGGTAATGTCTTTTACCTCTCGAGGATGCATACCCATGGTCTCTACAGACTGAAGGATGCCTACTACTTCTGAGGTCAATGAGGAAACCCCTTTTGACTTGGAAAGGGCCAGGAATTCAGCACAAAAATTCATGGAGGCAGAAGTGTCTTAACTAGAGAGCCTCTGCTAACCACAACAGCCATTGATTTTTCTCTCCTCCTTCCCTTCTCTCAGATCTGGATTTACTTGTGTCAGGTCCTGACAAGACTCTTCCACTATTTCATCACCAAAGGTAAATTGGGGAACATGAAGAAATATTTAGTTTTGTTTGTTCTAAATTGGTTTTGGCCAGTTCCAATTAGATGAGACAGTATGTAACTGGTGATGTCTGTGGGAGCCCTGTCTACACTAGGCCAGTGGGAAATTCTGAGAACAAAAACTTTCATGTTTGTGTGTCTTTCACTCTCCTTTGCTTTCTCTCTTCCTGTTTCTTTACCTTACCTTACCTCTCTTGTCTCTTCCACTGTCCCCTGAGAAGTAAGTCTAGGGAAGAAAGGAGACTGGAACCCACTCAGACAGGCATTGTACATGGCATTCTACTTCTGTTAATTCATTTTTTATTTTTTTATTCTTCCTGGCCATTCCCCTGAAGCATACGGATGGATCAAGGCACTGACAGCCATTTCCTGCAGCAAGAAACCCAGCGCTTGGAAGGAGCTGGTGCTGACCAAAGGCCACAGGAAAATCTCCACCCTGCGCTTCCACTGCACTCTGGATCCTCTGAGGCTAACTGTGAACATGAACAATCCCTGTCCCCAGGTTCACAGGAAGGGCAAAGGTTACCATGATTCCTGGCCAACCCATCAGGACACCGACGATGAGAAAGCCAGTTGGTATGGGCACCGGCAGGCAAACAATCCACCGAACCAAGGTCAGCATTATCACGACTGGGAGAGCCAGTCCAGCTCCCGTCACTCAGACAGTGACAGTCCCCAGCCAGTGTGCCCGGCCGGGTCCACTGTGTCGTCAGTGCGTTTTCACACCAGCTCCCCAGAGCAGCTTGCCAAGGCCAGAAGCAGCTTGGCTGACTGGGGTATTTACATACACAAACCCCAGAAAGTCACTGGGGATAAACAGCTTGGCCTGGACAGTGCAGGAGAATCTACTCAACAACCGAGTTTCCTGCCTCGCTCTGCTGTTCCCAGCACAGAGGAACCCATCAGCCACCATTCAGAGGGCTCTGCTGTGCACATTCCCCATCAAGCAACCGAGGCTCACTTCATCCCAAGCCCTATCATCCCTGGTCCCAAGCGGGTCATGTACTCTGCCTTGGCTCCCACTCCAGAGTCCAGAACCTGTCTCAATAACGATTACCACCCCTCAGCGTCACAAGCATATCACGAGAGGAGTCCTGAGCACCATCCTGGCACCGAATTTCACCAGAGCTTGCCACCAGCCCAGCGAGCTGAAGTATACATCTATCTGGTCAACCCCCAGACATCCAACCCAGAGCGTACCCCGGAACGGATCACCCACCCCTTCTCCGCATCTCGCACCATCTTGGTCAAAGATGCATTGGCAAATCGCGTATCTGTTGGTCACACCTGGGAAAGTTCCAACCACAGCCCAACGAGGCAGGTGATCTGTGACACCCACACACAGCGCAAGAGCATTTGGGAGAGAAAACACCAAGCTAGCACTCTGCAGTTGAGCCCAAACTATGACAAGTTGCCAGGAAGCAGTGATGGTGCCAGCCTGATCCATAATCCATCTCTCCTGGCAGACAGGGCAAGAAGAGGTTCTGACGCAGCATCACCCAACATTAGCAATTGAAGGAACCAGGAATCTGCATTCACCACCCAGTCAACTTCAGTTCCTGGCGTGGACCGGTGAATCCTGAGTGACCTGAACTAGGTGGGAGGAGATAGCACAAATGGCATTCTCTGCTATTTTGGGGTACTCTCAGGACATTCTGGGTCCAATAAATAGCAAATCACAAAGCCCTTGATTACGCAGATTCTCTGTAATGACAACAGGGGGTGTGGGAAGAACCCAGGGGACACGGTTTATTCATATAAGAAGCAGCACATTTCTGATAAAAAGTGGCACTTCACTTAATTTGTACAGTTCGACCTAACCAGGGTTTCTTAGGTGTGCATTGCAATTCAGCCTCTGTGACAGAAATGCACATGTGAGTATGAGCTCTGTGATTTCTCCTCTAATCAGCGATTAATTCGGGGCATATAATTGTCAGTAAGTGTAATGAAATGTGTCTCTACTCTTCGCATAAATGAGAAACTTCCTGAAGACCACCCTGGGATCAAGAACAGAAATAGCTATTCTGAATGATGTCTCCAATCCTCATCCCCCTCCCACACAATCCTGGGAAACAGGAGTAAAGCACGCTCATGGATTATCAGAATTTGAGAAGTGTGCCTCCCACATGCGCTTCCAATCTAGGGACAGCACTCCTGTCCATTCAAAGTTCCCTACTTCCATGAAAATCTCATGTCCCTTTATTTTTTATTGAACACTATTTACATCATTAAAAACAAACAAAAATGCCAAAGAATTGAGGAAATCAAATGATAAGCTGTTTACACCATACTGCATCTCACAGCATTTTAAGTTTCATGTGCATCTAATTTTTGTGTCCCTCTCTGAAGGTCTTTATTATCTGTTGCATCCAACATTTCGGCCTTGGCAGGCTGATCGCTAGGGTGAGAAGAGTCTGGCTTGCTGCAGAAGCATTTGGGATGACCTGCCATTGCAGTTTAAACACAGGGCATCCTTAGTCCCAAAAGCTGGTCTTGGCATAACTTAATGAGTTTGCAACAAAGAACATGCCTCCCAGCCCAGGTAGTCAGACACACACTAGCTCTGCCTGAGCTAGCGTGCTAAAAATAGCAGTGGAGCTGTTGCGGCATCATTTGGGTCTGTACTTGGATGGCTGGCCTGGGCTGCAACATTCATACTGCTATTATTAGGGCACTAGCTTGAGCAGAGGTGGTTCAAATCTGTGTAGACCTACCTTGACAGTGTAGACATACCTTCAGTGACCTTAGATACCCTAGGACGAGAGATTGTGATTTGTATTATGCTGCCAAGCAAGTCCACTCCCAAGACTTTGCCCCTTCTGTAGACTGCTATTTAACTTGAAACTCATTGTTCTGTGTTTGTACAACACCTAGGAATACAACAGGCCTATGACATGTAATTAACCAGTGGAACAGTTTACCAAGGGTCTTGGTGAATATGCCATCATTGATCATTTTAGAATCAAAACCGGATGTTCTAAAAGATGGGCCCAAGGAATTATTTTCGGAAGTTCCTTGGCCTGTATTATTATCTTCTGTATCACAATGGTCCCTCCTGGCTTTGGAATCTGCAAATCTACGACGGGGGAATGTAGCTGTAACAATAATTAATAATAAATAAATAGCTAGTCGTGACTGACCCTAACGGAGAGCTTACCTAACAGCATCAACCATGACCTTTTTTCCTAGTGTTATCAATGGCCTAAGAATCACAGGCTGCTGCCAACTGACATACTTTAGATGGTAAAAGGAAGCTGTAACTAATTAAACCAACAGATAGGTGAGAGTCTTGGAGAATACAGAACCTGGCCCAATAGCTGTTTTCAAAACATTGTGCAATATCTGTTGTGAAATTCTGAAATAACTCTGAAGATAAGATGTTCACAGCAAGCTTAAGTCGACTTAATTTACAAGTGTAGATGCACCCTTGGAATATAAAGATTAGCACATAGCATAGAGCGCAGTATAAACAAGTCACTGTATGAAATTTTAGTTTGTACTTACTTTTCTGCTGCTTTTTATGTAGCCTGTTGTAAAACACAGTGAATATCTAGATGAATTGATGTACTCTCTGGAAGACCTCTGTGTACCCCTACCTGAGAACCACTGTCCTCAAGAACCCTATTCTCCTTTCCCACTGGCTCGGAGTCTACTCTCTTGAAGGCCAGAGAAGGCTCAAGCTCATTCCCCACAAGCACTAGACCCATCTTAGGAGAAACCAGGGAGGCCTCAGCCAGCAAGCATTGCTGATACCTGGTCATTAGCCAGGGCCCCCCCAAGGACGGTCCTGCTTAAAAGTACCACAAGACTTCTTGTTTGTTTTGCTGAACTAGATTGACATGGCTACCCCTCTGGAACTTTTCAAACACCGACCCTCTTTATTACAAAGGGGCGTGAGATTCTCATTCATGCACTTATACAGGAAGATGGTCAGCCAGCACTATTTATAGGGGGCATGATCATGTCCTCACTTAGTCAATGTGGCCTTCAACAGGAATGTGACACTTTGGGAAACAGGAAGGTGGACTGCTCTCTGCTTAATTATTCCTGAAGCCTAGAATGTGTGAAGCAGTGGAACGAAATGCAACGAAATATATAAAAGGACAACTATAGAGTTCAGATTTTAATTTTTTTTTCTGGCCTTAAAGCAACGGGCTTTTAGGAGGCTTTTTAAAAAAAGAAAATTATCTTTAGAAAACGGCTAGTCCAGATCTATTTTTCCCAAGTGTTCATCCTACAAAATTAAAACAGACCAAAAAGAGCTTTTTATTTTGGACAAACTCTACCTCTAATAATGGAGCCTGGTACAAAACCGTCTGCTTCCCAGCTATGATACAGAAGGTAAAATTAGTTTGCTTCCACAAGTTCTTAGCAATATGATCAAGTGAGCCACAGGACAGCCTCCCAAAAGAGGATGGCTGAAGAATTATCACGTCTGTGTGAAGAACATGTTAGGGAAGATTAATGGGTATAAAACACTAGGGCAAAGTAAAAAGGCCAATGACCTGTCATGTTAAAAATGTTTCTACTTTCTTATGTTTTACCACAATACCTAGGGACAAAAATCAGAAATAGAGTTTTCTTGTCAAATTATTTTATTTAGCTTTTAGGGATTATCATAGATGATTAGCGTTGGAAGGGACCTCAGGAAGTCATCTAGTCCATTCCCCTGCTCAAAGAAGGGCCAACCGCAACTAAATCTCACCACACGGAGTGAGGCCGGTACTATTCTGTGTGTGCACTGGAGAAAAGTAACATTTTTGGAAAAGAATCTAATTGACGAAACAATAGTACAGATTTGTAACAATAGCTTTGTTGAATCACCACCTCCTGTTCTTTCACTTCTTGCTTAAAAGCAGGGTTCGGGTTCAGCTGAGATGCAATAATATGCCAAACTGACAGCACTTTGATGTTACTATATTGTTTTCCACACAGTCAGTTTTCAGTTCAAAAGAGCAACAGGAACGAAGTTGCTGGTTGTCAAGGTTGTGAAGGAAATCTCAGAACTATGAGCCAGGTGTAATGGATGCAGAGATGTCTATGGGTACGCCTGCACAGCGCTGGGAGGTGGAAAGCGCAGTGCGAGCAGACATACAGGTGCTAGTTCCGCTTGAATTAGCATCCTAAAAACAGCAGCATGGCTAAGATAGCACAGTAACCTTAGGCTAGTCACCCAAGAACAAGGTCAGCCGAACCATATAGGTGAACTAGGTGGTCGCCTAGGGGGCCAGGCTTTAAGGGGTGGCAGATTAGATGGAAGTGAGTTTTTTTCTCTATTTAAAAAAATATTAATATGTTATCTCTTATAACACATTGGGGAAGAGGACGCCAAAATCATAGTTCGTCTAGGGTGCCAAAAACCCTTGGGCTGGCCCTGCCCGAGAACATACCCATGGGGTTGGGCTGGGCAGCTGGAGTTGTCAGGCCACATGGCTATTTTTAGATGCTAGCTTTTGCAGAACTATCTGCTGCGTGCCTCGCCATGCTGGGAATGACATGTTCTATCTGCTATGTAGACATACGCTCTGCGAGACTGCAGAGAATCAGGCACTTTCTCTCAGAGGTTCCAACTGCCCCATTCCTCTATGTGAGGAGTCAATTGTGAGGCCTACTGATTCTAATGGAAATGGCGGCATATTAAAACTGTTAACTATTTCACCGGTGATAAAAGAAGGTAGAGGGAGGAGCACTGTACAATTCACTGAGTCATGCCTCTTTTCGGTGCCACAGGTAGCTGGTGTTTAAGAGTGTTGTTCGTTATGGGCGCACACAAAAGGGGCCACTTATTTTTCTCCCGTTGTGAAGGAGCCAAGAGCTCATAGAACACATATTACTGTATTTTAAACATCTGCACAATCTATTGTGAACTCTCTCATTTTGGCAACTCTTGCGGGTAGAGCTTATTTTGTGGAATTTGGAAGACCAACACTAGCATCCTTTTCCTTTCAATTCAGCCCCTGCTTAAAACACACTTCTCCAATAAAGCCTTTTAACTGTAATCTACCCAAGAAAGAAAACGGAGTCTGTCCTGCTCTGAGAAATGGGGATTGTACTGTTTGTCTAAAATGGTAAACTCCTGATTTTTGCCCTGGGTTTTCTTTTCTTTTCTCCCAATTTCCAGCTCCCCTTGTGTTAGCAGAGGTGGAAGTGCAAGTGTAGATCAGCTGCTGGTGCTTTTACTGCTGTGTCATCTGCAGCAGCGCACAGGAGGCAGTCCCCGGGGCAGAGCCCAGGTATTCCTCTGTGGTCATGTACATCGTTTGAAGGTGTTCCTTACTCAAGAGCAATACTTTAAAAGAGATGTTTCAAATCACTTACCTGAAAACCTAAAGATTGAGGGCATAGTTAGAATGGGGAGGAACTGATAGCGGCTCATTTAGTGGATCCCTGAGTAGGGAAGCAGAACAGATTTCCTAATCACTTACCCAACCCATCTCTCACCAGAGGAGGTGAACTCTGACAGTCTCCTTTGTGGTGTTGTCCTTAGTTATACAGCACACACAAAATGGGCCAAATGAACGATTCCCTTTGTTATACAGTATTAAGAGATGGAAAATGTATGGGATTTAACAGCAGACAGGTAAAGAACCACACAGAATAGATGGGATTAGTGGAGCCTTGTTTGTGCCTTATGTGATGACTGATGGAACAGAAAGCATCCAGATTCAGATAAAGGGCTGTATCTTAAAGTGTGGCTGCCTAAACGGCACTCACAAAATATGTGCATGTGTTTCATAAAGGTACCCTGCGTTTGCATGCCCAAATGCCTGCTGTACGCAAGCAAACATCTGCTTATTTGTGCACCAGTTGTGCAGGTGCAACTGAGAAGGGCAAGTTTAGAAATGGGGTTGGTAAAGGCACTGCTCTCGTCTCTGTATTTATTTTTTTTCCTAGTGCTTAGAGCTAAAAACTTGGGCCTGTCTCCCATGAAAGAGAACAAGTTGTCCCTGCCATCGCCTTCGAACAGCTCTTTGTGATCAAGTGCCGCCCGAAAGCACAAAGTGAGCCAACCAGGCGAGGCAGGCAAAGCCCCTAACGAATTTAGCTGAGTGTCTGAATGTGCCAGTGATTAAATATTTGCTGTCACAATTGCGGCAACGTTTAAAACAAAAAAAGAAAAAGAAAACCTCATTTTTAAGCGGCTTTTACTGGCGGGCTCTCAGGCACAAACATTTGCTTTGCAAACGTGTATTTCCTACTCAAATTACTGCTGCCTCCTCACCCCACCCTACTTGGCTTACTCTGCCTAGCTGCTGCTTTGCATACAACTTTCACCCCGCAGAAAGTTCCTGCTGTGGCTGCTGGGTCTTGTAGTATCCATCGAAACGAAGCCAGCGTTTGGGAGATTTTCGTGGGGATTTTAAAGACTCATGCAGGAAGCGCCTCCAGTCCAGACGCAAGTACCAAGGGACATACACACTAGATCCTAGCCAGGCCATGCGTGCATTAGATTCACGGAGAAATGTCCACCTAGACTAGAAACATTGAGAGCTGAAGCGAAGGGACAGTCTGGCCGGCTTCTGCAGCGCATGAAAATACATAGTCTTCCGAGGAAGGCAGCTCTGTATCTAGAAGAGAGCAAACAAGGAGTCCTGTGGCACTTTTAAGAGTAACAAATTTATTTATCACATGAGCTTTCGTGGGAGAAAATCCCAGTTGATCAGACACAGGAAACATTCCCAGCTGCAGGGATATAGCCAGATATAGAGCTTTCAAAAGGAAAGAAGCTAGATTAAGCCATTGGAAATCCAGAGGCTTTATGCGCTTTTCCACTGCATCCCCAACACTTAGTCTGTGCCTTTAGCCTTCCCAGCAGGGCTTGTCTCCTTTCTGGGCGTGTACAGCACCTTGCACAACGAGGGCCTCGGGGGCAAACGGGGCATTTGGGTTCTACCCTTATAGACATATTCAACAGTAACTGGGGTCAATAATAATTACAGGTTTCAAAGGGGTGAGCCTAGGTCAGCAAAACAAACAAGGAGTCCGTGGTGCTTTTAAAGACTAACACATTTATTTAGTGCACGCTCAGAAAGCTCATGCGATAAGCAAATCTGTTAGTCTTTAAAAGTGCCACAGGACTCTGCTGTCTAATCATTACAGGGTTACCCTTTGGGTTTGCTTGTACAGATTTCTCTCTTTCTTACACACTCATGCACGCATTCTTTCACGCACACACACATTTCCCAGCTTCTCCACCTCCCTCTCGCCCCAGCAACCCCCCCAGACACACAATCCCCCGGCTCGGCTCCTTCCCTTTCCCCACCTCCCGCGGGGAGGCGCACACACGAGGCCCCAGCGGCGGGCGAGCAGCGCAGGCGTGCCAGCCCGAACTACAAGTCCCATGGGCCCACGCGCGCTGAAGGGCGGGGCTTGCGCTCCGCGGTGGGCGGGGCCGGGGAGGGGATGGCTACAAAGCCTCGCGCGGCGGCTGGCGGCGGCTGCCTCTGTTGCTGAGCTCGCGGGAGGCTTCCCGAGGGGGCCGGAGCCAGGCTCGTTCTCCGGCCGCGCTTCCTGCTGCATGGGGCGCGCAGCGGCCGGCCCGCCTCGCCTTGCCCCGCGCGGCGCGTGCTGAGGAGTAGGATGCCCCTGGCGGGGAGTCTTGCACGCGGCTGAGCCCGGAGCGGTCCCACCCCCTGCCCCCCTTGGATGCTTTGTATCGGCAGCCGCCCCGCAGCTGCAGCGCCATGCACACTGTGCAGAAGGACACTACCTTCACCAAGATCTTCGTCGGCGGGCTGCCCTACCACACCACCGACTCCTCCCTAAGGAAGTACTTCGAGGGCTTCGGCGACATCGAGGAGGCGGTGGTGATCACCGACCGGCAGACGGGCAAATCCCGGGGATATGGCTTTGTACGTGCGGGCAGGGGCCGCGGGGATGGGCGGGGGCTGGCTGCGGGGTGCAGAGCGGGCGAGCCCCCAGGAGGCGCTGGCACGCCTTTGCCACTAGCCCCGTCTGTGCACATCTTCCTTCGGGCCGGAGCATCCCCTCCGGCTGCCCCCCACATTAGCCATGGGCCGGGCACGGGAGCTCCAGGCCAAAGGCTCCTCCTTCCTGGCCCTGCCCTTGCACTAGCTCGCCTGGCTTGGGGATCTGCCCTGCAAAGAGCCGCCCTCTGCTAGACACTTGCTTGTTTCCCCCTTACCTGGCTCAGGTTGGTTATCCATCCTGCGGAAGGCAGGAGAATTTGGGCATGGGGCTGAAGCCGGGAGTAGATTTTTTTTTTTTTTTTGTGTGACGACAAAGGCCCTGGGGATGACACTCTGGTGTTGACTGTTTTTGTAGCTTATTTCCCCCCACCGCCCCTCCCATGGTTCTGGCTTGTTTCTTCACAGTGCTTCAGTGCAGCATGTTCTGTGCGGCCCTCGCTTCTGCATCTTCAGGATGATTCATGTCCTTCACTTCAGGTTTCCTCGAACAGCCCCTGCTTTAGGAAGTGTTGGGTGAGAGGAGGGGTTAAACTACTCTACCAACTTGTGTGTGGTAGAGGTTTTTTTTGAAAATTGCTGGCAGATTCTCCTGAGAGAAACTTGCTGGAGTTCTCTGTTCTCAATCCAGTGCACAAGACTCAGTCCCCTCCCTCTCTCCTCTGAACTGAAATGTCAGGAAAGCAAATCTAATGCCTCACCCCAAATAAGCCCACTCCATCCAGCCCCAATCAGTGTAGGTTTTGTGATGCGCTGTTGCTATAGAGCAGGCTGTGCTTAATTCCAGGTGACCATGGCAGACAGAGCAGCAGCTGAGAGAGCATGCAAAGATCCCAACCCCATCATTGATGGCAGAAAAGCAAATGTGAACCTGGCATATCTGGGAGCAAAACCAAGGAGTATTCAAACTGGTGAGTTCTCATCTCTCTGTTGGTATAAGTCTTGGTTGTCAAATGTGTTGGTAATTGATCTTCAAAACCATGCTTTCCCCTCGGTGCACTAAATAAATAAAACTATCTGCTTTCTCAGCTCCCAGTTTCCTTACTTGAACCATCTTTGTATGCAGATAACTGAGATTAGATATTGTCTCCATAAACTACTGCATTTATTATTCTTATTCCTACAACTGCATCTGTTATTCCTACAACTGTTCCTCCCACTCCATCTTTTGATTATGTGGGTTCATTATTCATAGAAAAGAAGTGGTTGTGTTTCTCTCTTTGGAGGAGGGAGTTTTCAGTCTGTTCCTGGTTCAGAATTCAAGTGTGATCTTCATGCACATTACATGAGTGAATGACAACTATTGTATCTCTAAATGTGTTGTGGGCATGAAACAGAGAACACTTTAAAGCTACCCTATGAAATACTTTTTAAAGTGCATGTATGCATTATATTACCAATACCCACACAATACAGTGAATGCTTTTGTTCAATATTAATTTTTCTCAATACTCTTTCAGGTTTTACTATTGGTGTGCAACAGCTACATCCAGCCTTCATTCAGAGACCTTATGGGTAAGTGAAAGTATTTTTTTGCACAGTTAACAGTCAGTTTGGTGTCAAATGCTTGAATCAACTTCCTCATTTTTTAAATGTGTGAAAAAAAAATGCATGTCATAAAGAAGACAGCTTCATCAGCTGTAATTAAACTTCATAATATGTTTCATTTAGGCTAGCATTACAAAAGTTGTGTGGCTTTTTGTTTTGTTGTTTTTAATTTTCAGTTTTTATTTGACTCCTAAAAATATTCCTTCAGCATCAGCAGATCAGTCATAATAACTCATGAGAGATGTGTTTTGTAATATTTTTCTTGCTTCTTTGGCAATCTCAAGAATGCAGGAGAACCTAAATAAGTGGCATGTATTTTTCCTGTTATACTTAGTGTCAAAACAGTCAAGGAAATACCATGTTCTGTAGCATGTTTCTCACATAAGATATGTTCTCCCTTTGCTATTTCCTATATCATTGTATTTTCTTCAGGGAAACAAACTGCTTTGGAAAGAGTCTAATACTTAATGAAAGTAACATTAGGCCAAAAATTGATTTTTGGACAGATGTTATGCAGAGCTTGAATACGCTGAAAAAGTGGGCTTTTGTCTGCTGTGTTCAATAGCGTACACCATCCCTACTCAGTCAGAAAAGTCCTCTTTTTAATACAGCTAATAGGATCTGGCAGCTGCTCTGGAAAAGACAAGTGTGTTTCAAGAGAACAATAGCTACTGTCATACTGCCTTCATTTAACTGTTTAATGATTGATGCAGTTCTTTTTCACATTTCAGAATGTGAATATTGATAGGTTTTTTTTTTTTAAGAGCATTAAGGAAATGGGTGAACTTTTTAAAGTTCTTGAGCATGGCCATTTTGTAATTTTGAGACAATATAAATTACTAGGTTTTTCCTTATTTGGGTAACAAAACAATAGTTCATTCCTTCCCTAGCCTTAATTCATGGTCTCCTTTCATTTCTGTCCCCTTACACCATAGTTCCACAGCTGTCTTGGTATCCTGATTCTAGCCAGCTTATGGATGTAAGAGACAGTGTTGCCATAATAGTGCTCATACCATATGCCTGATGTGTATTGTTGAAACATGCTAGGTTTCATAAATAGCTATGTCCTGTTGTGAAATGAGAAGTCTTTTTCTTCTGTGGTGCAAAGAACAGGAGTGTTTCAGGTAGCCCATACTTTTTGGTCTTGTCTTTAAAGCTTTGTTTGCATGTGAGATACAGCAGCTTTCTCAGCCTATCAGACAACCAGAAACCTTGGTATTTCTGGCACATGAACACTAGAGCACATGAGTACATAACTAATGTAGATCTTAAAAACTGCCCTCAACAAGACTGAGAAAAGAATAATAGAGTGAAACAAATTAGGCTCCCATTGACTTCAGTTGGCTTTGGATCAAGCCATAACTCATGCAAACACACTCTTGTCATTCTTGTCCCCGACTCTTTCTGCACAGTAATTTCAGGCACATAGGCGGAACAAAAAAAAAAAAGTAGATTCTTTTTTGCAGAAGCTTTTTATAACTTCCTTTTTAGTTTCACATATTAAAGTATATGAGACTGAATGTGTGTTCGTTGTGATCTAGCTAGACCGGGTCCCAGATCTTAGGTGTCAGTTTCATCATTAAAACCAACAGGTGTACATTTAGTACATATGGCAGTAAGCATATACATTTTTTTAGTTGCTATAGATGAGGAAGAAGAGAGGGGGGATTATATATCCCATTATTTGCAAGCATCAGTAAACAAGAATTTCACTGCTTTCTTCTCAAGAAATAATTTAATCTCAGGAAACAGGGGTTGGCAAAAAAATTGAGTAATTTATTTTGATGCCATGAGTATACCAAACAGAGCATCAGGTGTTCATTTGAGCAACCAAGTCTGCCTGTCACTTTTGTGTTTGATTGCTTTGAAAGACAACAAAGTAAAAGCCCATGTAGCATCTGATCCTACCTTTCTTGATCACCAAAACTTCATCTGATGGTAGTAGATTTTTGAGTCCAAGTTTATAGAATCGGGCCCCAGTTTGTTTCTTTAATTTAGACATCTCCCATTCCCTTTGGTAATTGGCTTGTCTGCTGTTAAAAATGTTATCTAAATAAGTAACCTCCTTCCTGGTTGTCTACATTCTTGGTACATGGGGCAAAACACACTTCCAATACTGTACCACCTGTGAATGTCCCTATTAAAGTGCTAATGTTCCAATATTGGAATGCTGGCACTTAGAAAACAGCTGTCACGTTGTCCTCTGCATCCTAGACATTATAGCAGAACATAGCAGTGAAGTGGTTAATGAATAATTTATGAAATGCTACAAAATGAACCATTTTAAAAAAAATATGGTGCTTGCAAAAGAATTGGTGATGAGTAACTAAGCTTAAAATGCAGGCTGATATTTGGGCAGGAGTTTATTGAAGTTAGAACAAGGATAAATGGTTTTTGTGCAGGCTTTGAAAAACCCAGGCATTCATGAAAGGTACTCTTCTTGGTAGCTTTAAATTTAAACTTTTCCTGATGGTGCTGGGACCCAGAGGCAGCTGCAGGATTAAGTTAGGGTAGGAGCCCAAATTGTGTGCTGCCCACAGCTGCATTTATGGCCCTGCTCCCAGCTACAGCTCAGCTGCTGGCCCCACGCAGTTTGGTGATCACTGGGTTAGGGCATAAGTAACAGAAAGTGAAACTGAGCTTCTCTGCTCTTCTCTTTTCTGAAGGAATGAAGCTAATCAATAAATTAACAGCCCAAAGCGGGAGAAGCAAGGTTCTAGATTTTTTTTTTTTAAATTGTCAAATTCTGATCTAAGATTTTAATAACACAGGAAAATACTTTGGTGCCTAATTCTCAAGAGAAGCACTTGAAATTTATGGGCATGATTTCGCACTCACTGTTCACTATTCCTTCAACCAACTGTGGGCTTAATTTGTAGGATTGACACCTTTCAACTACCTTGGCCGTACACAGTTGGGAAGCTAGATGTCTGAGCACCATGAATTGTGTCCGCAGTTATTTGTGGGCATGATTGCTTGAAGACATGAACTTGCACCCACATGATTAGAGCATGTGGTGAGAGGCAACAATTGGAACGGTTGCTTTTGTTCCTGTAGTGTCCCTTTAAAAATCTTCCAAGAACATCAGACGCTTTATAAAAAGCAGCAACGGGGGGCAACCGTGTCAATGGCTTGACATGGAGCTTTTGCTGCAGCTGCAGTGTGGTATGTGCAAAGCTGGCTTTAAATCATTTTTTGTGTTCCTCCAGTCTAGGGACTGCAGTGTCTGTCTTCTGGCATAAAGTAGGACAGGGTAGCCGGGATTCCCTGTACAACCTCTATCCCCAGCCATGCCTCATGCTCTGGTGTCCAACAGTGTGTGACATAGAACTTGCTACGGCTGCTCTCCTCATCTACTGAGCTCTCTATAGGGATGATCTTCCTTTGGCCGAGTAAGTCGGTTTTGGCTGCTCTCTGTACTATTGGCCTAGTACAGAGGTGGCTTAATGCAGCAGGATGTGGCCCACTGAGTCAGATGCCTGTCAAAGTGGGTCTGGTGCCATTGGCCTGATTCTCCATTGTTCTGCACCTTCTGCAGTCACTTGCGTCTGTGTAAAGTAGATGTAAAAATGCTGCCAAAGCAGAATGGTTTGCACTCATGTGAGTGACTACACAAGGTTAGAGGCTAATGGAAAACCCGGCACACTGAATCCAGTTGTGTTGGGCCTGCTTGCCTCAGGTCTGCATGTGGCCAGGACAGCGATCGCTTTTGCCTTGAACTGGTTAAGTCTCTTTTTGGTTTCTTTCACAATGTGCTGCTGCATCAGGAAATGAAGAAAGTCCCCTGGCAGCTGTTACTCTTAGTGTTGTTCAATTGGGGTGCAACTAAAAGGAAACAAACTCTCCTCTCTTCTCTGCGGCTACATGGTATTTAAAAAGTCACACATTTTCCTGTCTGTGATCTGCTCTGTCAGCCGGCGTCCCCCTCTCTTTGATTTCCTGTTGTACCACTTATCAAAAAAGCAGCCTGTTGCAAGATCCCAGGCTGCTCTGTCAATCACAAGTGGCTCCTGTAGGGTGGCTTTTGCAGCACCTGTTTGTCTGTCTGTGCCAATATCACAAAAGCTTTTTGGGGGTTTCCAAAGAAATAGTCCAATCCAAATAGCTTCAGCTGTTCATTTAGAAGCAGGGCTGTTGCAGCACAGTCAGAAAGGCCCCTCTGTAAATACACACACAGAATGTGCTTCTTTACAGCTTTTTGAGACTTTTGTGTTTTAAAGCAGTAAGGATTCCGAGTGGACTCGGGAGCATCATGTTGTTTTGTTGTGCCCAATTCATCATTGCCCTATGTCCTGTGTAGTTGCTTATGCAAAGTGAATGCATAGCATGGCCATTCTGATCTGAGAGCATCTTGTACCGACTGTGCACAGGGGTGAAGGGCTGCTCAGAGCAGAAGGCAACAGCTGGCCTGTTGTATGTCACTCATGAGCCAAATTCTTTTCTCAGCTACACTCTGAGCTACTCCACTGAAGTCAGTGGAGAAGCAGGTTTTGGGCATATATATATAAAATACACACACACATATAAAGTAATGCGTGCTCTTCCCACACAGTCTGGGTCTCTTCTATGGATGTAATGGCTTCTGTGGGATTACTCTTGATTTACATCTGTGTGAATGAGAGCAGGCTCTTTAGCCGTGGAGAAATGGGCCCTCCTCCTACCTTGTAGACACCTACATCTGGGCTAACTTGGTATAAGACACAACCATTCTGATGGGGTATTGTTGAACGCATCCCAGCCAAGTGGGGTGTCTGCATAGGGTGCAAGGCACACAGCTGTTTTAAGTATTGTGCCCTGAACACTTGCTCAGAGCAGGCACTGAACGTGTGATGAATACAGCCCTAATTAATTCATTCTTGGGGTAGCAGCAAGAGTGCTAACTAGCAGCCCCGGTAGTGATTTTGCAGCGAGATTGCCTCTTTGCTCCTGAATTGGACTGACCAAGAACTTGTTTCCTAGAGATCATCAGGTGGCCATGACTCTTCTTGGGTGCTGTGTAGTTGGATTGGATTTAATCTGTTAACCTAGAGATGAAGAGCCATGAATCCCTTAGTTAATCCCTGAGCTGTCCACTCCACATTCTGTGAATCCCTCCAATCTTGACAACTGGATCCTGGCAGACTCTAGCAATCCTGCTGGCGCCACTGTCGCATGTTTCAGCTCTCCTGAAACAGAAATGTGCCGAGCTTACCTCTGTTCTACTTCTGTGACAGTGTTTGCATGCCAGTTGTCAGACTGGCAAGGCGTAGAGATGCTGCTCTGCAATGTGGTTCCAAGCAAGGGAGGCACAGCACCATCTGGTCCTGAACAGTAGGTTTTTGAGGCAGGAAGAAAGGAGTGTCTTGGACGCTTGAGGTCAGGGAATTTGGAAGTAGAACTGGCTAACGTCTTTTGAATGTAAATTTATTTTCTCTGGAAAAATTGCCTTTTTCCTCAAAATGTAACCGGTTCTGAGAGAAGTTTCATGTTTTTAATCCGTCTTTTGTTGCAACAAAATATTCTCTCCTCTCTTTCCTCCCTCTCCACCTCACAATTTAAAACATTATTTCAATGATGATCAAAATCTTTAATTTACCAAAATCCTATTTTGGTAAACAGAATATGCCAATGCTGACTTTTGAGTAAAGGTAGCAAAATACAAAATAAAGTCAGTTTTGATCTCTTCAGAAACCATTTTTTCCAACTTTAATTTCTTCAGCCATCTTTACCTGGAGGATTTAAAGAGATTTCTTCAGACTCTGGCCTCCTTTAAGTTGGAGTGTTCAGTAAAAGAAAGCATTCCTGTGAACCCTGAGGTTAACTTCTTTATGCTTCCATTTTCCTATCTGTAAATTGAGGATAACATTTACATCACAAGGGTGTTCTAACACTTAATGTTTCTAGCACTTCATGTTCCTCTGATACATAGGTATAGAAAGTAGTTCATTGCTTCTTTATTATCAGTATATTTCTGTGGTATCTGAATTACGTTGGAAGGGGAGGAATTTCTGTATAGCTGAGTTGTCATGGTGAGACTTCCAAGATTCGGAGAGGGTTTTTTAAGTTTTAAGGGTTTAAGTACGATTTAGTTCTTGTTTTGTCCAGAGGTTACCTACAGCTCTGTTGCCTGAGTATTTTTCAGCCTGCTTGTCCAGAACTATTTCTAGTCCTATTAGAGCGTCTGTCTTTGGGGTTTTTACTTGGGTGTGGAGGAAGCAAGATGTAGATAAAGCCGTGACCATGTTCAGCTGTGTTTGATCTCCCTTTGTGGGTTGAGCTGAGAGCGGGATTAGTTCTTTGTTTAGGGGTGTGGTCTGTTCTCCATCACCACATATGGTTATGGTTTGTCACCGCTCTTTTTCATACCTGTACACTGGCTGTATAGCCTGCAGGCAGGTGTGGATGGCATCGCTTGTTCCCCCCACCTTTCCCCCACTGCATTCTATGAGATTTGTTTTCCTAAGCCTTACTGCATTTTCTCCTTTGCTACAAGCCATTGTGTAGAATTTTTTTTTATATCCCAACATTAAGACGCAACAACTTCATTACCGTGTCAGCATGGTAAAGTATTGCTCTATTGCTGAGCCCTAATGGATTTAATGTTCCCCCTTCCCTAAATTGCCTAGCCCTCTAAAATTGAGTTGGGTGGAAATCACTGATCTTTTTAATTTACCCTGGCTTTAATACGTCTTGCTTTCTGCAGTGGTGGTTTTGATAGCTTTTGTGCCAATTCTGTGATAAAAGCTGCAATCCAGTGATGATAGCTGCAAGTCCCATTACATGCATGTTTTCCACTCCTCTCCTGATCTCAGTCAGTGAGACTGGCATGTAGCCCCTTCTTGGTTTTCCCCCAGAGGTGTTGATGGCATAGTCCAACAAGGAAGTAATAAACAGTTATGACATGCTGAGCTTGCACAAACGGCTGTGTAAATCTCATCTTGCCAAACCTAGGGAGGAAGAATGGAGGACAATAGGAAAGGTAGAGAGCACAATGATGGAGGGAGTGTTCCCAAGAGGTGTTTTATTGCAAAGCCACCTACAGCGTGTGTGATAAGGCCTAGCCTATATATATATATAGCCACTCTGCCTGGCTGTCACTTAAAAAGGCAGAAATAACCAGTCAGTGGCACAGAAATTATTGAGTGGTCCTAGACTTCCTTTTTTGGTGTTAAGTTTTCAACAAGCTTTTGTGTCGGGGACAAGAGTGTTCAGAGTTTGGTGTCAGGTCCCGGATTCAAATGCAGAACACCCCTGGAGAGACAAGTTGTTGTTACCATCCGATAACTGTTCTGGCGGCCTGTGTGGATGGAGGTGGCTGGTCTCTGTTGAATTCCTTCTGTATGGGTGCTCACAAAATCTCCACCAAAGTTCTTGGCAGTCACAGCAGAGAAGCAAGAGCTTGATGACTGAACTTTGTTTCACCCCTGAAGATAGGGTTCCCAGGTCAGAGTTAGATAGGAGGCATGATCTTGTCTCTTGCATGCGAGTTCAGTTCCTAGCACTACCAGTCTTCCTGTGTGGCCTGGAACGAGGCTCATAGACCCCAATCCTGCACACATGCTTTACTGAGCCATGGGAGAGGTCCTGTTTAAGTGAGTACTTGATGGACCAGGGCCTATGTCTCCGTTTTCCATTTCTCATCAGGGCAACAAGAGTCAGGCGTTCTCTGGGTTGCTTAGATTGCAAACTTTTAAATCAGGGACTGTCTCTTGGTGGGGGTGCATAAGCCACCTAGCCATGTGGCGATATGAGTGGAGGCATCTAGACGCTGCTGGAATACTATTGCTTCTCAAAGCATGAGGCCCATTGGTACTGTAGCCAGGGGATGGCGCGAGGGTAGAGGATGGCGGGGTAGTCTTCAGTGTCCTTACTTTAAATGAGTTCAGTCTGCAGAGTGATCAGATGGGCATCTTTCAGCACACTGAACCTGATGGGATTTATCTTTTAAACTTGTCCCTCAGCTGCTGAGCAGCCAGCAGGAATGCAGAGACCCAATTCCCATGGCCAGATGCCTTAGTGCCTGGTCCTGTTGCCAAACAGAGCTCTATTTTCTTTTTTCTTTCTTGGGGAGCGGGGAGGAGGCTGTTTGGGCAATGGCCTTTGTGTGCTGATCTCTGTGGCTCTGGCAGGTGCCCTGTACGTCGTGTGAGGCAACCTGGCATTTCTGCAGTAAGCCAACGAATAAGGATCCTGCCTCTGATGTGACGGTAGCACATGCTGCTGGGTTTTTTTTAAAAGGCTTGCAGTCATGTTGTCATAGGATGGGGCTTGCCTTATTTATAGGGATGTTGTCAGGATCAGATGGGAGGCCTGCTGTATCTCCTAGCTTTTTATTTCTGGTCTGTTTACAAAGTGTCCTGTAATTCTTCACTGGCACAAGGTTGTTGCTAGAGAAGGAGGGGGTGAAAAATAGCAGTTGGCTGACCCGCCCCCTAAAGCGACCAAGCAAAACCTAATTTCATGGATGCTTTCGGAGCTACAGCTGATGAGGATGTGGGGGCAAATGAGCACTCACCTTCTTTGCTGCCTCCCCTTGAGCCTGTCTCCTCTACTGCTAGATCTGCGCAGCTCACTGAAGCTACTGATGGCCATGCACCTATCCTGCTTCATGACTGGGGAGTGGGACTGGCCGGTTTTAGGATAGACAGAGTCCTGTCCGCTTGTTGTTGTGGAGAGCTGTAGGGAAGGGTGAGAGTCCTGGGGAGCATGCCTCGTAGTCGGCACTTTTCCCTAGCAGCATGAGAGGGTAGTCACCTGGCTGATTTGCATCCTTCCTTGATAAGCCTTGGAATGTTTTGGACAGCTGGTTGACATTGGCAAACCCAACTTACAATATTCTGAACACTAGCAGGGATGCTAACGGGGCCGGGGTGTGGGGTGAGAGAGATTATACATGCTCCCTGGGAGCATCCAGCACCTTGTTGTTAAAAAAATAATCCTTGTAAAGGCCAAATTACCTAGTCAGGACATTCAGTGTAGGGTTGTGGTTTTGTTTTGTAGCCTGTCTTGAATATATTGGAAGCTGCATTTTTTTATTCTGTTCAATCAACTGTATTTTATATTGAAACCCTCCCGAAAACATTCAACTGTATAAAGTGTTTCCAACATGAACTGAATGGCAAACAAGCTGTGTTCATCCTATTATAACTTATTTTATTTTGCAGAATAAAACCAAAAGCTAAGGCTGTGTCCTCCAATGGGTTGGTAACCATGTGTCTTGTTTTGTGTCTTTTAATTTTGGCTGTTGGGGCAGGTCTGGCGTCGGGCCGCGTAGTTAGGAACGTTGGGTTAGCGCCTAGATCCTCATCACCAGCCATCTCGTGCGGCCTTCGGCCAAAGGCACTCCATGAATCTCTTCAGCAGGCACCAGTCATTCTAATTTTAGGTTTGACCACGTTATTCGTTGTGTTCTCCAAGTGTTTTTGGCCTCTTCCAATGATTAATCATAATACCATCAAGCATCTCAGATTGTTGCTGTTCACAGAATGACTTTGATGTGTGATGACAGTTGCTGATCACTTGATTGACATTTTATAATCACACTGTGTATTCTGGAGGAAGTTCTTTTCTGGCTTTACAAACTTTTGGGGCAGGCCTAATGGCTGATAAACCTATGTTTTCAAAGAACTAAATTGATGACAGAACTTCACAGCAGAAGAATTAGAATATCAAAACTTAATTTTAAAATGTAATTAAATTCTCCAAAAATGCCTTTCAGGAGCTACGCAGCTTGTTGCATTATATCTTCAGGTTGGATTGCTGCTACTGGCAGAAGTGATGGACATCAAATGCAAATTGTATTGTTTCAACAAAGCTTTCAAAGGTTTATGAACAGCCTCCCTTAAAAATCTGAAAACACTATTTCAGGTGTTCCGTGACTAGTAAGCCTAGCCAGCAGATAACTTCTTCATGTTGCACTTGGTCTTGTTGTGTTTCTTTGTCTTTGCTAGCAATCAAAGCTGACCTTACCTTGGTTGTAAGTTTTTTTGTTTTGATCAATAAATGAGTTGCTGTCTGCTCATCCAAGTCCAGTCAGCCTGATTGAAATGTCTGACTGCAATTAAAAATGTGCATTGATTTCTTTAAATAGAAATGGAATCTGGAGTTGCTGTGTGTGATTTTGAACATAAAAGGTGTTTAAATATGCATTGGTACATGTGATGGGCTGGGGCTTGTCTTTGGAGAGGGAGTGCAGAAGTATATACTGCTCTGATCTTAATACCATTATACAGAGTCCTGTTTGAGAAAAGTAAATACAAAGAGGAAGAAAATAGTCAACAAGTTAATATCCTAAATCTGTTTATTAACTAGTCTATCTTGTCAACTACAATTAAAGAAATACTCAAAAGTTTGTAGTGTTTTATAGCTAAGTAGTCAGAGAAAATAAAGATTTTTGAGTTTTTGGGGCACGTTTTAAGCTTTATCACAAATTCAACACCTTCAGCTCCCACCAGAATTACTGGGGTTTGGGGTTATGAGCTCAGCGCCTTGTAGGGTTGGGTCCTTTTCTCTTAGGAAGGTGCACATGCATCCAGTCAGCTTTTTTAGGAAATAAGACATGGAAGTTGTGCATGCACACACACAACATGCCACTCTTCTGCTGCTGTATGGAAGGTTGTTCTCTTCTGTCTTTGGTTCTGAATGAGTCCTTGGCTGCTTCTGTGTGCGAAGTAGGCATCTACTCTTGAAATTTGGCCTGAAATACGTCTGAAATGCTGCAAAGAAAATTGATGTCTGGTAACACGTTTTCATGTCCTCTGTAGACACCATAAGACATTTCAAAGCTTGCTGTCCCACTCCATTTTTTCTGCTTACAAGTTGGCATGTGGACAGTGAGGCCCCAGTAGGGAATGTCAGCAGCTTGACCTGGAGTTCTGCAAGGGTGGTGTTAGGTGTTCGGGAGAGCTGTTCTAATAAGAATATTTAGGGCCAAATGCCTGAAAGGACCTCAACCCAACCACTATGTTGGCATTTGTAAACTTGCAGGTGTGGGCAAAAATTACTCCGTGCACCAAATTGTGAGAGCAAATACAGAGCCTTGAGATCCTGGGGTTGGGTTGGTTTGGAATTTTGGTAATTGTACCAGATATGATTTCTTTCAATTACTTGTGGGCCTTTTCCTAGAGTCACTGGGAATGCATTAGATGGACCAAAAGTTGAATGGGTAAGGAGAAATCATGAAAAGGAAGAGGATTGATTACATGTCACCCTCTCACCTGGAAGAAGAGCTCCTTTAAAGAGGACTCATAGGTAGAAGGTTGTTTGTTTTAGTGGGATGATCTGACTGTTTCTCCTCTAAATTCATCACCTAGGGTAGTACCGGAGAGAGCAACTGTCTAATCCTTTACATTCATTGATATATTTTTATATTTCTGGGCCGGCACCAAAACCCTACTGCTGGATTGGATTATGGTCTCTCAATCTGAACCCTCCTTTATATTTCTAGGTTAAGTTCAGATCTAGAAAGAACTTTGTTCCTGGTTCTCACTTGGATACAACTGAAACCTCTCAAGAGCTAGAGATTTTGACATTGTTGGGCGTGAACTTGCGCCCTAGCCCTTTAGACTCAAAATCCAGCCTAACCCTAATTAGATCAGAATTAAAACAAAAAGCCACAGGGAATTCCTAGCAGGTTCTCATTTTATTCTGTTCAGTTAGAAAAGTACCAATTTTTAGACATCACATGGATAGAGACATCCATGGACCTGAAGGCCATGAAGTGATTGCTCCATGCAGTAACTCTAGGATTGGGGCGACCTCTGAACTTGTGACTGTTCCTAGCTCTCCAGAGATTTGAGATGATAAATTCTAGCCCCTTCCCCCCCCCACAGACACACGTGCATCCCCCCACCCCCCCCAAGGGACAGTGCTATTTCTGAATGTTTTTACTGATGAGAACTAGCTCTTGAGATAGCTGCTGCTGTGGGGTATCTGCAATGATTATGCAAACAGTTCCTATTATAAGCCAGGGACCTTGGTAGAGAAGGATGAAGTGTTGACCTGAGAACCCTGCTTGGATGAGCCCTTGCTTATAGGAGATTTTTGCGCTGGTACTTGAATGTGCAAAGAGCTATTCCATGTTCTGATGGCTGGAACAGCAAAGAGGAGGATGCCCCGAACAATTAGATAGAAGAAGTGTTTACAGCAGCCTCAAGCTGTTCTGTAATGGAGTTGATGTAGTGCAGTTACCAAACTGTCTGGTCAGTACTGAACAGTGCCCGGTACAGGCAAGGTCAGAGGAATTGATACAAATGATGAATTTTTGTTCTCAAGTCCTGATGAAACATCTTCTCCCAGGAATCTCTGTCCTATCCTTGCAAAGGGATGGGTTAGATTGTTTGGATCTTTTCCATCTCCGGTGGTGGTGATCCAGAGATTTACTGGCCAGGGTAAAATTGTTCAACATCCCATGTTTAAAAGTGGTTTAGGCACTTAAGCTCCTAAGTTCAGTTGAATCAATGGCGGACTTTAGAATACCGACTTGGGCACTCCTGAAATTTTTTTTAACCCCAGATCTATTTGGCAGGATTTAAACAGTGTGGCTTTTGAATTACTACTTAGGTTTTATTATTCTTACTGGCTTATTTAATTATATGCTGGTGCAACAGAAGACAGTGTTTCTATGCGACAAGCTTGCTGTAAGGCCAACATCTTGGTTAAACAAAAACTCACCTTGGTTTTTATTTTTCAGGGATGAGCTTTTTACAGACAGTTCTGGGTGTTCAGAGAAATGCACTGGGCCAATAATGTCTCAATCAGCCACTGACATTGCAGCTATCTTGTGCACCAAAGTGTTTTTACACCTAAAACTGGGAATTCTCTAGGCAAACATCACTTGCACCTGCAGACTGGATTCTTGGACATACCTTTACATCCCTTGCATGGACCAGTTCAGTTTGCATGTTCAGATTTCTGTTTTCAGGTTTGCATAATTTTGCCTACAGTTTTTGAGGCCAAGCATTTTTGTGGTCTCTGGAAAATCTGGTCCTTTTCCATTTTGGCTTCTTTGTAGTTAGCAGTTTTTAGCACATTAAAAGCTCCTGTATTAATTATGTCAGATAACTTTCATCCCATAGGCTTCCTAAGTAACTTAAAAGGGCATCATGATATTCTACTTAGAAATACAACCATTTCCAAGATGTGACATATCAACAGTTTACTGTAGAGCCGTAGCACAATTTAGGACAGGAAGTGAATACAGGATCCAATCAAAAGTGCAGATGTCAATGCCAGGGGGCTGACCTGTGCAAGTAGCTAGCTAGGTAGTAAGTTGAGGTTCAATTTAGATTTCCGTTTACAGTAAAAGCCCTTTGCTATCTTACTTGAGTGGGTCCCAGCACTGATGATGAAATGGAGCATTCAGTCCAGTTTGGTGAATGGCTTTCCTCACCTTGAGGAGGTCTGCTTTTCTTAGGGAGGTTAGCACTGTGTAAAGCGAGGCAGCTCTCTCCTTTCAGCTGTGCTCTTTTCTCCGAGGTTCCAGTTAGGTACGCACACTGCTGACAGAAGCAGCATGAAGGTCACAAATACCGAAAAGTCTCAGCCTGGGGAGGGAGGCAGGGAGGGCGGCGAGTTGTTGACACAGTAATTGCTGGGAAGTGTTACTCAAAGGAAAGGAAACAGAATTAACGTTTCATGTTTTGCTATCATCACGTAGCTGTTGCCCTCAGCAGCCTGGTTTGGAGGAAACGCTAGTATAAATGTATGGTAGAGGATAAGATGGCACGTTAGACCTGAAAGTCCTTTAATTATACCCCGCAGACACCAGTCCATATATAGTGAAACACCCTGATAGGGGCTTGTGGGTGAGCAATCTCCTTTCCCTGTTTATAGAGGAATTCCCCAGGGGTAGGAGGTTGGGCCATTTTAATGGTGCCTTGGGAAGTGCAGAGGCCATGGGACCTGCCCACAGAGTGAGGGGTGCTGAGAACTTGAACTAGGACCAGGAGGAAGCACGGCGCTGAGCCTGGAGGGAAAGGGAGGTTTGGGCTGCCAGCCTAAGATGGACTCATTCTCTGCTATTAATAAGCACTGCTGCTGTGCAAGGCACAGATCAGGAGTCCTTAGCATGTGCAGCTTTGCTTTTTTAACCCCCTTTGTTAATCTAACGCTCTTCTTTCTGGGTCTGGCCCTTACAGACTTAGCAAGTCGCTGGGTGGGTTTGATTGATGGCAGGTCAGAAGAGTGCCCCAGGAGTAGATCGTGGCTTCAGCACACAGGCCACGTGGAAGAAGGGAACAGAGAAGATAGGGAGGCTGGTATTCTTGAAGAGAACAAGATAGACATGGGCCAGGTTGGGTGTTTGGGGAATGCGAAGGTGCAGGGGTGTGGTGGGGTGAGTGCCAATGGGCCAATTGAAGAGGTGACACACTGACTAATGGTCATGAGGAATCATGTTGGCTGTCATGTTGTGGACGGGTTGGGAGGAGGGCAGGATGCAGATAGTTGGGAGGCAAAGGTGGTGGTTGCAGTAGTCAGGGAGGACACCACAGCCATGTGTTTCAGTGCCTGGGACAAACGGGGATGGCTGGTCAGCTTATTAAAGGGGTTGGAGAGCAATGCGTTTGAGCGGCAGCTTAGACTACAGGGAGGGAGTCCATGATGACCCCCAGAGGTGGAGGGGAGGAGCTGAGCGGCACTGGGGAAAGCACAGAGGGATTAGGAAGGCCGTGTGCCAACGCTGGGCTGTGTTTTGAACTTGAGCGGGCAAGAAGCCAGCAAGTCATCCTGTGGGGGTGGGAGTCAGCTGCTCGCTTAAGTGGAGAGGGAAGCTGGTGAGTCACCAGCACCGAGAGTAGAGGCCACGTGGGCAGATGAGATCACCCTTCAAGGGGAGAGGGTGACCAAGGGCCCGTGGGGTGGGGTGGGGTGGAGCAGGAAATGGTGAAAGGGTAGAGGGGAACCAGAAGTGTGTGCATGCATGAGCAACAGAGAAAACGCAGTGGTAGGGTAGATGAGAGACCCCGGGACTTAACCAGGGAGAAGCTGACAAGACCCTTCTCAGTGGCGTGGAGGCGGTTTCCCAAGGAACATCCCAGTCGAGTTTCTTTCCCCGGTAACTGTGATTCAGTGGAGGGCCTGGAGTGTAGTGGATGTACCAGGAGAGCCCAGATGAGAGGAGCAGAGAGATGTGAGTGTAAGCCTCATCTAAGCATCTGCAGCATGCTCACCTCGGGCTACTTCTACCCTTCAGTGTTTGCCTTTAATTGCCCCACTTTTTAGCGAAGCTGGCACCTCCAGTACGTGGATGGTGTTGGCTGGCAGCAGGGTCTCTTTTATTGGGGTTTTTGCAGGTGGGGGATCCTGACTGACTTTCTCTTTGTTTGACTCCACAGGCTCACCCCTCACTATATTTATCCGCAAGCTATCGTTCAGCCCAGCGTGGTCATCCCAACCCCTGTGCAGTCTATCACGTCTCCCTACATAGACTATGCTTCCGCAAGCCAAGCCTATACCCAGTACACCACAGCTGCCTACGACCAGTACCCCTATGCCGCCTCTCCTGCTGCCGGGTTTATGGGATACGGCTACACCAGCGCGGTTCAGCAGCCGATCACAGCTAGCAATCCGGCAGCGCACACCACGGCGTTTGTTCAGTATCAGCCCCAGCAGCTGCAACCTGATCGTATGCAGTAATGGCCCTGCCCGTGCATTCACCATGTAGGACGATCTTTTACTATGGAAGGATAGGAGAAAAAAAAAAAAACGGAAAAAAAAACCCATCCAACCTTATGGGGTGCATACGAATGCCTAAGCTATTTATAGTGTTGAGGGCAAGTCTAACCCTTGCTGTCTGACTACGCTCATGAAAAAGGACTTCCAGTAAATTTCTTTCAATCGGGGCAAATATCGTCTTGAAGATGGACTTAAAGTGACTGAAATGCTAAAAGGAAAACTACAGTTTCTTGCACACTGTCTGCTTCCATTGCCTGTCCTCTTATCACTCCCCCTCCTTCTCCTTCCCCCAATCCATCAGTTGTTTCCTACCCTCATCTCCTCCACATCAAATCTGCAATCCTCTCATTTACTATCGAGGTACATAAGGTACTCGGAGAACGTGGATAAAAAGCAATCTTATTTTTTGGTTGTACAAAAACTTTAATACTCGGAGATGCCTTACAGAAAAAAGAAACTATTTTTTAATATTTATTGCGATTTTATTCGCATGAGCTGTGAATTGCAGACAGAAGAATAGTAGTAAGTATCTGCCTTGTTTAATTCTCATTTTACTAAATTATTGTACGTAGGTAAAAGTTCCTAAATAATTGCTGAATCACTTCAACATACAAAAGGGAATATGGCTTTAAGGGAAGCAGAATATTCCTTTAGTCAACGCACTGTAATATTTTCTTATTTGAATTGTTACTCTTAAGATTATCTCAAACTTAGGTATATTTTTAAAATGCACAAAACAAAAAAGCCCCATAAGAATACTGAACATATTGTCTCCTTGGATAGGGTTTTTGTGTTATAATGCTGCAACTAATCGAGAAATTGACAGTATTTATGTAAAAGTTAGGTGGAGTTTTCAGGCTGTTGGTGGCAAATATTAGGAGACGCTCGGAAATGGAGTTAAAAAAAAGTTTTACATATTTGAACAAATGGGTAAATGTAACACTTCTATGCCTGTGATAGAACAGCCGAATAAAGAGAGCGCCAATAACACAAGTGCATTTTTACAAAGAGAAGCAATAAACTATTTTGATTTTTAAAACCACTCGATGCTGTGTTGTACCCTCCAGCCAAATATATTATTACAGACAAAATTAAATGGACCTGACTAGGGGCCTTACCCTGCTGTTGTTGTGGACTGGATCCTGAGAGGTTCTGAGCCATCTTCAGGTCTTCTGGACACCTCTCTGGATTTGAACCACGGCTTCCAGCAACTTCCATTAGAGTCATGTGCACGTAAAGCGCCTGGCTCTTTGTCGCCCTGCATCTGGTGCTGTCAATGCTCCCTTTCCCATCTGGTAGTAGTTTGCACCCACTGGGTGCTGGTAACACAAGGTGCCCAGCAGCACAGAGTTGCAAGGAGTAAAGGAGGACTCAGGGTTGTCTTGAGAGAGTTTTCATGGTATTCCAAGGAAAGAAACCCATTTCTTCTAGTTAAGTTGTTTAAAGGTCACAGTTTTCACAACCGATTCCATCCAAAAGTTTGATCTGCCAAAAGTCCGTCTCAGGTAACAGCTGGGTTTCTGAGGGCCTCTGCAATCAAGCAGGCCATAGATCGGCTGAGAATGGCGCTTGTCCTCAGAACCAGTGGCTCTAGGGCCCTGACTCTCCCTTGCATTGGTCATGTGGTTCCATTTTATTTTCCCTTTGAATTTCCGTTTAGTAATTTGGTTTTTGATTTTTGACACTTAAACACTGTTTTTAAAAGTAAATAAAATGAATCTATTTAAACCTGTTTAATTTTCCTTCTATTTCATCTCTATGAACACTTTGAAAGAACTTGTTTATTGTATCTTAACTCTTTCCATTGGTCCCTGACAGTGAGACGAGGGATCTGTGTGTGTGTGGTGTCACAAGGTGCTGATTTGCAGGGCCTCAAGTTGGGGCAAAAGTTGTTTTGATACTCTGCCCACAGTCTTAGCTCTCAACATTATCCTAGAGTAGCTGGATGTCTTTTGCTACAAATTTTCAGTAATAAAATAGCTAACAGTATTGACATTTTAGCACCATCATTAGACTTCAGAGTGAACATCCCATTTAGCCCACTAGATGTTGATTCTTCTCTCAGCTGTTTCAGGCTTCTGATCAGCTTCAAACAATAGTTCATGGTCACTGGGGGGAAGGGGAGAGCACCTTTACAACCAGAACACTAGAAACCTTTTTTTTTTTCCCCCCCCTTCCCTCTTAGCTTTGGCTGCCCCAGCACTTCATGCAGAAGTGACAGGACAGTACTGTCTGATGCCACTCTTGGGGGGAGCCTCATGAGCCATCTTAGAAATACTATATAAATGCAAGTTGCGGGGGGGTCGCCGTGTCAGTCTAGGTCAGCCTGATGGCACTTTTAAAGACGAACGAATGTATTTCACATGAGCTTTCATGGGAGAAAATCCCAGGTGCTTTGAAGATGTGGAATTTACAAAGTGGGATTTTCTCCCATGAAAGCTCATGTGATAAATAAATTTTAGTCTTTAAAAGTGTCACGGGACTCTTTTATATAAATGCATTGGATTATTTGGCAATTTTATCCTTCAATTTTTTTAAGGGTTCTGGCAGGTGATAAAACCCAGCTCATCCGCATTCCTTGTCCCTTATTTAAGCAAAGCTCCTTTTAAAACATGAGCAGTGCTCAGTGCAGTCTTCTCTTCCTCCACAGCCTTCATCCCGCTCCCACTGAAATCAATAGGAAGATTCAGGTCCCTAAAGACTTAACTGATGGATGAAAAAGCAGTAGGCCAGTGCAGTGTGAGATTAATTTAAAAAAAAACAAAACCCTACTTCCTGTTAGCCCTAACTTCTGAGCAGGTGGCCAGAAGGGACAGGAAATGATGGCTATAAGGAAAAACTGACCTGAATGTCTTTCAATAGATATTCAGCCCATTATTGTAGAAGTAGATTCCTGGCTCCAGGTCAGTTCTGCCTCAGGCTTTTTCCCTAGACAGTAGTCTAAGCTGCCAGCTTCCTGTTTGTGGAAACCCAGCAGAGCCTGGGTGGAATAACAATGAACTAGTCTGCAGAGCTTTCCAGGTGGAAATGGAGTTATGCCCCACACAATGGAAAATGAAACAGTTGTCTTCAGGATGAGAAAAAAGCATGCCCCTCACCCAAGGACCGGCTAGAACACTGCAAACCTCCAGGAATCCCTTTGTGAGAGGGAAAAGCCAGTTCAAGATGGATTCTGTTAATGGTAATGAGGGAATAAGAGATTTAGCCTCTTAACCTTTACAGGGTCCTACACAGGGAAAGGCTACGTCCCTGACATGGTCCTAAAATAGCAGCAGTATCTAATGTAAAACAAACAGAATCCTCTGGCTCTTTTAAAGATTAACAAATTTAGTGTCTAAGGTAGTTGTCTTTCTGTCTGACACTTCCAAACGAATTACTTTTCATCATCCCCTGTCCTTTGGGATGATATTGCTACAGTACACAGCAAGCCTAGAACCCATGCATCTAACTGGGTTTATGATTAAGGGCTGAGACAGGGCATTTGTTTCCTTGGTCTGAAGCAAGTTGTACTTTGTATGTAGATTAGCGAGAGCATCTGGTCTCTCCCAGAGGAGCAAAGATACCTTAAAAGCTGCTGGACTGACAGATGTCTCCATTGGCGATGTACTGAAATGCTGTGTTACAGTGGGAGGAGCCTGTTGCGAGAACCTAAGTGTATTTGCACATGGACTTATTAATGGGGAATGGAGGTGTGCCACTAGTGACTATAGAGTTTGTAAATGGTTAGTGGGGACCCCACAGAGATGGAGGGTGAGTGAAGAAGGCGATACTCTGAGAAAGCAATTCTGGCTACTATCCAGTCAGTGGTGCAAACAGGCTACACCAGGGGTTGTCAAACTTTTTTCCTTGAGACCCAGTTGAAAAAAATCAATTATGCCTGCAACCTGACAATTACCTCTTTCAGCAAGACATTCCAGGTTTTTTTGGCAGCAGCAGCAGGAGGCACCACAAGTGAGTAGCTGAGAGTCTGTGACCCAGTGCTGAGTCCCAACCCATGCTTTGAAATCCACTGGGCTTCACCACTTGGTCCAGGCTGCTTGGGAAGTTTATAACCCATCATTAATGCTCAGAGGGGGCAAATGCTGTTGGATGCTGAGCATTAAAGCATGCTTGTTGCTTGCTTTTTCTCCCCATGCTGATCCTGGGCAGATCTCATCTGCCATGAGGGTGAATGTTAGAATGTTGCATTCCTGACAATTTTCTTACAAGATCATTGATATAAATGACTAGGAACGACCAACCTCAGTGGCCAAATTCCAAATGGCTGCAGCTGTCACCCTTAAAAGGTCCAGGGAAAGGAGCAGGATTCCCTGTTGGCATTTTCAATCAAAAACGCTTGGACATAGGGTTCCACGAAAGGATGATGGCATCAGGATGACAGCCTGAGTCAGGATTGCAATACGTGTGCTGTGTGTAAGAGTGGAGATGACTTACGTGGTGTTTGCAACTGGATGTAGGAGGAGTAGATTTCAGGCCAGGTCAAAGCTTTGGACAGAATGACCGAAATTGGAGAGTTCTTTTGAAATTAAATGCTCAGCTACTGGCAAGTGGGAGCTCAGGTGTTCCCCAGTTTACAGATGGGCACCCCCCCGGCATGTCTCCTTTATTAAAGGAAGATGCACCCTTCCCTCTGCCCTGCCAGGTGTAACATGCGGTCAGAGGGGGTGACCCACCAGCCCATTTGCTGCTCTGCTCTCATTTTCAAACATTTGCTGCTCTTGATAAAGTGCCCGGTCAGAGCAAAGGCTGAGAGTCACTGGCCAGCCAATTTTATCAGATTCGGCCGCTTGTGGAGACTGAATGTTTCCCGTTGGCGGCCTATCAGCCTAGCAGCAACTAACTGACTAGCTTGCGGCACTTTCTGGCCTGTACCTAGCCAGTCCCCAGAGAAAGGGGCAGGGCCGCAGCCATCCCAGATTAAGCCGTTCCCTGGTTTCGTCATGTATTACGACCCCTCGGGGTGGGGCCCAAGTAAAACAGGCGGAGGAGGGAATGTGTGGCCACAACGGTGTCATTTAATTACATGTGAACTCAGCCACGAGCCACTTCAGGTAACTGGTTCAATTTGCATACGCTATACCAGTCGCTGGGGCTTGATCTGAGGCGGTCCTGGAGATGCTAAATGCCCTTCGTGCCCCAGTGACACCCTGCCCAAGAGAAATAGCTGCAGCGTCTTTTTGTTTTAAGAGCAGAGCCTGGACACTGGGGCTGGTACTAGAAGAAGCAGTGGGGTTGGGGGTGGTCAGGTTGCTTGTGTTCACATGCCCTTTCCCAGCTACCGGTACCAGCTCTGCAAATGAGGGAAGCCACCAGAAAGTCACAGCACGCGTTTATTGTGCCTGCGGCCATCCATAGCTGCACATCCAGTTGTCGGCATCACAAGCAGGGGGTAGGTTTTGTGTGTGCACGCGGTCCCACTGCTGAATAGTTGGCTCCCCCCTCTAAAGGTGCTTGGCCCACAGCTGAACCACAGCCTGCGGAGAAAGGTAACACACTCGCAGTTTAGCTTTGCAGCAGTCAGGCCAGGAAGTGACACCAAGCCGATGCAGCTCGTTACCTCACCTTTGGGGGGAAGGTAGCGTTAACAAAAGTACCCTGAGATCTTTGAGGAGTGCAACAAGCCAGGACATTGGTGATCAGTGTCACTGAAAAACACAGGTCTGTGCCTGTTTCCCCAAGCTGGAACAGGGGCTCGTGGCTGAGTCTGTGGGAAGAGGCATTTCCCTTTCCCCACCCCACCCCTGCACTAGCGAGTTACTTTCCACAATGCAAAGCCCTCTTCCTCAGACATCTCCCAGGCCAGCACAGAGCACCCCAGCCTTGCTTTAACACTTCAGCCCCATGCCCAAGGAAGTGAGGCCCTGCAGGCAAGGCTGAGCGTTTCTTTGCATCTTAACTGGGGTAAACTGGGCTTTAGTGCCATTTCCCCTGTCGGCGTGAGTGCACAGGGATGTTTTCACCCCATGACACACAAAGAATGCTAACATTTGTTTCATTTTCTGGCTCGAACCAGCTTTCCCTGCCTTTGTGCCTCCCTGAATCCTGCCAACGCAGAGATTCCCTTGTTTGAAAAGAAAAGGCCTGGATTAAAAACCATCCCTAAAATAGGTTGAATAACAAAGTCAACGGACTGATGCATCGTGCCCAGTGAATGGATGTCACGTATCAGGATGGGGGGGCAGAGGGGGGGGGGCAGTCATGTGTTTTACTAGATGGTTCCTGGAAAAGTGTCTGTTCAGCCTGATAGAATGCCCGGCTGCCCTTATCTCTGCACTTGCACTTAAATGGATGCGCTGCGCCGCGCCAGCTACGGTGGTGGTGGAAAATTTCCTAAACGTTTAAAAAAAACCCCCAACCTCCTGTGATACAATAGAAATTGGTTCTTCCTGTGACCCGAATACTAAACCACTATAAATGGTAATCCAGGCTGCGAACGTTTTCAAATCCTCCTAGGGCACAGGTTTAGACTGATGATATAAGCACTTCTGGGAGGGCCGGCCTTGTTACTGAAAACAGACCTGAAGGGCTGAGCCATCGTAGCTGGGCCCCCTGCAGGCAAGCATGGCACCACTCTTCTCACGCCAGCTTCCCCCACGTATTTCTTGACGTGGCAATTTTCCAGCATTTTTTTTTAGAGCAGTTACAGTACAAATGAACGAAGAGGGAGCCCAGATAATTTAACTGGCAGCAGGTGGAAATGAAGAGAGGAAGGTTTGGAAATCTGACCGTCACAAATGACCCTTCGTATTACAGAGATTTGAATGTACCCAGGAAATCCCAAATGTGGGGTGTCTGAAATTGCATCTGGAGCAAGAGCTGAATTTTGCAGCATGAGTCCATTGCTAAAAAACACCAAAAATAGTAATAATCACCATAGATATATGCACTGCTGGTGGTGGACGGGGGAGGGAAGAGTGTGTCTCAGCTAAGGATAAAGTGTAGGGCAGGAGATTAAGGCCCATATTTGTTAGAAACGTGAACCCTTTTGTGTATCTAATTTTCACCCAACCTGCACTCAGTTTTATGACTGTAAAGGAGCCGAGCAATTTGCTGGCTGTAATGCTAGCATCCTGGCGTCACTAGTGCACCCACCATTGGGATGCACACCTGTGATACTGCAAAGGTGGGAAATTTTCAGAAAGAAGATCTAGGCAAGGCTGGACCACATAGACGCCAACTGTGAAAGCCCAAGCTGCTTATTTAGCGGGCAATGGATGGGCCACAGTTGTGGTTTCCCATGGCAGCTGAGTGAAGGAACACCTCCACACCCCTCTTTCCACAGGATGCCTTTACAAGTCACAGTGGAGTACCCGCTGGGGCTCGCTCTCTCTCTCTCTCTCTCTCTCTCTCTCTCTCTCTCTCTCTCTCTC
>ML685788.1:10051857-10162533 GCA_007922175.1 Pelusios castaneus | reverse complement strand
CTCTCTCTCTCTCTCTCTCTCTCTCTCTCTCTCTCTCTCTCTCTCTCGCTGCATTGCTGCCCAGGAAAGGCTTGTCACATTGCTGTGACGATTCAAATAAAAGCAATCAAAATATGAAACTAGAGTGTGCAGCTGGGCAATCAAACGCCACAGCAGATCCATATTAACATCACTCCCATTACAGGCAATAGAAATTTGGACTGAGCCAGGCTCTCCGATGTGGCCCTGTTAATCTTTTCTCCACTGTTCCCCTGAAACGTAACTTGCCTTTAATTTCCTGAAGCAAATTAATTGGCTGAATAAAGAAAAAGCCAAAGCAGAGGGGCTGGTTCAAAGAGATTTGTATTACATCTTCAGCCAAAGATTTAATGAATGCAGGGGCATGTCGCTCTCTCTCGCTCTCTCTCACACACACACACACACACACACACACACACACACACACACACTCTCCCTTTCCACGTTCTCCTCGCCCGCCCCCCAATCCCTGCTCCTTTTGCTATTCAGATGCAGAATAATGCCAGTTCAAATGCAGAAACCAATCTCAAGGCATGTGGACCAAGTAGTCATTTTGCAGAGAAAGGCACCAACTGAGCAAGCTGGGACAAACGCCCTTCTCATTTGCTATGGAACTGAGAGCAAAATCTTGTCTGAAATTGCAAAGTGCAGCAGGCCATCAGCTGGATTGAGCAATGGTAGGGGGGTTACATTCCAGAGGGGAAGCCATGTTAGGCCATTTCAGCAAAATCAACAAGGAGTCGTGTGGCACTTTTAGGGTGCGTCTACACTGGCAAGTTAGGTTGATTTAAGGGGGCTTAAGTTGACCTAAACAAAGCCGCGGCCACACTGGGCTTTTATGAAGTCAACTTAAGTCCCTTCTTAAGTCAACTTAACATCTACTCTGAGGTTACTTAAGCCTTAAATCGACTTCTTAAGTCGACTTAAAGCCAGTGTGGACGGGGATTAGTGCTAAGTCGACTTTATTAAGTCAACTTAAAGCTGTTCAGTTGACTTCAGTAGACAAAGTATTGCCACTTGGTTAGGTTGACTTAACAAGGTCGACTTCACGTCGACTTTACATCAAGTAGACAAACTCGACCGTGTTACATCGACTTAATAAAGTCGACAACTTTGCCAGTGTAGACAGAGCCTTACGGACGAACACATTTATTTTTCTCTTGAGTTTTTTTTGGCACAATCCCATTTTATCAGCTGAATAAAATGGTAGGGTTAACCGGCAAAATAGTCGGCCTCGTCCAGCTCATTCTGGGCGTCGCAAACTGAAACCAAATTTAGGGCGGTGTCATTAACAAATCAATGGTAGCAAGAGGGCACTGAATAAAAGCTTGTTCAGGTTCACCGGCAATCTCATTTTGCTGCCACCCAGAACCGGATTTTCACCAGTTAAAATTCTTTGCATTTTGCAACCCCTAGAGGAGAGCAGTACTCATAAAACAATTCCACACGTAAACCAGCATTAGCAACCATTTACAAACTACTAGGGTGTGTTTGCTAGCAAGAGCCTGTACACTCAGCTGTCCCATAACAGTTCAATAATAACTTACAGTGACTTAGGCGAAAATTTCCCCAGCACCTAAGTGAGTTAGTGCAATAAGACGCTGACTGCCTGGCTGAACGGTTACTGTGCAACAAGCTGGGATGTAAATCTATCTTCCAATACCATGCTGTGCACTAACTCGCCAAATGGATCATGATGCTGCATGCTAAAACTTCCCTAGAGGGTATTGATCGATCCTACTTTAACATTAGAGCAGGCTAAAACAAACACTAGGAAATTTTCAGTGCGTGCCCACTAGCTGGGCAGCTTGATGAACCCTGAGGTGCCCAGGATCAGATTTAGATAACTAAAATTATGAAGGGAATTAAAAGGTGGGATTTTTTTTGTTTGCTTTTTGTTTTAAAGCCCATAGGGATTGGGGTTTGCCAGCCTTCTGATTGTCCTGGAGTATCCAGCAATTAAAGATTCATCTTTAATTAAAGATCATGTGATAAAACCGCCAGGAACATGGCCAACGAAAATTGGCATCCTCATAGGTCCCTTACTCCCATTGAGCTCATAATACATATATAAAAAAAAAAAAAATCAGGTACTTAGGCACGTTTCAAAATTTTATCATCCCGCTATATTTCTGGATAAACATTGCTTGTAGCATAAGCAGATTTTTTTTCCATTCTTGAATCACTAATAGCACAAAATTATTTAAAATTTATTTTGGATTGAAAAACTAGAAAGATACAGCTAAAATGAAATCAAGCCCACGGATTCCTGCTGAAGTAATTGTTGTTGGTGTTAGAATACAGGTGTTAGAATCCAGTCCTCACAAAGCTAGTTTATTTTGCATCACTTATGTTGCTTTTCATTTCACACGGAGTAGTCGGCCTAGTTAATTTCAGTTTCTGTTCCTAGTCTACAACAGTGTAGTGAGCTAATGCATCACTGATGTAAACAGGCCCCCAGTACCACAGGGTCTTGTGCTGCAGCTAGAGAAAGGAGCACAGTAGTATACAGAAAGCAGCTGGGATGAATTTGCAGGTGTTTATCCCGTCGCTAGAGAGCAATGCGCATAAGGCCCATACTCGGTAGTCAGCACAGGGCTAATTTTGGTCATGCTGGTTGCCTGCTTTCACAACTGGAAGGTTCCTCTTTTGGAAGACATGGGAGAAAGTTCTTCGTTTGTTTTGCCCACAGGGGAACCCAGAAGTCGTGTTTACAAAAGCTCTATAGCGCCGCCATAGTCCAACCGGTTTATATAGCGCTGACGTGGGCCTGGCATACTAACGGTATGCAAGAGGAGTTGTGTAAGGTGCCCAAATGGCCTTGCCATGGGAATGAGGTGCCTGTCAGCCTAAGCGTTTTCAGTATTATTATTTAATATAGCTATGTGGGGAGGAGTGTACCACCTAGAGACCCGAGCTACAATTAAGGCTCCTTTGTGCCAGGCACTGAACATAACTATGCTGACAAGGCAGGCCTGAAATGCAGCCACTTCTGGTGTGGAACACTACAAATAATGAACACTCATTGCAAGACTAAATAACAGTTTAGGACAGGAAGTGAGGCGGGAATTAACGGTCCCACGTAGGTCTAGGAGCTTTTACATAACGCTTCCAATAGCTTGCGCTCAGTGGAGAGGTGGTTTGCAACATCCCAGCATAATTTCTGCGTGGAAAAGGGTGCAGGAATTAAAATAAGGGGGGAAACGCATTGGAACGCAGTTCCGGGGCCCACAAATTTGAAGGACCAGAGTTCCAGGGCTCCTAAAAATAGAAAAATTCAGCAGAACACATGTTCCGCCCTCCCCTGGCTGCTGGCAGGTCCTACACCCCACCAGTGTTAATCACATTACTTATTGTGTTTGCTAGTTTGTGACAATAATTGCTATAGCCATAAATGCTATATATATTATAAATATTCTTATGGAGCGATAACCGATGCATGTGGTACTGAGACGTGGTTGCAAATGCCTACCTGGGCTGGGGCCTGCACATGCATAACCGGGGTCCAGACAATAGGGGAAGGGGGCCCAGAGATTGGGAGGGTTCTGGGGCCCGCCAAATTATACTTTAACCACTGAGGTAAACGGTGAAGTAAAAGTAGAAAAATACTTTTTGCCATTTTTAAACTAATTCTAATAAAAACAACAACAAAAACGAGGTTAAACAGGCCAAGAATGCCTCAGTGACTTAGAATCCCATTTTTAACGTGCCTTTGAAATTACTGCGCAACAATGGGCCTTGACTCTAATGCACTCTTGAAACTGAATCTTGGGTGCATTTAAACATTTTCCCCATAACCTACAAGGAAATTCATTATCACTGCAATAAGCTGGTCACCTGCAATCTCCCCAGAACGGTCACCATTCTGAGTAGGTGCGACTGAAAGGAAGGATCTAAACCAGCGGCTCTTAACCACTGTATCGGGACACATTACTGTGTTGCCGCACAGCGTGTGTTGCAGGGAGTTGGCCTGGGGGGGGGGGGGGGGCCCGCCAACAACTGGCGTAACCTGTAGAATCACATCATGCCACCAAGCGTGTTGAGGTTGAGAACCACTGAGCTAAACAAAGCTTTTCTAAGGAATCAATCTGCTCTACTGGACGAATATGTAGTTAGGCAGTTCTTTGGCTTGATATAGTGTTGTGTGCCATGAAACATGGAGTCATACAGTGTTACCTGCACTAGTACCCAGCAGAGTAGACCATGTCGTTGTCTTCAGTTTCATTCCATCAATAAACAGACCTCTGCAATATGCACAAAGGTGCCAGTCTTCCTAGTACAGGCCTCGAAAAAAAAAATCAGTGGCAACCCGTTTTAGTAGCCTGTCACCTAGCTCCACTGCAGCAATGTAATGGAGGAACGCCCTCTGCTGACTAAAAGTAAAATTGCTGACACTTAGCTGTGAGCCAATTTTGTCCACCCCTGTTCTAGAAACTCTGTTAGCTCACGTGGGAAAACAACCAGAGGAAATTTGTTCATATGTGATTGCTGCATTTGCAGAGTTCATTGAGTGCCTGTCACGCTGGGACTGACCAATGGACCATCTACCCTGGCAGCCCGTCCCAATGCCCCATTGGATGGTGTAAAAATACTAAACTGCTCCGAAACTGAACAACAGACGCATGCTGCCTAACCCTAAAAAATGATGGCCTTTTTCATGGGGTTGTAATCTATGTACTCCTTTTCCTGTCCACAGCAGAGTTTAAGGCTTTCTCAGATGAGATTTCTAAAGTTTTCGGCTCTGTCTTGCGTGTGAATCTGGTTCGGTATGTTGTAGGCGTGGAGCCACCTATATAAATTGTGTTGGCACATTCAGGCTGGGCACAGCTGCATAGGCTTGTTGCAGAGCAAAACACCTTGTGGTCAAGCCAGATGTTATCACTAATGGGTAGCGAACAGCAATTGCAGTATTAGCGAGCCATGGGACCAGATTTTCCAAAAGCATACAGACCCAGATCTTCAGCATCCACAATTGTTGCTGGTTCTGAGGTCTTCTGAACATTCCACCCATAGTGTTGATGATCATTTAAATTTGCCTTACTTGATGAACTGGTGGCTAATATGCGCCTTCTGCAAATAAACAGCACCATCTATGCACAGGGGTAGGGTGGGGGGGGGGCAGGGAAGGGAGAGCAAAGCACAAATATGGCCTGCATGGTTCCACTAGGGAGCAAATCATTAATGACCACTGTATGCCTTGCAAGGAGAGCCCTGCCCGCTTGGAAGTGAAAGCATCAGCAAACTCTCTGACAGCCTTTGCCCACACTAGTGATTTTTTTAGCAGAAGGGCAGGTACATTGCTAGAGCTGCTCTAATGCACCTAATGGTGCACTATAAAAAGTTACTTTCACCAGTGTAAATGCCGGCACAACCAGCCCACAGGCTCGCTGAGGCTTTCTCTAGCAGCCTGATTTACAAAAGTCAAGCGAGAGTTAGAGGCACACCAAAAAAAGGTACTGGCTGCGCGCGTCACAGTTTTAGATAACGTTGCCCAACAAATATAGGGGACATAGCATTCCCATCACGTCAGGCTCAGCCAAGCGAAGTCTGTCCTGACCCCAGGGCCTGGGCACTGGGAATCACGATTCCTGATTTCTCTGCCTAGTTTTGCCAGCTCGTTGAAGACCTCAGTTTTTCCACCTGTGAAATGGGTCAACTGATGAACCTAATAAAATGAACCTACTTCACAAAATTATTTAGGGGTTAATTATATTTTGCCAAATGCTCTGAATTAAAGTGAAAAAAAAAGGCCTGTGTTAGCCCTAGACTTAATTGTATAATGTAATACAAATACTTGCAGCAGAGGACTGAGACTCAGGGGATGTGGAGGCTGTTCCTGATTCTGCCATAGACTAGTTGAGTGACCCTGTGCAAAGCTCAGCACCTCAGTTTCCTCCTGCACCTCATTTGTTTAGCTCCCTGTGGTTAGGCTGTTTCCTATGAAGCATCAAGCACAATGTTTGGGGCTCTCCTGGTGAGCCCCTAGGCCACAACAAAAATAGCAAAAGATTTTGTTTGATTTGCAATTTGCGAACTAAGGACATGCAGTTTTATGATTTCTGTCTTTAAATAAATGGAGCCCATCAGACTCTTGAAAATTAGCTTCCTCCTGCCAACCCCAGGGAAGTGCATAATCCAATAGGGATGTGTAAGAGGAGTCACAAGAGGGAAATGCATCTCCATGCCTCGGTATAGGACAGAGTCCTGGCTTGGTGCATGCTCAGCGATTTAACAAGAAATCATAAATGTTTGCCAGTCACCAGGAGCTATCTGCTTACAAAAAGAGAACTGCAGTGAGTAGAAGTGAGCCACCGTGCCCTACTGCCGTTTACTCCTGGTGCAGCTGTAAAGAGCACAAACCTACTCTCTTGTAGGCACTTGTAACAGCAGCGTGAAAGGTGGCTGGGTCTTGGATGTAGCGCGCTCAGGGTGATAAGAACCAGCTTCCTAATCGCTGACTCCAGCAGTTGACAGGGTGCGGAAGATAATAAACATTACCCTGTGCTTCCATAGCTGGATGGCGTGTTTTTAGATACTTTCAGGCCTGTTTGTAAACTTACCCTCACATCAGTAGGGTTCTTAGGCAGCAGAAGGAAGAAAAAAACCTCCGTGGCTGCAGGGTGGGAACACAATACAATCAAACATGTATGGGGAAATAATGCCATAGTGGTATTGATCGTACTTCCCCAAATCTGCTATCAAACATATCCTGGGCCCATGCTGAACCTGAGGGATGGGACAGAGAGGCTAGGGTCTCCATGGGGTGATACTGCCAAAGACTCAGCCATCTCCTCCATCAAAACAGCTTTGGCCATGTCAGGAGCAGAACACACAATCTGTAAGTGAGATACCTGAGCAACATGCATGCTGTAGAGAGTAGAGTTTGGGGGCTGGATGTCAGCCTTCCTGCTGTCATGGGTATCCCAGGTGACTTGAGCAATCTGCCTTTCACAAAACTACAGAGCAAAATGTGTTTTGTGAGCTACAGATTGTGATGGCTACCCATGAGGAAATGGTTATTTTATTTCATTAAACTGCAGCCTCCTAAAACATGGCCTATTAGAAAAGGTTCCAGTTGTGTGGGACAGAGGCCAATAGAATTCCCTGCCTCCATGATCAGCTTCCGAGCTATGGTGATCTCTAGATGATCCCATGAGAATGATCAAGAGGATTTAAGCAAGTTCTGTGGGAGGATGATCTCTAGATGATCCCATGAGAATGATCAAGAGGATTTAAGCAAGTTCTGTGGGAGGAGGACCCTTTCAACAGTATTAAAATGGTTGGTTAGGTTCCTTTGAAATACTGTAGCAGGGCTTTCCATACTGAAATGAAGAATGAACCACACTTTAATGGTTGAGAACCTGTATTCTGGTTGGCATGTCTCTTCCATACAATCTGAATAAAGGAGGTGCGTGTAAAACAGAGAAGAGCCTCACAGCCACATAGGAAAACATTCCTAGCAATAATTTCTTGCACATTCTGTAGATCTCAAAGGCTCTGTCTACACTAGAAAAGTTGTCAACTTTGTTAAGTCGACTTAATAAAATCGACTTTCAATTAAATTGACTTAAGAAAGTCGACAACTTTTTCTAGTGTACACATACCCTAAGTTGACCTTAATAAATTGACTTAATGCTTTAAGTCAACGTAATAAAGTCGATTTAGGCGCTAATCCCCATCCACAATGGCTTTAAGCCGACATAAGGAGTCAATTTAAGGCTTAAGTTGACCTAAAACGAGGTGTTATTAAGTCGACTTAAGCTTTCCTTAAGTCGACTTAAGGAAATGCTTAAGTCGACTTAATAAAAGCCCAGTGTAGATGTGGCTTTGAGGCTTAAGTCGACCTACACAAAGCCACGTGCACACTGGGCTTTTATTAAGTCAACTTAAGCATTTCCTTAAGTCAACTTACTAACAGCTTAAGTCGATTAATAACACCACCCCTGAAGGTCAACTTAAGCCTTAAATTGACTTCTTAAGTCGACTTAAAGCCAATGTGGACGGCTATGTCTACTGTTAAGTCGACTTAACAAGGTCGACTTAAGTCGACTGAACGTGTGGCCACTCTGTTAAGTCGACTTAACAAGGTTGACTTAACTTTACAAGCGTAGACAGCCAAAATGCTTTACAAACATTTACAGGTAGGGAAGTTGAAGCACAACCCACTAGAGCACAGCTGAGCTTGGGGAAGTTATTTATATTCTGAGGTGCTGTGCAGTCAAATGGGTGAAGATTAAATGGCAGTCATACAATGGGGTGGGTAGGAGGAGAACAAGGTGAAGCGAACGTTTGGCAATTAAAAATGTATTAGCTTTTTAAAAAGCAAAAATATGCATTACAGTTTAGTGACTACAGTCATAACCCAGTGTATGCTACAATGCTACAAACAAAAGGTATGTTCTTACTTTAGGATAACTAATCTGGGTTAGCAAACTCAGGTTAAAAAAACCAATAAAGACACGGCATCTCTGCTTTTAAAATGGATTAGCTGTTTGAGTGAATCCCAGGCTGCCCTGTAGGCTTTCATTCAAGCTACTGACTAACCTGAGTTAAAAGCCAAGGTGCTGTCATCACCGCTATTTTAACCTGACCCAGCTAACCCAAGCGAAGAACACACTTTTCTTTTGCAATGAAGATGTATTCCTGTGAAAAGTATGTACCCTGCAAAAGAGATAGAGTGTTCAGCAAATGTGAAAAACTAAATCATGTAACAAATCTGAGGGGAAAAAAGAGGAAATCAAGAACAGAGGAAAAGACAGACAAGCTGGTGGGAAGAAGCAGAGAAGAGGTGTTAAGGTGAGTAAAATGACATCCTTTTTCAGTGTAAGGCAGAGATATCCCCATGTCTTCATGACTTTGTAACCGAGGTATTACTCTCCCATACTGCATCCGTATACACCACAAGAATGATCTAAAGTAAACAATTTAGATATCTAAATGAGCTTTTAATTAGCAGAAAAAAAAAGTGAGAGACCGCTCAGTGTTTGGCAGCTGAAGTTAGATAAATGCAGACTAAACATAAGGGGCAATTTCGAACAGGGAGGTAACTAACTGCTGGCATAATTTAACCTGAGGCCCTAAGCGCTTCTCCAGTACTTGAAGTCTTTGTATCAAGCCTGGATACCTTGCTACAAGATACACTTTAGCTTAGCTCAATCAGGCATGGTGGGTTGGGTGCAGAAATTACCCCGTGAGCGTCTGTGGGTTTTGTTATATAGGAACTGAGACCAGCTGCTCATACTGGTCCTGTCTGGCCCATCTATGCCTCTGCAGAATGACTAATAGCTACTATTATAGCCAGCTTGTCTGCAAAAAAAATAACCAAAGGCTCTTGGAAATCAGACTCAAATCTTAGCAAGAGGCCCAGATTACCTCTTTCACTGAAACATTTGTGCATTTCTCTGTGGAAAAGCCTACCTGTGATGCCTGGACAGACACCATTGAGAAGGTACTTTCTATACAGTCTGTGGCTTCTCTGATGAGACTACCTACCTGGGGTTAGTACAGAACAGATGTGTGTTTTGTAGCCAGGAGGAGGAAACTCAGCTCACCAAGTTTACCCAATCAGTCAGGCAGTTAAACTACCACTGAGCTGAGCTGGATTTGGATTTTGAAGGATTGAGAGGACACTTTGTCAGTCTGTCCTCTGAGACAAGGGGAAACCTCAGCTGTGATTTTTGGCTGAGATACGTGGTTTCATCTACCACTTCTGAGACTGTCATACTTGGCTTCTGTCAATGCATCTAGATAGCCATAGTGGTCAGCCCAATGGTGCAGTCAGCCTAGAATCCAGCCTCCAGCAGCAACCAGCACCAGATGCTTTCAGAGGAAGACATAACCTCACTAGCACTGCAGAATTACAATTGTGGAATAGCATGCCCAAAAGAGAAGTGTCTTCCAACCCCAGCAGCTCAGCGATAAAAAGCCGTGATAGCTATCTTCCCCTCCCCCCATCACCAGACCTCCACGTAGAAACCTCAGTGGACTCGGCTTGCTCTGATCTGCCAGGTGGCTTGTTTCCAGTGTAGCGATAAGTCTTAAAATAGCGCTTACTACTAGTGGCTTTTGCTGGGGCCTATGCTGTTACCCTACCTGCACTATTCTGGGCATAAAAGGGCTCATCCTAGTGGAACCACGTTTTATCTTTACAATTTTTATTTTAAAGCATTAGTTGGTGTGCTGGTCTGCCGCAGTGCATCATGTATGACAAACGGCGCAGGACTCAACGATGCCTGAAATGGGACGACAGCTTCTGAAAGGCAAAATCCTGTCTCTGTTTGGTGGGTTGGTTTTTTCCCCCCTCACACTGGCACCCTGTCTCCTTCAGACCTGGCCAAGGGGGTGTTCTCGGTCACTGAAGACATCAGACTACAGAATGTGTTTGTACCTGGGAGCCTCAGGCAGAGCAGAGCTGGCATGTGCCAAGAAGAACACTGGCTTCTGTTTATCGTGTCTGTTTTGGCTACTGCATAATGTCATTTGGCCAATTTCACTGAAACAGAACAAAAGCAGAGAATACCAGCTGAGAGTAAGCCAATGGCAGGGAGTCTTAGAGGCAGGGGGAGCAAAGGAGAGGGCTGCTGTTTAAAATGCTTTTCACCAATGGTAAAAAAGCTACATTACATAAACGTGAAACTCACGGCCCTCCACAAACACATGCTTTCTTAGTGATGGAGTTTTTTTATGCGAGCTTGAATGGTGCCTGATTTGTCCAGCCACATCCGTTACACTACAGATGCTGGATGCCAACCGAGAAGAAGATGGAAGAAAGAAGTCAGTACCCGGCTTTGAAATGCCAGCTCCACTCTGCTTGGAGCTAGTCGCATATTTAACCCCTTTGCTGCCCACAGAACAAAATATTGTGGATTTTTAAAAATTAGATAAATAAATAATCACAATAATTAACAGAATTTGGCAGTTTGTATCTCAAATCTTGTATGGACATTGGCCAAATCAGCCACCATTTTTTGACAATAATATAGGTTATATGTAAAAGATAAATGTCACAATTGGCCCAATATTCAGATTTATATTGAAAAGCAGTGTGCATGGGGGAGAATTATTTAAAAAACATAGATTCCATAGAAATGTTTAAATTATTTAATAGAAATATTACGGGAACAATATTTTTAAATGAATAAATTTTCCCAGCAGAGTCTGCAACCCAATTATTGCACCACTGAGAATATGAAAGAGACTGTTGTTAACATGAATGTACCCAAGCTGATTGATTGTCATTGACTAAAAATGAAAGAAACAGACACAGCGTTAATAGCAAAAGTTAAATTGGATTTTTTTTTAATTCTTCTTCAATGTGATACTTAGAGTAGCTGCCTCTGAAGTAGCATAAAGCTGCTGTGCAAAACTATACATCACAAGAGATTAGGCCAAGATTTAGGGTATGACATGTGAATGTATATGTAGAGGAAGACCTCAGACCATAGAGTGCTGTGAGGAGGGTCAATAAATTCCATGGGATCTGGAAAGTGTCACAGACACGGGTTTGCCATGTGTTGCACAGAAATAACTAACCAGGTTATGTAAAATTCTAGTAGGCAGAAAGTGGCAGCGTGCCAAGATCTACCAATGATTCATGAAGTGGTTCTAGGTGGGAAACCGGGGGCCTGATTTTCACCCATGGCTCCCAATAACTTCAGTTGCATGTTTGCAAATCCGCCTCTCTGACTCAGTTTCCCCTGTGTAAAAATGAGAGCATTATGATCAGCAATTATCCTTTGCAAAAGCAGAATGCTATATAAATACCAAGCATTTTCTTTAGGAGGAACTCTGTGGCATGCTTTCCAAATGTCCTTAGCTGTATCATTCCACACAGGTCATGTGAAACAATTCATCAGCTCTGGAATTCTTCCTGCCTTCTAAACAGGTGGAAAGCGCTCATGTTATGATGAACTTTGGCCAAAGCATCACGTTCGTAATACCAGAATTTGAATCACCCTTAATTCAAAGTGTTTTTATGTTGCCATTGTCATATATTCCCATTGCGGGCAATACACTCCTTGGCCCAAACTGTCTCAATTGTGCAAATCTGGACTAATTCTATTAGTCGCACTAGACTAATGTTAGCGATGAGATCAGAGTCTGACCTGTTTGTTAGCGGAGGTGCTATCACATGTAGCATGCCCCATTTACCTTTATCCAAAAGTCACAAATGTGTAATTCAACAATAATTTTCTAATAATAATTCTCAGCGTTATCTGCAGACAGTGGCAAGTTACCTGCCAGGCTAGGACTCAGAAATATCTGGGGCCTAGGATCCTTCTGTGGGAAGGTACACATACCATCTGCAAAGTCTAGTTAGTGGAGGATGACTGGTCTTCCAGATGTGAGCTGGCCAGGACCCCCTCCCCACACGATCCCGTCATTCCCCAGAGCAGCGGTTCTCAACCTTTTTTCTGCCGTGACACACCTGACAGATGATGTTCCCCTGTGTGACACACTACAATCTGCCGGTGGTGGCGCTTGGGCTGGGAGCGCTTGGGAGGCTGCGGTGCTCTGGAGGACGCAGCACTCTAGGACCTGGGTTGGGGCAGAGTCAAGCCAGTGCAGGCTGGTGCCCTGGCAGTCCGCCTCGATGGGGCTGGGTTTATTTTTGGGGGACAGATGGTGCTCCCTTCCGCCTCTGCCCAGGATCTCTGGGTTGCAGCCCCTAAATCCCTTTACTCATCTGGCCCTGGCTGCTGCCTGTGTTGTGCAGCAGGAGCAGGCAGGTGGCAGGAGCCCCAAGCCGGCTACAAGCTGAGCTGCCAGTTTTCTGTGACACACTTTTGTGTCCCAACATAGTGGTTGAGACCCACTGCCCCAGAGCACTGCCTTATGTTAGAAGGGTAAGAATGCTGATTCTGGGGAGTCTGTTATGGGTGGTTTAATTCTAGCCTGATAATTGCAGGTGACACCCTGTAAGAGACTGACATTCCTTCCCCCCCCCCTTGACCCCCCGACACAGCACTCAACAAAACAGAGGTGCCCGAACACTACCTCCACTTCCAGGGACAAGACAGGACTTGCAAACATATGCCTTGTACCCTGCATATGTAGAGTAGGAATTCTCCCTGAAGGACATCCTGACCTCCCCTTTGACTCTGTCTTACCTCAGAGAAACTCCCAGTCCTGAACTGAGTTGACGAGACTCACATGGTCTAGAAACCAGGCTTAGTCAGCAAAATTGCTTCAGGCACTTGTCATGGGGATCTGTGATCTGAAACCTCCGGCGCTGCAGAGAGAATAATTGCATAGCAATGTTAACAGCTGGATAGGCAAAGCATACTCTGCGCCCACGTAGACAATGACTTAGTTTGCATACCTGCAGAAATTTTCCTAAAGACCAGACCAACTGAGCACAGTTCTGATGCTTTTTATTCTACCATTTAGTTCCATCCAATTCCACTTCCTGCTTGTAACAGAAAGCACAGGAGTCAATGGAGTCATGACCCTGCCATGACATTATTTCCTGGCCCTGTCCATAAGAAAATGAAGTCATTCTCCTCTGCCAGCACACCTGTGTTTCACACTTTCATTATAACCAGCTTGATGAAACAACTCCAGACAAAGACAGTGGAACAGACCTGGGGAAGATTAAACTAAGTTTAACTCTTCCACATAATGAATGAAAATCACTGGACCTTATTTCCTTCCTATAATTCGAATTTAGACTCTTCCCACAGCATACAGAAACAAAACTGTTAAGTTCCAGAGGGGTAGCCGTGTTAGTCTATTGCAGAGAAACAAACAGAGTCCTGTGGCACTTTTAAAGACTAACACATTTATTTATCATATGAGCTTTCGTGGGAGAAAATCCCCCTTTGCCAGATGCTTTGAAGATGGGAAATTTACAGAGTGGTAGGAAATTAAATGCAGGGAAGTGTATGACATAGGATCAGGTCAGGCTGTAAGAGCAAATCAAAATAGGTGTTAAGATTCAAACACTGGGGAGCAGCACATAGAGGAAGGTGAGGTCAGTTTCTTCATATGTAATGGCGAGATAATGAAATAAAAAGAGCCAGATAATTATATTTCTCTGCCTCTCTGACTACCAAAAAGTTTGTGATCCTCAAACGCAACATGCTACACATTATGTGCAGCACTTTAGCCCAGTTGAGAATGTACTGGACTGGAACGCAGTACACCTGCATTCTACTCACATCCCTCTCTGTGGGTTGCCTCTGAGCAACACCTGTTTGTGCCTCAGTTTACCCCAGTTTAAAACAGGGATAGTGAGACTGACTGCTGTTGACAAGGAGCCATGTTAGCCTAGCTCAGCAAAACAAACAAGGAGTTTGCTGGTGCTCCTAAAGACTAACACATTTATTTATTTATTGCATGAGCTTTCTTGGGAGTTGCGATCTGTCAACGAAAAGCACCATATAAGGGTTAGCTTGTGTTATTATTACACCAAGCTCCATTTAATACTCTGACGGAGAAGTTCCGCAATTCCACAGAAGGCCCAGGCAGTTGGCCTTTCTGTGGGTCTCCTGCCATGTGGTTCTGAAAATCCTATCTAGACCACAACTCACGGGCTGCGGTACACCTGCTCCTTATTGCTATGAGCAGCTACTGTCCCTGCATGTAGCAGCATTTCCCATCTCATAGCCCCTCCATTAGGCCATTCCTGGTGCATTCCCCCCCCACCCCCGAGGCATTGCTATTCAGAGCTGGCATGAATGGCTTCTCCCTGGCATGCAGTGCGTGAGAAGGGCCTTTTAGGTGGCTCTCATCCTGGGTAGGGATATCACAGAGTTCACTGTCAGAAGGCAGGGCTTCTGCCCAGCTTCCATGCACGCTGCGCCCCACCCAGCCACCTTTAAATAGCTTTACTGTCCAAACGTAAGCAAAACAAACACAAGCAGTTCCTCCGCTCACCCTTCGCTGCCAGTTCTTATTCAAGTCAGCTCTGTTCTAGTCTCCGCTGGCTGTTACTCTTCCGGAAGAGCAGGTCCAAGGCAACCCTTCTGTCCTCTGTGGTTCCTCTTCCCAGGTACAAATAATTCTGCCTCGGGCCTTTTGACAGCTTTTTCTAGGGCCAGGTGTAACCTAACCCTCTTTAACTGGGCCATCCTCTGACACAGAGGTGCTGGGCCTCATCGATTCACAGGAGACAGCTACCCTGCAAGCCTCCTCTTGCACTTCCAAAGGGTGCATTTCACTACTAAGGAGTGAGGGAAATGGGTTTGCCTCGTTGTTCCACCTAAATCACTCTGCTGAGTATTTTCTCCCCAGCTGGAAAAAAAATTGCAGCCCACAGAAGTATCTTCCCCATGTTTCCACTGTTTCCACTCCCAGGGTGGCATGTGTGCTTCGCGTCAAGATGGTCCTGCCGACGTGGACATTCATTTAAACCATGAGCAAAGCACGGCATCCGTCATAAAGAGCCACCGAACCTGTCTGACGTGGCCAGGGGCTTGCTCCGCAGCAGTGGCCTGAGAACAGCCTGGCCTGGCTTTCACCAAACAAATGAGAATCCGTCACTCTGCTGGATGCAGGGGAGGGAAGAGATTCTCATGTTAGATCCTTCCAAGTATTTTAAGCCATGGGACCGAGGAGCTTGAAATACTGTTGAGAAGCTGAGCCTCAGTGTCTCTGAAAGTCAGGAATCGTTTCTGGCAATGAAATGGACACAGCTGCAGCTTTATTTCCAGCTGGCATGAACACTGAAGAGTCCCTAATTATGGTTCTGGAAAGTTCCATTATTCCAGGACTGGCTTTTGAACTAGTGACTTCATGACCGCATAAAAGACATCACAGGCACTTCGCAAGAGCCCGGGCACCCGAGCCCCAGTTTTTTGGGACAAGTAGTTCTAGACATCCAGCCAGGACTGACACGACCTACCAGTTCTTTACTTCTGAAGGGAGTCCATCTAGTCCTGTCCCCCAGGCATATTTAAGAGGTGTGTTTAAATAGATTTCCCACAGAGCCATGCTAGATGGATTGGCCAGCTGGTGCACTAGCCTAGAACATGCTTTCAAAGGTGGGCTTAGCTAAAGCTGTTCAAACTTTCTGAATTTTGAAGACAAGAAACCCTCCCCCCAATTGTTTTGACAAAGAAACCCTAAATCTCCCCCCCCCCCCGCCCGCCCCTAGAATAAACAAATTTGGATTTGGTTAAAAAAAATGATGACATTTTTGCAAAATGTCAGCCAGCGCTGATCTCGACATGCTTTGGCCCCATTCACACTGGCGGCCACCAGCGATCAGTTCTGGTATACGATACCACATGTTACCATGACTGGCTATGGTAAGCTCTTTGGGGCAAGGAGTCTTTTTGTTCTGTATTTGTACAGCACCTAGCACAGAGAGGTCCTGGTCCATGAGTGGGACTGCTTAGCACTAGTGTAATACTAATAATCAATTCTGCATCTAATAAGTAAATACTAATAATTCTGAGCACAGATTCATGGTCAACATATGCCAGAAGAAACTAAGCTCAGCCTCATGCCAGCTAACACAAGCATTCAGACCCAGTACAATTTTACAGGCCACATTGTTATAAACTAATGGAGCAGAACCGATGTTCAGTTCAAACTTGCTTTTTAATCAAGGCTGGGAGGCTAGCATGGACAGAGAATTTTTCTGAGTTTTCCACTGACCTGCTGGCCTTGTTTACGCCATTCAACAGTGTCTTCAGTAAAATAAGCAGGGCTCTAATGTTTCTCACTGCAATGCAAAGCTGCGGGCCATGGTTGTCCCCCAGAGATTCAGTGGGTTGCCCGTGTAGTTCTGCACATGCAGTGCAAGCGTAGAGAAGCTCACTGGACTGTAAGAAAACCAATCACATAGAAAAAGTGAGGTGAGGTGTTCCCCTTTTAGCTGGCAACTCTGTACAAAGGGAATTCAGTGAGATGCTGGTTCATGACAGCATAAATTTAACTTGGGAGTGCAGCCAAAGACATTAAAATAAAGACCATTTTTGCTACATCCACATTTGGCCGCGTGGCTGTAAAAGCAAGATGCTTATCTGACAAAGGGGAAACGGTTTCCACAGAAAAGACGTGAATGGGAGAACAGGAGGAATCTCGTTTTTGCCTTAACGTTATACACGGTGACCATATATGTGTATGGCTGGAAAAGTGGGTTTTTGTGCTTAAAAATCGAGATAGACAAGACTGATTTTTTTCCCCTCTCATCTTCAGCAAAAGAGCTAGGTAATAGAAATAATTCTTATCAGAGGGTTGAGAAGCTGAAATCATTAACAAGCCTTCGGAAGGTGTTAATGAAGGAAATGGTGTCTTACTGTCCTGGCCCCCCCACTGCAGATATAACATTTGAAAGATTATTTCCCCCCACTGCTGGACGAACAAGCCAAAAGTCCAGCTGCTGAGCCCCACTCTGAAATGCCCTGGCATGCACTGAGCAGGATATCCCATGGGAACATGATGAGCTCTCATGAGAACTGCAGCCTTTCAGGTTTCCAGGCAAGCCAGAGTAAACTGAGGAGTGACAATCTCTCTCCCTACACCACGGAAAGGCCTGGAAGCAGCTGTTGCTATATCGTGTAAGCACTGCCACATCCTGAACTGGTGTGAGGAGGTCCTTCTGCGTGCAAGGCGTCCAGCCCTAAACATCATAGCCAACACTGATGCCACAAAGTGCACATAAAACTAGCCCAGCCCAGCCCAGTGGGAAACTGGGCAATGATGAAGAAACCAGAAAAAAACATATGAGATTTAAACTCAGCGGGTCACCCAAAGCCTACAGACTATTGCTGGGCTCGAGGGAATTGTTGCTCATCCATCTTTCCCTCCCATGTCTCCTCAAGCTCAAGAAATGTAATGTAAGCTCAAGTAATTTGCTAGTAACCAGAGGTCTTCAAGATATCCTCTTCCGTCAGCATTCAAGAGTGTCACTGCGCAGATGGCATCTCGAAGAAGAACAGGACTTTGTGGGGGACTATTACCCAGAATAAAATGAGCTGTATGCATGGGACATGAGGAGCAGCAAAGTGGGTTAGGATTGAATCCAGAGCACTCAGGCTGTGTCCACATTGGCTTTTACATTCTTAGCTCTCCACTGTTGCAGCAATTGGGTAGGAACACTGGACCGTATAGGGCAATTGCTGCTGTTTTAACCACTGTGCTCTGACCAAGTCTACAGCTCAGACCAAGTCTAGCCAACACAGTGGATGAAAAGCCTAGGGTGGGTACAGCTTGAGGAATGGGTGTCTTGGTAAATCTGCACTTGCATTTGTCATCACTAATGGAATCAATGGTCAATTGTTACCACTGATGTGTAGGTCGGATTATGTCTTTGCCTCTTGCTTGATTCCTTTTGTAATCAATTGTAGTTCAGTTTAATGGGAGAGGAGCAGGCCCCACAGCTTGTAAATGGCTTCAGAAGGGAAACACATCCGTTTTAGGCACCATGCACAGTCATCGCCCAGTGTGAACAGTACTAAAAACATGCAACCATGACAACCAGGAACCACTCATCTGCATGTGCAAACCAGGGGTTTTCCTGGGCAGCAGGGAACTTCTGTACAAAAGAGCTTGATGCAGCACTCAAATCCCTGTGACGCATGTTTGCAAATGGGCTTTTTGTGGGTGCACCATGCAAACACGCATCATTTGCAGCTGTTAGGCTGCAAGGAGACGGGAACATTTAATCCAAAGATTTTAATTTGGGCAAACTAACCTCTCTCGCTTGCACTGAGAGCGTGGTTTCAAACAAGAAGTGAACTTGAAAACATTCGGGTGGGTACACAGTGCATGTGCACTCAGGAAGTGACCGTCTTCTGTTAGCACTGGAATAATATCCCTTTAAGTACCCAGGAGTGTGTGAACTCCCCCAGCATTATCCTGGAGATAAAGCTGTAGGATCATATGGTGATGCGTTGTGCTGTCATTATGAAAAAGAAACCCAGACCCTCTCCAGGACATTTTTTTTTAATTGTTCTATTTTTCAACGGCTTGTGTATCCCTGGCTCTATGGACTCTTGCCAGGAAAGCAGAGGGTTTATCATTTACAGATGGTTCACACAGCTAGGGTTTTCTTTTTTTATTATTATTATTTTGTTTGTTCAAGGATCCAAGATGAGAGGGAAGGAAAAAGAACTTTTGCCCCCTGCTTAAAATAATTTTAAGAGCTTTCCACTGCATATCCCAGGCTCAAGTAGACATTTGCATAACAAATAAGCCTTCCTCACTTTTCAGCAGGGAACAGCTGATACGCTTAACTGACTTTTGCAACTCCTGCTGGGCGAAGGCTACAGATCTGTATCCGATCCCTACATGTTCTGAGATTTCATAACATTTTACTTTTGGGGAGAAGGTGTTAAAATTTTTTCATACTTTATGTACTCAAAATGTTTATTAAAATGATATTGACGTGTTCATTTTATAGCAAATCTAATTTTGGACGAACTTAACATTGCTATGATTCTTTTATTTCTGATAAAAATTGTTGCAAATATTTGGGGGGGAGGGTTGGAGGGCATTGGACAATTCTTTTTTTTTAATTTAAACCCCTCACCTACTCCTGATGCAAAAACTTCTTAAAAAATGTGGCCCAGCTCTATTGTTAACTGATGGTAGCAGAAGATGGTGAAAGCTTTTGTTTTGTATATAATATAAATAAATTCACTCATGGTATGGCCACACCTTGAATACTGTGTGCATTTCTGGTTGTCCCTTCTAAAAAAAATGATATATTAGAATTGGAAAATGTACATCAAAGCGTAACAAAAAATGATTAAGAGTATAGCACAGCTTCCATATGAGGAGAGCTTACCAAGTCTGGGACTGTAGGAAAAGAGATGACTAAGGAGGCATATGATAGTGGTCTATACAATCAGGAATGGTGTAGAGAAAGTGCAAAGGGAAATACTATTTACTCCTTCACATAACACAAAAACCAGGTGTCACACAATGAAATTAATAGGCAGCAGACTTCAAACAAAGAAAAGGGAGTATTTCATCACACAATTTAGAGTCAACTTGTGGAAGTTGTTGCCAGGGGATGGTGTGAAGGCAAAAACTGTAACGGCGTTTGAAAAAGAATTACATTCACGGAGGATAGGTCCATCAGTGACTGTTAGCCAGGATGCTTAGGGATGCAATTCCATGTTCTGAGCGCGGACAACAGGGGATGGATCACACTCTATGGCTATGTCGACACTAGAAAAGTTAAGTTCACTTTATTAAGTCGATTTAACAAAGTCAACTTAACTTTTCTAGTGTAGACATAGCCCCTTTTCGACCTTATTAAGTCGACTTAATAAGGTCGATTTAGGCGCTAATCCCCATCCACACTGGCTTAAGTCGACCTAATAAGGTTGACATAAGCGTTAAGTTGACCTAAAAACGAGGTGTTATTAAGATAACTTAAGGAAAGTCCAGTGTGGACGCGGCTTTGTTTAGGTCGACTTACGCCTCCTTAAGTCAACCTAACTTGTAAGTGTAGACGCACCCTATGATTGCTTGTTCCGTTCATTCCCTCTGAAGCACCCTGCTTTGGCTGCTGTCGGAAGACAGGACACTGGGATAGAGAGACCATTGGTCTGACCCAGTAGGGCTTTTCTTATGTCCAAACATAGCAATGTTGTTGCCTGTGCTGTAGGATGAGTTAGCTACGCTCAGTACAATTCCATCTGAAACCTTAGTTACGTTCACAGGGCAGCTAGCCCCTTCCACAGTCACAGCCACGCTGCTGTTTTTAGCATGGTTCCTACCACAATGGCATCCTGGTCTAGGAAAGGTAGCGCCATGGTGAAACCACAATACCAATAATAAAGCTAATCGAGGCCCCAGAGAAGAATTCTCAAACCTTGAAATTTTCTGCAACAGGGAATTATCATCCTCCAGCCAGCTCTGAACTGGAATCCACCCAGAGGAGATTCTCCCTGGTGTTTAAAGAGGTTCTTTAATCATTTCTAGAGGGCTGGAACCTGCAGAATCTTGGGGGCCATCTCCTGTGGCAAGGTCTGCAAGAAGGACAGTCGCTGGAGCAGATACGCTGTCCTCCAGCGCAGAGAATTGTGGCTCGGCAGCTTATCTCGCACATTAAAGCATCTCACAGTTACATCTATAAATAACAAACAAACATGTTAAATAACTGCAGGAAGGTCCCTCTGGTAAGCACTCCATTGTTTGCCGTTTGTAAGTCACACATCGTTTCACCTCGTCACTTCTTCATTTTTGTGGTTTATTGAAACACCGTCTTTCAAACAGCACTGGAGCCAGTTTTCTTGTCAGTCGCCTATATTTGCTATAGTATCTACCCAGCGCCCCCTCACACCTTCCCAAAATTTGAAGCTGAGCAGCGGGAAACATACTGCAATGTTGGTTAACTCTGCTGGATTTTGCTTCGGTTTCAAAGAACAAGATAATGAAGGAAATGCAAATGGACACCGCATAGGGCTCTTTAGCACATAAATTAGGCTGGGGGTAAAATTTTCAAAAGCACCAGAGTGATTTAGGAGCCTATGTTAAGTTCCCTTGACTTTCATTAAGACTTAGGCACCTAAGTCACCCAGGCACTTTTGAAAAGTTGCCCTCTAGGTCCACACTAGTTTCATTCCTATTTTCCACTCCTGCTACAATTCCATTAAGGGTGCTACTGTAAACGATGCATCAGAGCTGCTGGTGTTTTAAACTGAGTTCTCCAAAATAGCCTAGCAGTGGTAGGTCTAATTCCCAGTGAGGAGCCCAGTTCCAGCCACCATGTTTTCTAACCATTCTCAGAGATAAATCCATGTAGCTCTGGATTCACCCAAACTGTGGTGCTAGATGTGGTATCACAATTACAGCCATCACCCGACAGCTTCCATTCCATTAGCTACAAGTGTGTTCAGACACAGGTATTGACCGCCGGATTCTAGAACTTCCTCCTGAGAATTTATTTTTGTCCCAGAATTAATTACATTAATTAAATTATAATTATATTATAACCATGGTAGAAGGCCTAGGGAGGGGTAGAGACTGTAGCACAATCTTGTCTCCTATGGTACTCAAAGTAAACAAGCCATAGACACATGGCAATCGCAAGAGAACCCTGATAGCAGCAACCATGGGTGAAGACAGTTTTAGAGAGCCCAGTTTTGATCCCTGGGTGGGCAAATACAAGAGCCATCCGTGATGTATCTGGGACTCCTTTTTGGAGGCTTCAAGGTCTGTGCCATCTGGACCCAGAACCCCCAATCCTCGGCTGCATGAGCGCTCAGAAGAACGCAATGGCTGCTGAGGAGTAATCATACTGGTTGGGGTTTGCCTTGTCCTGCCCAAAGTGTGGGATCCAGAGCTGGCTGTATGCCCACCAGCCATTCCCCCATATTAGGGGAATCTTCAGCTGCCTATTTAGGACCTGGTCACGGCTCCTTTGCAGCAGATGGTGCAGAATGGTCCTCGCATGGGCCAGGATTCAGCCCAGGAACCTCATTCTCCTTTAGTGCTGGTTTAACACTACCATCTTCTCAGTGATCATAATGAAACTGGTCCTGGTGTGAGATCAGACTCCAGCCCAGACACTGTCCTTGCTCCATACCTGCTACCATTTTACTTTGTGCTCTCTCACTAGCACGCGACCGCACACACATTTTGGTGCCTGGCCCCCGCCTTCCAAAAATCAGGACCTCTGTATGTAGCATTCACACTGGAGATGGGCCTGAATCAAAATGCCACATGCAGACACAGCTCAGCTCTGCGGATATTTAGGTCCAGGACCGGCCCATCTCTATCACACACACAGGACTCTGCCATTAACACCTGATTTCTATCCCGCCCACAGTCTGAAAAGCCAAAATCCCTGAGCTGCTGCTATCTGCATGTAGCAGCTCAGCTCTTTTTTAAGAGGCCTCCTTGCCCGGTGGGGCTTGTTTTCAGAAGAGCATGAAGCAAAGCCAATGTTTTAATACTAAATACCACTTCTTTTAACTGGAAAAAAAAATGGTTTCCCCTAAATTTAGAAGCTTGCTTCACTGCTGTGCCCTGGGGAGTACAAGTTGTCATCAGGCCCTCAGCATTGCGCTTCTGTCTTATTTTTGACTTTTTGCAGTAACTGTCTGAATCTGATGGAGCCCAAATCAGCTGCCGACTTATGCTAAGGATGCCCCCCTGCTGTTTCCTAAAGCTTGGCGGGCAGAAACAGAACTACTCTCAGGCAAGTCACTAGGGCTTTTTTGGTTTGTTTTATTTTTGGTAATGGCAGCATGTGAGGTCACCAGAAGACCACAGCCTGGGGAAGTTTACTTTCTCTCGTTACACAGGCTCATTTGTCCTTGAGTTAGTCTGATCTGTACAACTCAGATCCAGAGCTGTCCCATAAGACTCCCCAAAGCCTGGGGCATTTCTTTCTGCCCTGCTATCGATGATCCAGGCTTTGGGGAGTCTTATGGGACAGCTCTGGATCTGAGTTGTACAGATCAGACTAACACCCCCAAGGTGATCAGATGTCCTGATTTTAGAGGGGAAGCTCTGAGACATGGGGCTTTGTTTTCCTCTACCGCTTGCCCTGATTTTTCAAATTTGCTATTTGGTCAGCCTAGAGAGGTGAGGGTCAGCTGCAAAATTCCTTTCCAGGCTCTGAATTAGAAGTTCTGGAAGGATGAGGATATTGGGTGGTGGGCTTTGGTTCAGAGCCCTCTCTAGTGTAAATTTTTATCTTCCATAAATCATGCTGAATGACAGCTAGAGTTGGTGCAAGGCCTTTCACAGCTGAAATTTCCCTCAAATTCTGGGGGTGTCATGCTGTCCCCCTCCCAAAATTCAAAGCCGGAGTCACATGGTTTCAATGCAAACCAGCGCCTATGGGGAAAGAGAGGGCTGTCACACAGAAATAACCGACATCTCAGGCCAGGCAACACTGAAGATCATGCAGAAGGGCTGCAGAGTCTCCTACACTCCCTTGTCTCCTCCTGGAGGTGCTCTCTGCAGAGGAAATAGAACGTTTGAGCAGATTGTTTGCATTGGAGGGAGGGCGGTGACTTGTCCAAAGCACTGGGAAAGGGCAGCCAGAGAACCAACTAGCTGAGTCACATTGTGAAAAAATAGGACAGGTGAGTTCAGACTCCCGTCTCTTATCCCCTGTCTGAACCAGGCAATGGCTCTATACTCTGACGTCTGCACCCAGAAACATTAGTGAAGTGAATGAGAAACAGAACTGGCTAAAAATGGAGAACACTGCCCATGAAAACTAAGTCCATTTTATTCGACAGATTTTTAAAAGTATCACATTTTTGCTTATTCAGTTTTTTTAAGGAAATGGTGTAGATAATTTTCAGTTGCAATCCCCTGCCCCCATTATTGTGTTTCACTTTTCCTTTTGCTGCCTTTTTCCATTTTGCCACTGAAAAAGGAGGGAAGGGGAAAAGGAAAAATGATAAATACCACTCCCAAAATGCCTCCTTAAACATCGTCATTTTCCTCTTTTGCTGAAAAAACATAAAATTGCTTATTATAAACAAAGGCTTTTTTGATGAAACATTTCTTTTGAGAAATCCTGCTGAGCTCCACTGAGGAATTGTCTCTGCCATGTGAGATGTTACCTTCATGATGAGCGCCAGGGCGTCGAGCCGCCTCACAGTTAGGTGACAGGCCTGCAAATCCTCAAGCCTCGCTTTGCCACCGTGAAATGAACGGGTCTTGTCTGGTGTAAAGCTAAGTGCGTGCATAAGTGTTTGCAAGATTCGGACCTTACACAGGTCTGACTCAATCAGGGGAGCTCCATCGGAGTCAACAGAGGTACTAGTGTAAAGTGATTTGTGCACCAAGGAGGTCTGCCAAACCTGGGAGGTAATTGCTTCGTGCTGCCGTGCCAAGAATATGTCATTTTTGAATGTTGCAATCAGGTTTGGTTCCTTTTATTTATTTTTTTTAAAGTACACGCTGGTTCTTTCCAGATAGACGGGCACATTTCTTTTCCCGGCATTACCAGACACACACTGAGCATAGCCCGCTTTTCATGGACATGCCCCAGCCTGCTTGCCCAACAATCAGTTATCGCTATGAAGAGATTTTTCTCTTTGTATGCTTCATCTGTTATATGTTTGACATTTACATTTGATAAACAAAGGTAAAAGTGGTGACAATGAGGAACCACTTGGCATATTTGCACAGGAACAGAGTCAAGACATTTTTTAAAATAGAAATTGAGCAATTTAACGGATGGCCATTTAAATGGTTACATCTACCTGTTGTGTAGTTGTAGATTTGTCTGTATTGACCTGCTGTGTACTCTCAAACGCCCAGTCTATAGCATCTTGCAGGATTGGTTCTAACTGATTATAAATGTACTAATGAAGTGAAATACCAAATTAAAGTAGAAGTTCCTTGTGTCTCCTGCCTCCAGCATAGCCCTTGTTTGATATTTCAGAGGAAGTCAAAAACATAAATAAGTAGCCCTTAAAATCAACCCAACATGCACCAGGACGATGTTTAAATACTATCCATGCCTAAGGTGGCTGAAGTCAATGAGAGTCCATTAATTGAAATCAGTGTGGATCGAGTACAAAAGGAACATGGGAATTCTTCCTTCCTGAACCTATAGGTGATGATGAACCTACGCAGCAAAATATGAGATTTCGTTACCTTTATTTTAGCCTATCTTTACAGTCAAACTGCAGCCTTTGGCCCAGATTCCCAGCAGCACCTGCGGCCAGCACAGCTGAAAAGGGAACTGCAATGAAAGGCGCTGGCTGAGCGTGCTGATCCTGGGGTCTGGTCTCTGGGCGTCCTGGCCCCAATGAGGACAGCCTAAATGCTGTATTAGTCGATGTTGGCTGGCCACAGCAGGGTTCATGTGCTGGTTGGAGATAACTGGAGCAAGAGCTGGAGTTTGAACACTCTAGATTTCAGGATATTTGGATCCAGAAACGGGGGTTGACCCATCATAAACACACCTGTAACGGATCTAAAGAAGTGGGATCATGTCTTGCTCTCATTTAAATCTGTGCCAGACAGGAGTGACTATACTGAAGTCAACAGTGACACCTGAAGACATCAATTTTACATCACTGTGAGATCCGAATAAGGCCCAGTGTTTAGAACACAGTGCATTGAATGAATTGCCATTATAATGACATATGGCCGTAGATATTTTCTGCACCCTTTGCATTATGGCATTGCAATCCGTAAGCCACGTTCCACACTCAGTAACATCAGCACATTTCCAGCTGCAGAATTGGTCTTAAAAGCAGTGAAATTGCCCAGAAAACTTAATATTCCCTCATTGGAAAAGCTAAATCCTAAATAAAATTAGGAGAGGAAATATTGCTTTAAAAGTTCATATTTCTGGAGGACAGGCAGTTTGTTAGTATTATTTTAATGAGGCACTAAACTCACTCTAATGCTTTTATTAATGCTCACTACTTACAGAGTGCCAACTGTTTGGCTCCTTTCCTGCATCCCCGCCAGTCGACAGAAGCTAATATTTTAGGGGCCTTTGATGCAAAACGTTAGTGAATTATGCCCATGAGTAAGAGGAACAACAGTTGGTGAGATGAGATCAACTGAAATTCAGCAGATGGTGTCCAATATTAGAGGGGCAACTCTTGTAAGAGGTGGGAGGAAGGAAGGTGGAAGGAAAGAGAACGAGAACCAGCTCCCACTGAATTTGGCACCACAACCCCTTTTGATTTCAGGATCAGGCGCAGGAAAAAGAGCATTGTAGGACCAGCAACAGACAGTCTGATGAAGATTTAATGGAACAGGGAGGCACACCAAGTGTCCCGGGAAACAATGTGATGATGACAAGTTCCGAAGGGGGAGCCGTGTTAGTCTAGGTCAGCAAACGAACAAGGAGTCCTGCGGCACTTCTAAAGACCAACCAATTTATTTATCGCACGAGCTTTCGTGGGAGAAAATCCCACTTAGCTGCAAAACATACGAAGGGCCCTTCTTGCTTCCGCTAAGCATCGCACAGACATGGGAGTCCCTGGGTTCACGTGTCAGCTGCAGCTGAGTTCAGGACAGTGTGGAGCAAAGATCTGTCTACAGCACCGTGCACACTGCTGGGCACAGAGGAATTTAGGCTCTGCCCAGGGGAGTTTACAGCCTGGCTAGACTGTGCCTGTTAACCAGGCCATTACAGAGTTGTGTGGAGCTGCACTGCCCTAGGGCAACTCTGGGGGAGAGGCTGGCAGAAGGCACTGGCTCCTCTCCACACCCATGGGGGCACTGTGCACAGTATGGCAGGTCTCAGATTATAGCTGCCTGTGACTCTTCTGCAGGTGTGAGAATTTTTGTCCCCTCCCGTCAACATACCTAAGCTGCGTCTACACTGGTAAATTAAGTCGACTTAAGGTTGCTTAAGTCAACTTAATTTACCCTGCGTCTACATTACAGTTTTCTTAAGTCGACTTAAGCAGCTTGCCTAAGTCAACTTAAGGAAAATAAAGTCAGCTTAATTAAAATTAAGTCGACTTTATAAAACCTCCTTTCCACTAGACCTAAGGCTTAAGTCAACTCCCTAGAGTTGACTTAAGCCAGTGTAGCCGTGGGGTAGCCCTGCCCACCCTGCCCCTATGCCCTGCCAGGGTCCCTGTCCCCCTTTGCCCCATTTTACCTAGATACAATGGGGCAAAGGCTGAGACCCCTGGCATTGGGCAAGGGGTGCCCCCCTGCCCCTGTGGACCTGCCCTAGGTCCCCCTAGCCCCACAAAGTCAACCTAGAGCACCAGTGTGGACACTCTAGGTCGACTTTGTAAGTTCCCCTTTAAGTCGACTTTAATTTTCAGTGTGGACAGAGTAAGTCGACTTAAATACACAAGTGTAGATATAGCCTAAGTGAGGGTCAGGCACCACACCTTTTGTATTGTTACACAGACAGACGTCCTTTCTGACACAGCTGCACAGAAAAGTAACCCTGAGCAGCTGGGAGGCCAGAGTAGTTTATGAGTCCTGGGAGGCGAGGTGAGCACATATGACACGTTCTACCTCCTGCTCTATGAAGCAATGTGAAAGGCAGGATTAAAAATTGTTGTCCACTGCAGCCCAAAAAAAAAAGTTTAGGCACCAAGATGGGCAGATGGTGCTGCACAGAGGTTATGGCTCTGGCTGGCAGACGGTGGTGCAGAAGTGGGGCAGGCTCTGTTTCCTGGCTCCCAGGATGAACAAGCAAGGAAATAGCTTACGGAAGACCCTTCAAGAGCCGAAATGGCTCAGGCCTGTGGGATGGCGCTTGCTAGCAGAGTTCTCATCACTTCATAGAAGGGGCAGTCGCCTACTTTGCTCCGTCAAAAGCCATGTCTGCTAATTTTGCCTCTGCTTTCATGTGGCCACAGTCAAAGCCCTCAGAAACCAGTCTATGTAGAAACCTGCAGCTGGTTCAATATTGTATCCAAGATCCAGCCTGAAAGAACCTATTTCTCCGTATATTCTTACAGCTCAATTGCCGTTGTACTGCAGTGACCATGTTGTATATGCTCTTAAAGACAAACATTGGTGTACAATCATCTGCAATCCCGCATCTCGTCTGCCATCAGGGCTCAGAGTCAAACTTCTTGTCTGTGGTCTACTGTTACCTTCGGCACTGTGAATGACTTCTGAGATAACAGACAAAATCATGCACAAAGAATGAGTCAGCTCAGTTGATATCATAATTTTGATTTTCTCCATGACTGAATTAGAGACTTTGATTTTCTTGTGTGAAGAAAGATGAGAAGGAGTATGAGTTTGGAGCAAGATGGTTCAGTGGGCAGGGAATTACAGGGATGACAACCCATAGGATGAATGTACTGGAGGGGGCAGGACATGGTGGTGGGGCGGGGGGTAATTACCTTCCTTCTAAATAGTTTGTTGGAGCTCTGCAAAATATGAATAACAAATTGCAAAGCTATTGTCCTTGACATTCAAAGCTTTCCATTTCCTGATGAACTCAAAATCAGGCCCATTTTCACCGGAAATTTCACCAACCTATATTGTACATTTCTTTATTTTAGCAACAATGGATATTACCATCAGTGAAATCAGGTTGGCTTTGGGGGGAAAAAATGCAGGTAGTTCCAAATAAAATGACGTGAATGGTGCCATTTTTCAGCAAAAAATCATACTCACAATCAAAATGTGAAAATTCACATTTTTGCAACTTGTTCATGCAAAAAGATGAATTTTGTTAATATTGGGAATAATCCAACATGTGGCAGTCGGGAAAGATTAGATGAATTGCAATGGCAAAAAACTGAGTGCAAATTTCTCCTGCTTCTAATTTTCATTTTCCGGATTCTCTTTTCCTGATTCTGTATTGGTTGTATTATAGCAGGGGTCAGAGTCTCCTAACAGAGACTGGCATCCCATTGCTACCATACGCGGATATATGTACAACAAGAAAATGGTCCCTGGTCATATCATAGAATCACAGGGCTGGAAGGGACTTCATGAGGTCATCTAGTCCAATCCCCTGCTAAAAGCAGGACCACTCCCACTAAATCATCCCAGCCAGGGTTTTGTCTAACCGAACCTTAAATATCTCCAAAGATGGAGATTCCATCACCTTCCTAGGTAATCCATTCCAATGCTTCACCAGACTCCTAGTGAGAAAGTTTTTCCTAATATCCAACCTTGACCTCCCCAGCTGCAATTTGAAACCATTGCTCCTTGTTCCGTTCTCTGTTACTGCTGAGAACAGCCTAGCTTCCTCCTCTTTGGAGCACCCCTTCAAGTAGTTGAAGGTTGCTATCAAATCCCTCCTCCGTCTTCTCTTCTGCAGACTAAATAAGCCTAGTTCCTTCAGTCTCTCCTTGTAAGTCATGTGCCCCAGCCCCCTAATCATTTTCGTTGCCCTCCGCTGGACTCTTCCTAATTTGTCCACATCCTTTCTGTAGTGGGGAGCCCAAAACTGGACACAGTATTCCAGATGTGGCCTCACCAGTGCCAAATAGAGGGGAATTATCACATCCCTCGATATGCCTGATGAGTGTATAATTTAATGGCCTAATCCAAAGCCCACTGAGGTCAATGAGAGTATTTTTAGCGACTTAAAATCAGGCTTTAGAAAAACATTCTGAACTTTAAACACATCAGTGTCTCTACTGACTCCAGAGAGATTCTCCTTACAGGCTGGAGTTTCCCTTTCACATTTTCAGTGGTTAGGAAGGCAGGTATATGCCACTCACTGAGATGGGACTTTGTTAGTAGCATAAACTGGGAGTGCATTGTTACTGTCATGGAGAGGAAGACACACAACACACCTGTGAACAAGACACACACTGGCAGCGTTTGATCACACTGGCAAGAAGCGTCTCTGACAGGCTGACTCCAGGTAGAGCTGGGAGGATCTGGAAGTATCAGAGTAATGGCTTACTTCCCTGGTTTGTCACATAACACTAAGCAGTTGATAAAAGCTTCTTTGAAGAGGTGCCAAGTTACTCATTGCTTTTCAATAATGATATGGCATTCCACCCACTGAAGGAAGATTTTTAAAATAATAAACGTTGGGCTGAGGAACGATTTTTAGGGTAGGGGTTCTGAAGGCTACTGAACAAAATTGTAAATGCTAAGTGCCACAGGATTCCTTGTTTGTTTTGCTGAAATAGACTAACACGGCGACCCCTCCGCAGCTGCATATGATGGAAGCCAGGCATTTTGTAGCTATTATTATTTCAAGCCAGGGGTTGCTCCCTAGTATCTGTGCTCCTGTGCTGGATGCTTTTTATTCGCCTTCTTGTATTTTGAGCTTTGAGGTGTCATGGTGTCAAGCTTTTCTCTGCTAATCTGAGAGCTAGAAACGCACATTTTTAAGTGAAAGCTGTAATTCTCATGTGATTAGATATGACTCCATATTGTCAATGTCCCAGAGAAGTAAGGGGCTGGCTTTAAGGTAAGTGGGAGAAGTTTCACCTGATGAATCTGACTTTTGTTTGCACAAGAGTTGGTAAAAAACCTAAAACCCACACAAAGCAGGCTATCGGTGTGTTAGCATGCACATATATTTCTAACTGGAACAGCTAGCAAATGTTACCTTTCCCCTTACTTTCTAGTTAAAAGACCCAGAGCTGTGAGATCCCGGGGATAGTCTAATGTCCCTAAAACTAGTCATGATTAAATCTTCTCTGTGGCCAGTCTAATGATTTTGTGGTTTCACGGTTTGCAACACCACACGAACCACATGGATCTCAGATCTGCTCTCTTGGTGCCTAAGCCTGTGGGGGGGTGAGCACAGTGTGGAAACTGTATTATTCAGCTGTTTGGGCAGGGCGGGGGGAGTGCTTCAGCCTCATATCACCATGTAATGACTTCTCCAGAGAAGAGTGCAGATGTCCATGAAGGACGAAGATTGCTAAACCATCCACTCCCACAGAATCCGAATGCTCCACTGCTTAGAGGGTCCCAACCAAGAACAGGGCTCCACTTTTCTAGGTGCTGCACAAAGTGAGAGACAGTCTCTGGGCTGAATAGACATGGCAGATGAAGGGACGTGTGGCCAAGACCACCCAGAGATAGGAACAGCCTCCCCATCTCCTGAGTCCCACTCCAGTGCCTTCATCACAAGACCTGCTCTTCTGCACCTGTCCTAGACCCAGGGGCCTCAAGAAGGCCCCCTTCAGGAGCACAACATTCAAACTGGCTTTTAAAAGACATTAGTTTCTCTCCCAGCCGCCCCGCCCCACAGATTAATGGCTGTACAAACAATCTTTGCCCGCCATGCTTCGCTCCCTTTGTTTAGCCAGCCGCTTTCCTTTTAGTTCCTTCTGAGCAGGTGTTGTTTGCTCTCTCGACTCAGCATTTGTTCCTGAGTGAAAATGACTAAGCCTATGGAGTTGTTGCTATTTATTTTCTGTCCTGGCCTGTTTTGTTAATGATGACCAGGTGGGTGGGTGGGCAGGCGGGCGGTTGGTTCTCCCAGTGATTTCTAGCTGGATGGGAGACGTTAATATTTGTATTAACAGGTTTGAGTTACTGCTTTTTTTACAACGAAAAAAAAGTACACAAAAGAGAAAACAACAGCAAGACTGAAGAGTTCCAAGACTCCCGGCTAACTCCCTCCTCTCTATGCATGCCTGAGTTTAGCAAATGAACTGAGAGAGCAGAAACCCAGTGATTCCATTGCTTTGTAGGAGTTTTTTGGTGCAGGGAATTAAATATCTTATGGGGTTGTCTCCCATTTAACAGTCAGGAGGCTGTTACTCTGGGGCCATTCAGGGACTGATTCTGCTGTAGTATTTCCACTTTCTTCCTTCTAGAAATGACGGGTAGATAGCTGTTTGCAGCTTTCAGGGAAAGAACTACAATTACATCCGTGTAAATTGGGAGTAACTCCAAGGAAGTTTATGAAATTACTTTGGACTGACACAAGTGTCACAGAACAGAGTTTGGCCCTTTACCTCTATAATCATCTGATCAATAGAATTTCAGGAGCCATTGAAATGGGTCATGGGGTTACTCCATTAGCATCCTACACACAGAGGCGGATTAGGGGCCTCTGGGCCTCTCCCATTGATGCCCTCCCCCCTTCTTGGGCCCCCCTCCAGTCTAGGTCCCTGCCCCCTGTGGGAGGACCAGCGCTGGCGGGGCAGGAGGGGGCGGGCTGGGGGCAGAGGCCAGCCCCAGCTTGGCTGGTTGGACCCCAGGGGTGGCAGAGCTGACCGGCGCATGTGGGGTGGCTTCCGGTGTGGCCCGAAGGCTACGCCAGAGGCTGTACTGCATGGCAGCCGGCCCAGGGGCAGGGCGGGAGAGAAGAGCCTGTCCTCTGGTCCAGGGTGACCGCGCTCCCCCCCAGCACTGCAGGGCGGAGGGCCCCCAACATTGTGTGGGCCCCTGGGCACAGGCATAGGCCCATGCGTTAATCCACCCATGCCTACACAACACGATATGGGCACCAAATCAGCCTATGCATCACCCTGGGGAAGAGTTTTTTTTCCTTCATGGGAGACCTTTGAGGTGAGGGCAGGGAGATGGAAACGTCATTTGTGCTTGCGTGTTGGTTATTGCATGAAACGTAACAGTGAAAGGAAGTGACAGCAACTCTATGCCATTAACTCCGCCACAGCCAGGGCATTACAGATGAAGAACTTTGGTTCTTCGTTCCCACATCCCATTTTGGCCTGTGTCGAGTTTTCAGCATCGTGACTAATGTAAGGTCATGACCTGTTACATCACTGCCCTGACTGCAGAGCACAGTCAAAACAACTCAGGCGGCCAATGCACTGAAAACTTTGGAGTGAAAAGTGCTACATCAGAAGTTTGCGAGGCAAAGACAAGGCGTATTTTTACATTGGTAAGGTCATTTCAAATGCTTTCAATAGTTCCAGCGCAGAACAAGCATTGGCTGGAGGACTCCTTTGTTTGGAAAAAGCTCTCTGTTATATTGTACCCTTTTGAGCGAGAGAGGGATAAACTGGAAGCATTTTTCCACCCCCACCAAATGCAGCATGTTCAAATATGTATAGCATATACTAGGCAATTTAAAATTAAACACACCTGCTTAAATTAAATATCAGTTTTTATGGTAGTTAAAATAAGTAGCACAACACCATACTTTTACTGTGTCATAATTTCCTAATGAACTGAAGAAAAATATAGCAATGTATCGCAAACAAACAAGCACTCCAGACAAGCAAGCCAAAGAGTTATGGAACCACAGGGTTAGAAGGGATTGCAGATACCTTTTGTGGCAATTCTATTGTAAAGTAAATTGTATCTTTGGGTGTGATGCTTTTTAGGAAAAACACCCTAACACAGGTGTATTAAACGTGGCCTGCGGGCTGAAGGTGCCCTGCAAACCTCTTCTATCTGGCCTGTGACTGTGCTCCACACTCTCTCCATAAGAGAGAGAGAGAAAATGTAGCATCACAGAGCAAAGTTTCGCATACACAGCACTCTGCCATGCTGCGAAAGTGCCACAGTATTTCGATTTATGGTGTGTATGGCCCACTCGAAGTACATTTAAGTCAAATCTGGCCCACCACAGCAAATGAGTTTGACACCCCTGCCCTAACAAAAGTATGACGACCACCCTTTGCGTAGCACTTTTCAGCTAGACCAGTGGAGGTTGAAGTGCTAAGGGGGAAAGACCATATAACTGTATGTGGACAGTGCCTAGTGTGATGGCTTCTATTTTGGCTCGCATACCTGAAACTGAATTGCGGACCTCTGCAGCTGAGAGCATAAATCTGCACCGCTTGAGCCAGCCAGCCAGGCTCAGTGGCTGGAGGCTGGCAGGATGCATTGGACACTGACTAGCGAGTTACATACTTAATCTGCACAGCGGACGCTTATCTCAATCATCTGGGGCCCACCGCACCAGCCTGAGTCCTAGATGAGTGTGAGCCTCCACTTACATCACAGCCTCCATTCAGGAAAGGGAGCCTTCCGAGCTGAAGGCCTGTATTGGTGCAGCTTTTGCTGCAGAGCCACGCTGTCAGGCTCAACAATGTCCCATGCTTTATGGCTCAGGCGCGAGTGGGGCCTTTGGGTGCTACTGCAATAGGAATAGTAAATAGTAATAGTCAGAGTTACACGGTTTGCCAAGGTTACTGATGGATTTAAAAACTACAGGCACAGAACCAGCATAGGAATGCAGCTACTTCTTGGGTGAAACATGATGGCTATTTAACAGTGTGCAACAATATTAGAATAGTAGTTATCTATGGGCGTAGTCTCCATTGTTTTTCAACAGGGACAGTCTGCAGTCCCGTGTGGTAGTTTTGCGGATCCCAATTTACTGATTAGAACAATGTCAGTCTCCTGTGTAGCTCCTCACTGTCTCTCTTGAGTGACAGCTGGCTGGCAAAGTTTTGAATTTAGGACTGATATCTAGTGATTGATACCCTCATTCCAAGATGTGGACAGTCTGCCATAGTGCTAAGTGCCCTTTATCCTATGTTCCAAATAGACAGTGTGCACTTGGTGAGCATATGCTGTGGTTTCAATCTCTTTCTCTTTCTTTCTTGTAAAGTCTTTGGCTTGTCAGACTCTGTCAAACAACTTCCTTGTGCCAGGTTTTTACAAGAATCCCACTTGATGCCCACTGCCACGTACCCTCTTTAAACAGCACTCACTGAGGTATGGCAGGCCATATATAGACAAAAGGTAGGGAACTCCCAGGCTCAGAAGAGTACTTATAGGATAGAGAAGCGTCAGTCCTTCCTTAGCTCAACATATGTGTGCACGGGAGCCACGCATATTGCATGGGTGTCTTTTTGTTGATTCCATATTCCGATGGATGGGCATACATTTTTCAAGAAAGGACAAGAAACCTGACCACAGGCACATGCTGAGAACTAATGGTACGTTCTCAAAGAGACCACAACCCAGCCAGCAATAACACAAGCACACAAAAACCACGACACGGGATCTGAATGCAATGCTAGGAATAGTCCGGACATTGCCAAATAAGGCTCTTATTGCCTTCGCTTAATGTAAACAAATAGCTGCATTACCCAGAGTTGCAGCCTGAATTTTGGCAAAGATGTTCATGTACTATTTGGCAAGGCATACGGCCTCTGTTATCTATGTTCACAGTCAGAACACTGAATTTTTATGAAGCAAAGGATAATGGCCCACTGAGCTCTATTTCAGACCTGGGCGAGCAGGAAAACATGAAAAGAAACCTATGAAATAATCACTGAAACAAACTTTCGAGCTGCACAGACCTTTTTTGAGACTCTGTTCTTGAACGCTTCTCTCTCTCACCAAGAAAAGTCAGTCTAATAAAAGATATTACCCCATCCACCTGTTCTCTAATACCGACACGGCTACAGCGACACTGTATATTGCACAGACATATGCATTTCAACACACAGAGGGATGAGCGCGTACAGACCCTGATTATGTCACATGCTGCTTTTCACATTCTCCCATTCAACGGGGCAAAGGCTGACCGTGTAAAAGTCAACTGGACTGGGCAGTGGCTAATGAAGATCCACATTCCAAAAAGCTACATTCATCTCTCTCTAACTGACACTTGCCAGCCTTCCAGTATCACTCCAGTCTCTGTGTTTAGACTCCTTCCCACCCTTTTGTTCAGAGCGTACAGATACATGCGGCCGATCTCCTTACTGCCAAGTCTGCCGGGACAGGATGCCAGTCCTACTGGACAGCTGCCTTCCGTGGAGTAACTCAGTAGAAAACCTTTACATTAAGGCCGGTGCTTCGCGCCTCCTCCTCTCCTTGGATTGTTAAAAATCTTCATTCCTCCTGCATTAAAACACTTTTATGATGAAGCCCTTTATCGCAGAACATTGTGAAGAGCTGTGGAAAGAGCCTGACGCATAGGAGGAAATGCTGGGGAGGTTTCTAAGCACTCCGCTAAAGGAGGTTGTGCGTTTTCACTCAACTTTTGTCTTGCTGTTGTCCCCCGCGCTCCGCCTCCCGCACAGCTGCAACCTGATTGGCGAACACAGTGGAGACAAGACAAGGTGGGCACCAGATGGTTGCCCATTGTATCATCAAACTTATTTGGAGTTGCTCTCAATGACAGAGTGGTTAAATTACTGTGGGTTCCTTGACTAGCCCAAGATCTCCTGCTGTTGTTACACCGTTGTGACTGCACTGGTGGATACAATGGTGGAAAGATCCATGTAGACAAGGCCCTAGTTACAAATGCATCTCTAGGGCCAGATTTTCAAAAGAGCTCAGCTCCCATTTGGACACCTAAGAGAAGCAGGCAGACTTTGGAAAGTTCTCAGCTTCCAGCAGCTCCTACTGAGAACACACTGAGTTCTTTTGAAAATCTGGCTCTGAATCATTATTTTATGGAAGGACAATTCAAAGCAACAGAGCCAGCTTGGGTTTACAAGTAACATCCTTTTATGTTTTTCCTAGACTGTTTTGAAAGACCAGGAATAGCCACCTTCACAGATGATGCAGTGCATGTATCTGCATCTCAAAGTATGGAGCTCACATCCAAACTGCACCATCAAGAGAGGGAATGAATCTTCAGATCTCACCAGCAATCAGTCATGTGGTCTTTGCTCCAACAAAACACGTAGGAGCGTCTGACGAAGTGGGATTGTCTCCCACAAAAGGTCAGATGGTAAATAAATCTCTTAGTCTTTAAAAGTGCCACAGAACGCCTTGATTGTTTGTAAGCACACATGTAACTTACCCATTGACGTCACTGGGATGTCTCACATGCTTACAGGTAAGCGTGTGCTTCGCTGCTGGGGCCTTGATGAACTCTGGAGGCACTGTCCTGAAATCTCATTGCCACCGATGTCCAATTATCCCTAGAACTGTTGAAGGCTATTGAGCTGAGGCCTAACACTATGCTCCCTCCAGGCCCCCAGAATCTCTTGGTTTCAGATTTTGGCTTGAATGGGAAATGTCTAACAAACCTTAAAGAGGGCTCAGATCATGCTCTGAGGAACCTTAAGATTACATTAACACACATTTTTGCCTTCCATGCGTACAGTAAAAGTCTTTGGATGATCCTGTATAATAATAACAAATGTCCTCTGCTGCATCTGAATAGAAAACAGGACATTCAAGTCCTTAACAGTGAGAGCGCCCCATGCTTCTTCAAGGTCAAGGTATTTGGCACCAAAAATATTCCAAGGCAAATTTTATAGGAATAATTTGGAGACCGTAGTGTCTGGAAAAAATGACCAATGCAGGATATTAAAAAAGAAACACTGGGGATTTTAAAAAATGGATTCTGTATATACAGGATACCCATAAATATGTTTTAAGAGGCTTTGTTATATTTGATCCCAATAGGCAAGATTTTTTTTTTTATAGACATCAGATTAGAAACACATTAAACTTCCCTCTTCAGAATACACAGTGCCCAGCTATACCACTTCAGTTAAATTCATTGGCCAGATGTCCTTAATCAAAAAAGAGAAGGTTTTGTGGAGAGAACAACCATTCATTTGATACTGGTTTTTCAGAGATGCTAAGAGATCTATAGACAAGACAAATGAGTGTGCCCCCTAGGCTAGGGGAGAGGGTGTGTAAGTGCATAGAAAAAGCAAGAGAAAGCTAAGAGCATGCAGAGAAAAGTCAGTGCAGGGAGTGGAACGCACCATGGATAACAAGACTCTAATCAGTTGTGAAGATAAAAGTCCCTTTTGCAGAAAGCATATATGCTGAAAGTCCATGCTGAAAGTCCACTGACCACTGGGATTTAAGCATGTTCTTAAAGTTAAGCATGTGCTTAAGTATTTTCCTGGTGAAGGGGCCAAAAAGTACAACATCTTGTTGAATGGACTGTTGTGATGCTGCCAGATTGGATCCTGTGCTAAAAGTGGACGCTCCTACTGAGGACACAGGACACGTTACTTCTTTCTCTCATTTCTTAGCATAATGGTGATTTTACACGTTCATAACAACAATGGGTCAAATCAGAGCTGCAAAAAGTGGGGCCCCTTTATGTACTTTGGTAGAGTTGCCTCCTATCAGACCAGCTAAAGGGCACCTGAGAAAGATTATACAGTGTTGTGTCTATTCAAACATGCTTTTCAATGGGCCACCACCCTCAGGCCCGACTCTGTTACTTCCTGAGATCTAAAGCTGGAGAATGGAAAATGCAGTGGGGCTCCCAGGTTCTAGCACAATATGGACAACAAACCCAAACCAACTAAACACCAACGCCTCAGTTTGGCCTATTTATTACGCTTAAGTTTTCTGGTTCCTCTTCAGCAGTTATTTGGTTCTCCAAATCTCCCAAGGGCCTTTGCCCCTGATTAAGTAAGCACAGTTTCAAAGTACAGCCGCTAGAGAAGGTGCCATTCTCTGGCCTCCACTGAACAGACAGGTGGAAGAGCCTCACTGTGGAGGACAGGAAAGGTGTGTCATGGAAATGGCTTCAAAATTCTATAGTTGTAAGAAACAGGAAGGAGCTCAATTTGGCCAAGAAATGGAGACTATCCAGTGGACTGGGCAACACGTTTCTGATTCCAACACAGCCTTGCTGGGTGCTGCTGAGCAGTGTCCACCGCTGCATCTTTCAAGAAGTGTCAAATCTTCAAGCCTCCATGCTCAGCTCCACCCCTGGAAAGCTGGAGCTACCAGGAACAGTACTGTGGCGTGTTCAAGGAGCAGTTGTCGCCGGAGTACCCGACGGGTGCCAATCCACAGATGGTCTGAGTACACACTCCCAGGGGCCTATACAATACTTTTGTCTTCCCCCTGCTCAGGGCTACGTGTCCTCTAGTCTATTTAGCGAAAACACCAGTAAAATGCCAATGCAGCTCTCAATTGTTTTGTTGCATCAACCAACCCTAATGTCACTCACAAATTCTGCTTCTGTAAAATCATACACCAGACCATATACTTCGAACCTAAACTGCCACTTAGCTGCCATCGCCAGTGCCAGAAGGTTGCAGTTTTCCTGGCTCTTCCGCAGCAAGAAGGGATGTTTCAGTGACACATTTACCAGAGTCCTCAGATTTATATGCCGCTTCTCCTGTGTCACGCAGCTCCGTATAATGCAAAGACATAAATTTCTCGCGGCAAGGGCATTCTCTTAATAAAGTGCAAGTGCTGAGGGCTTGTCTTACTGCTGTTTCTGAACACGACAGGTCTCCATGTGCCTTTCATTAGCATGCACTTGCTTTGCTCCCATGGATGCCACGTGGGAGAGTTTGCCAGAGGTGGACCCTGCATATCACCCATTGAAACCGAAGAGATCCATCCATTTTTATAATGAGTTTGCCTACAGAGATGGTGCATTATCTGAGCAATACGTATGGGGAAAACATGAACTGAGGCTCCTCCTACCACTTATTTGCCTTCTGTTTAAACAGTATCTTTCAAGTCCATTCCTCCCCTCTGCCGAGCACCCTTTTACTTGGCACCCCTTGCGGGGCTGGAGAGTCTATTTTTAAAAGCACACTGCTGGCTTTTATCTTCAGCTGCCTGCATTTTTTTCAGCACTCACACTCCAATTTATTTTAAACACACCGGCAGATAAAAGCAGAGAGGAGAGAGAGGCTAAATGCAGCATGCTTGGCAGTGAAGATTGAGAATTAGGGAGGGTCTGGGTAACCAGTGCAAGAAAAAGTACCTAAATGCTCCCCGGAATAAACTGTGCATCAGCCAAGGTCAAATCCCAAAGGTTTTACTCATTCTTGGCTTGAGGAAAAACCTCTCACTTGAAGTCGAAGTGAGTTTTATTTGATTAAGGATTTCAGAATGTGCCTACCTAGCCGAGGTCAACGTTCTCCTCGTCTTGTTACCATCACAACTCCGTGTAACAAACACAAGGAAGCTAGCGCATACACAGTGTCCTGTATTGAGGGCTCTGGAGAGTGAAGTCCTCTGTCCTGTTCCATAGATTATGCAAGCGGCCCCATCTCTGCCCCTCCTGGCCACTGATCCTCAGTCCTCACCTTATAGCAACTTCAAAAGTCTCTTGCTTCAAATGGCCGATGCATCCCTTGGTCCAAATTCTGATCTGAAGTCAGTGGAGTTACACCCATGTAAAACAGGGGTGAGGTCAGGATCAGTGCCCTGCTGCCCTAATCTGTATTTCATTAAACAAGATCTCCAGAGTGGAAGTACTAGTAGAGTGGCAGCTTTTACTGAAAGGGACACCCAGCCCCATTGACAGTTGTGGGGCTGTGCAAAAGAGCCAAAGATTTTTAAACAGCTGTTCTGGAAATCCACTTTCAGCACATAGGGTGCATCTACACTTGTAAATTAAATCGACTTAAGCTTGATTAAGTCGACTTAATTTACTCTGCGTCTACACTACACTTTCCTTAAGTCGACTTCATAAAACCTCCTTTTAAGTCGACTTTTGGCTTAAGTCGACTTTCTAAAGTCGACTTAAGCCAGTGTAGACTGGAGTAGCCCTAAGTCGACTTAGGGCTCTCCAGGACTCCCCTACTGCCCTCTCTGCCAGGGGAGGTGGCACAGGGAGAGCCTGGCATGGCCCCCCCACAGGGCAGGGCAGAGCCCTGCCCACCCTGCCCCTATGCCCTGCCAGTGTCCCTGTGCCCCTTTGCCCCATTGTACCCAGGTACAATGGGGCAAAGGCTGAGCCCCCTGGCACTTGGCAAGGGGTGCCCCCCCTGCCACTGTGGACCACCTAGTCCCTAGAAGTCGACCTAGCCGTCCAGTGTGGACACTCTAGGTCAACTTTGTAGGGCCCCCCAAAGTTGAGTTAAAATTTAAGTGTGGACATGCTAAGTCGACTTAAATTCACAAGTGTAGACATAGCCAATGGTTTGAATTTGAGGGTTGGTTTCAAGTTCAAACCGGGAACTCCTGCCCAAACTGTGGAGGTGAGAACAGTGGAGACTGAGGGTGAAGTGAGGTTTGCATTTCCCCCAAAGAGTTGATTGTGACATGGCACCACAGGTACACTAGTGTTCCCTGAATTTGGTGAGAATCCCTTTCAAACACTCCACACTGGATAAGCAGCTGGTGTATTGATCATAATCATGCCCGCTGTGCCCTGTTTACTTTTCTCCAGCTGTCTTCTCTTGTCATATGCTGAGATTGTAACCACTTTGGCACAGACACTCTTCCTATGGTGTGTGTGCACAGTGATGTGCACAATGATGCTCTGCTCTCTGATGAGGCCGTCTGGGCACTAACGCAATGTCGTCTGATGGGGCACCAGTTAAAACCACAAGGGCCCTGGTGCTTGGCTGTAATTCTGTCAATTTCTGCTATCTAAAATCCAAACCCTGCCTAAATGGAATTACTCACAAAAGTCAGGCACACAGAACCGGGAATCGTCTTCTGGGAATCATTAATACATTGACTGAATTTCCTTGCTTGACACATTATCAGCCCAGCAAACTAGAAAGGCAGTCTCTGCGATGAATGGAAGGCACCCGCGCCAATTCTGATAAGAGGCGGAGTGGCAGTCTCTTTTGTCTGAGAGATACAGTCCTCTACTTAATGGAAAGGTCTGTGCACAGGACAGCTAGGGTCAGTAAGCCAACTATTTACAGCAAGTTTTGCACGAAAGACATGATAAATCCATCACCACTCCATGGTGTCACAAACAGGGCTGCTCAGTCAGACAAGGAAACTGTCTACTCAGAAACTGCAGGATGTAATTTAAGGGTTTGATTTAAACCCAGTGAAGTGAAGGAAGACTCCCATTGACTTCAAAGGGTTTTGGTCAGGCCTTGAGACATAGTCCATGAGACAACATTGTGAAAAGTATTGATTCACAGTCACTGGCAATGCTTGGTGAAAGCTGTCATATACAAAAGGCCCATAGAGGCTCTGGACTGGATTAGATGGCATGATGGTCAAAGGTGGCCCTCATCTGAGTCGGATTTACACTGTTGCAGCAATTCCTAATGGAGTCACACCCAATGGGAAATGATGAAGACAATAGTATTCCCACTAGTCTCTGTATAGGGAGAACGGAGATGATGACGGACCTTTGTACCTGATAAACTGGAACGTGCATCCAGAACAGGAGCTAGAAGGCACATCGCAGAGGGAAAGTGAAGTGAAGGAGTTTTGAGTTACACCGCGCAAAAGGAAAGGGGATTCAATTCCTGCAGACGGGGAGGAAAGAGAGCAGCTGGAAGATGAGCAAGGAGGATGAGACTAGCCAGGCAATAAAATTAAAATGAGCAAGAGGTGAAGCAAAATGTGCTGGAGATAAGAGGTGGTAGATTACGCAGCTGGCAGATGGACAGGAGCAGGCAGCCAAGAAGGGAACAAAAACCCATGTACTAAATTTGCAAAAACCTTAATGGACAATTTAAAGGACCATTTTCTCCAGAGAAATACATGAGTATCTCAGAGGGAACACGGTCTCCTCCCATGCTCCAGGGTGAAATGAAATCATACTATGTACTGCATATATGAGAAGAAGGCAGGTTCTACTGTACCACACTATACAGGCTATGAAGGCCAGTCTGTGCAGCTTCCCCATCACAAAGGCATGTGGGACCCAAAAAGAGCACCAATCCTACCTATGTTCTTCCCACCCCACCCACCATCTACAATGCAGCAGATGTCTGGCTCCCCACACTGTCCCCACTATATGCCACTTCACTGGTGTGGAGGGAACTTAAACCTAGGGCTGGTCAGATAACAAACATTCTATTTATGACTCTCGGCGTGGTGGTTGGGGCACTCTGCTGGGACGTGGGGGACTACCGGTCATTTGGAGCAAGGATTTGACCTTGTATTTCCCACATTCCAGGCGAGTGACTTGACCAGTTGGCTTTCCAGGAATCTTTTGCCCTCTCTCCCTGTGTATATACCAGAGACTGATTCTGGATATGAGGAACCTTCCCAATGAAAAACAGTTTTGTAAAAACATCCCAGACCTGCTCTACTTAATGGAATGGCTGGTGATTCCTCTGTCATACGGGAAAGGATCCATATTACCCACCCTCTGCCGCTCTGTGTAGAAGGCACTCCTAAGGGTGGAACCACCAGAGCCCTGCCAGAAGACCGAGGGAAGTGATTAGTCTCCTCTGTTCAGCATTGGTGAGGCCAGATGTGGAGTACTGTGTCCAGTTTGGGGCCTATCATTACAGGAAGGATGTGGACAAATTGGAGAGAGTCCAGCAGAGAGTAACAAAAATGATGAAGGGGCTGGAGCTCGTGATTTATGAGGAGAGGCTGAAGGAGCTAGGTTTGTTTAGTCTGCAAAAGAGAAGAGCGAGGGGGGGGGGGTTGATAGAGGCCTTCAACTACCTGGAGGGGGGTTCCAGGGAGGACGGAGCTAGGCTGTTCTCATTGGGGGCTGGTGCTTTGAGCAGGGGGTTGGACTAGATACCTCCTGAGGTCCCTTCCAATTCTCATCTTCTATGATTCTATGTTGCACCACAATGAGTTTGAGCCTTTGGGCTTATTCCAGGCTAGTTTAGATTAGCGCTGTGACAGCTCATACGCTATGTTGCCTACACCAGATAAACTGTTGCTGCCTTTCAAAAGCTGTCCCATAATAGCCCACCCTGACAATTAGATCGATGCAAGCACTTCTGGGGAGGACACGCGCCGCCAACACAAGCAGCATAATGTGGACATGCAAATATAATTTAATTATTTCAAATGCAGAGTCCTGTGGCACTTTTAAAGACGAACACATTTATTTATCGCACGAGCTTTCACGGGAGAAAATCCCACTTTGTCAGACATTTTGAAAACGGGGAACTTACGCAAGTTCCCTATTTTCAAAGCATCTGATGAAGTGGGATTTTCTCCCACAAAAGCTCATGTGATAAATAAATGTGTTCGTCTTTACAAGTGCCACAGGACTCTGTTAGTTTTGCTGACCTAGACTAACACAGCTACCCCTTTGGAACTGAATTATTTCAGTGGCTGTACGTGGATGTAACTTAGGTGGACTTAAATTTGTAGTGTAGATCTGTACAGCTATTCAGAAACAATTCTCATCCTGCAGGAAATTTTGATATTTAAAAATTTCTTTTCATCCTAAATTGGGACAAAAAGTTGAAATTTACTGTGAAATTCCAAAACAATTAATTTCAGAAACACTGAAATGACCTTATTGAAACATTTCATTTAAAAAATGCCCAAGTATTACATATTTTCATACATATTATACATGCTACATATTAATAATATAAACTATTAAAATCAATGACACTTAAAACGTGAAAAATGTGACACCAAACAAGCAAGTTGAAATGAAATCCTCCATTTTGATTTGAATCTATTTGAAAACCTCTCAGAAAAATCTTGTCAACATCGATATGCTTCTGTGATATGTTTTGACGCTTTCAAAACAAGCATTTCCTGACAACCCGTTTCACTGAATTTCTTCAACCAGCCCTATTACTGCTCACCCAAATGGCTTCTCCTATCAGAAAAAGAAACTTCTACTGTTGCCCGTATTTCGATACAAAACAAAAAAGGCTTGTAACGAGCCTGCAAACAATGGGAAATGCTGCTGCTGCCTTATGAAAGCTGCAGAGCTGCGATGGATCTTAGTTTATGAGCATGCAAGACTGCAGATGTCTATGTGGATTTATTTTCTTGCACTCCAAATTTCTTTCAGTGCAGCCAGAACCCCGCATACCACATGGACAAAACAATTACTTAATACCAAAGATGGGGGAAACTGCCTCCTGCTGCAATGACTCATATTTACACTCCAAGTAAATCTTGTTCAACAGAGTGAAAATGGCATATCTGCTTCCTTGTCCAAACAAGGCATTTCCTGGAGCATTGAAGTACATTAGTCTGGCAAGCTATCTCAGCTGAGGATGATAAGGCAACTTTTATCAAATAAGTCTCATTAATGCATCACAATTGCCATTAACTGATTAACAATTAGCAGGCGTTTGACTACCATTTAAGACTCATCATGCCCTTTTCAATTAGCTCTAGGTCTTTTGGACAATAATCTTCAGTATGTTTTCAACTCTGCGATTTTGGAAGGGCCACACAGTGGCTTTTGGGCCAGATTCTGAGCTCTGTTCTCCCAGCATGAATCTATAGTAACCTCCATTGATTTATTCTGGCCACTGTCAACGGACAGCAAATATTTCCATACTTTAGGGGGTCTCAATAAATCATTTACATGAGGGGATTTTTGCTGTGGGGCTCTGCAGGATATTTTTCAACCCTGGGTTCTGTGCTGTCCGGCAGATGGAATCTGTATTGCATTTGTCTTGCAGAAAAAGGAAGAGCATACAAGGAAAGTGGGTGGCTTTACAGTAAGACAATTTCCAGAGGTGTAGCCATGTTAGTCTGTGTACAGCAAAAACAACGAGAGTCCTGTAGCACCTTAAAGACTAACAAATTTCTTTGGGCATAAGCTTTCGTGGGCTCCAACACATGCATGCATCTGACAAAGTGGGCTGGAGCCCATGAAAGCTTTTGCCCGAAGAAATCTGTTAGTTTTTAAGGTGCCGCAGGACTCTTGTTTTTACAGTAAGAATATAAGATTCTTGAGGCAAAGGGCTGTCCTTTTATTCTGAGATATTTTTGGTTTTTCTTTTCTTTGTTTTTTACACTCATGTCTTATCTAGGCTGGCAGGCATCATGTGCCTGAAGAAATAAGAAAATGATCACAGCCACAAAAGCTCAGAGAAGGAAAGTGGATAGATGAAGGCATTTCAAGGCACTTCAATGACTGCTGAACACATCGGAGAAAAGTCATCTTGGTTAATGGCCCAATACTTGTGTGAAACAAGGACTCCTGTGGCACTTTTAAAGACTAACAAATTTATTTACTGCATGAGCTTTCGTGGGGAAAATCCCACTTTGTCAGATGCTTTGAAGACAGGGAACTTACAGAATGGGAGGAAAATAAATGCAGGGCAAAAAGAAGAAAGTTAACTTTCCTGATATTTCTAAGATTAAAAAAAATCAATAAAAATATCCCTTTAAAAATGTTAGGCCCTCTCTGTACATCATAATAAAGAGGGAGAAATGATGGTACAGGCTCAGTTTTGTAAAATTCCTTTGCAGTTGACCTTTAAAAGTCTTTCATTTTCCTTTTCCGCCTGATGAGGCAAAGGAACACATTATGCCAAATAACTGAACTGGGGGGCCCTGCGTGTGGTCGCACCTACCTTTTAAAAGGAAAGAGTGGACACCGACTACTATGACCTCTTGAAAACCCCTGTGTGCAACTGATTCTTCTTAGCCTGTGACTAGCGATGAGAAACATTTCAGGAATTGTGTGTTCCTGTAATGCCACTACCATTCCTCCAGTGCCAAGCTCGTTAAAAAAGGTCAACATTCAAATTCTTTTGATGAAAAAGGACTTTTTAAAAAAAAATAGAAAATAGGCTTTAGTCAAAGAGACGAGGGCGTAGGACTGGAAGGGAACATTGAATCCAGCCTCCTGCTAACATAGACAGCTGTCTCATATAACCATTTTCATAGCATAAGCGATTGGCTCAGTACAGGAGTAACTGTCTGAAATTCTATGGCCTGTGATATACATACATCATGAGCAGTGGTACTCAAACTTTTACGGTCATGCCCCCCCCCCATCAGAAATGGGATCTGTCCCGTCCCGTCTCCCTCTATTATTGCACAGCTGGCTTTAGCGGAGGAGCTTGGGCTGAGGCAGAGCTAGGGACAGAACGAGGGATAGGGACAGAGAAGGAATGAGGCAGAGCTGGCCTGGGGACTGAGTAAAGTTGGGCTGAGGCCAGGAAGTAGACTGGGAGCTGAGCTAGCGCCAGGAGCTAAGGGCAGGATCCGGGCCAGGGGCTGAGGTGGGGCTGGCAGGCACACGGGAGCAGAGCTGGGTGCAAAGTTGGCCTGGGTCGCGCCCTTTCCACCCCCCCAATTCCCATGGGGGCTGGCCAGGGCTCTGCCATGCCCCTCAAACATTCCTCTGTAGGGGGATTCGCCCTAGTTTGGGGACCTCTGATCTAGACAAGCTTCACAAAATGTCTCCCGTTCTCTGACTAATTCTAGTGAGCTCTTAGAAGAACAGAAAAAGCTATCTCCATATGCACGTGGTAAGCTGAATCCTCTCAGAAATAAAGCCTGCCTATAAGGAAGATCCAGCTGCCCTTGCTGTTTACATTTGGCTTTTCCAGCATTGACGCTCCTTCCCTAGCGAGTCCCAGGCGTGGAAGACTAGCATCACCGTGGGAATGGGCACTAGTGGGCTGAAGTGCCTTGCTACTGGCTGAGTAGCACTTGGCTTGCAGGGTCTCTGCTCCTCATTTGTCCTCGGACACTGCCATATTTCACACAGGCCTGGTCCTCCCTTTCCCAGCCTTTGGCACAAGATAACTAACAACCTTGTCTAAGATTGGAAACAAAGCCTCTAACACCCTCTTTGGATGCCTCGCAGGGAGGTGAGATCCTCAGTGTGCCCAGGAAAAAGGAGCTTAAATAAATAGCTGATCTGAAGCTGACATAAAAAGACGTTCCAAAGCTAGCAGTTTTGAAGTAGCAATTTCAGTACTTATTTTCACATACGAAAGCACGGTCTGTGCACACAGTAAAAGACAGAGAAAGTGCCTGTCATGGGGTTTCCGAAGCATGACTTCTACAATCCACGAATCTCCTGTTACGTAAATATTTTATCTGAAGTTGCCCTCATATTTTAGGCTCAGTTAGACACAAAGGATCCTATCCTGGTATCCATTTCTATGCAGAGCTGGGTTCCATCAGCTGATTAATGGCAGGACACATAACCTATATTAATCATAAAGCTGTGATAATGTCACTGCTTCCTTCTGACTCAGGCTGCAACTCTGAACTACTAATTACCACTATGGGAGTGCAAAACATTATTTATTATTATGAATTATGTTAGTCCTCCTGGGTCTTGAAAAGCCTATCAATCTCTCTTTTCCCTTCCTATAATATATTATTTATAAATCTATAAATAATTATAATATATATACATTTGTTAACTACTGGCGTGATGTAATTATTCTACTTTCAAGTTTTTTTTGCACAATTTTTCATATTTAAAATGCAGCATTTATTCCCTTCTTAAGAGGAGACCAGAGAGATTCAACTGTCCTATAGCTAAATACAGCTAATGGACAAAACCAGCCACTTGATGTGTTTTTGATATCCACCGAATGACAAATAGATAATACGGAGCAACCATCACACTTCACTTCCAGTTGGCTTTATCTAACTCTGATCAGCAGCTTAAAGCTTCATATGTGCTCTGGTGTCTTTCAGGGCTCTCTGGGCTGGGTCTTGCCTGACAAGATTTTAGCACTAATCAAGCCAGCTTGTGACATGGGACCAACGTCAGCTAAAGCTTAGACTGAGGAGGCCATCAACTGCTTTCACTTACCTGCCACAAAATGGGGAAAATGAAACTAAATTTTAATGTCACATGGATAAATGAGTGCAGGGAGGCTGCAGCTTTTTGCCTATGATGTCAGCACTGAAAACCTTGTACCGATTATTTTGTAAGTAGTGAATGTTGATCTTCTGATATGTCCCTGGACCCTCTCCTGTGTCCAAAAAAAGGAAACAAAACAGAACCTAACCCGTCCCCCCCCCCCCCCCCCGTTAGAAAACCTCCACATGACTTAGATTGTAAACTCTTGGCACAGAGACTGACTTTTTTGTTCAGTGTTTCTACAGCACCTAGCATGATGGGGCGTTGCTCCCTGACGGGCATTCCTAAGCACTACTGTAATACAAGCAATAAACAGTAATAATAAAGCAACAAGTGTTTGCATTCTCTGTCTCTGTTCGGTGTTGATAATGATGGTCCAGAATAAATCGGAAAGGAGAAATCATTGTTTAGCTAACTTCAGAGTTGGAATGTGAGCCTCCAGCGTAACACACTTACATACGGCTTTCTGGACTTATCGATTTGAAAAACAAAAGAAAGCAAACTTTTCAACCTATCACTGCTGCGGCCCTGTATTATGCAAAAGGACAGGCTAGATGAGTAATGGGAACTTTTGGCCTTAACTCTATTAATCTATTTTTATCTAATTGATCTCTTGAGCATTTTTAAAACATTCTTTACTCTAATGTCCTTCCAGAATGAGCACCCAGTACTAATTTAGAGCATGACTTCCACCAGATAAGGCAACCAGTGCTATGGCTGAGAGGAGGACTAAAGAAGGGGTAGTGCGATCATATTTGAACATTTCCATTCTGTCTACCTTTCGGGATTACTGCCAAACTCCAGGATCTTGCAGCCCTCCAGACGTCCCAGTTGGGCCCAAATCAAAACCCTGGAGCTGAACATCTCTAGACTTTGGGAAGATTTGGATTTGGATCCAGGCGTTACACCTCCATAGAATTCAATGCCTATGACTGTCACTTCATCTGTGCCACTGGGAGATGCAGAGCCATTGCAAGTGTTAATCATTAAAAACATTAATCAGGGACCGAAGATCAGGGACCGAAAGCTGGTATCAAACTCTCTGCAAACTGTAAAACTTTCAGGAAAGAATTTATCAGTGGAAAGAGCTGAAGGAAACCAGGGAGTGTTTCAAGAGTTCTTATCAGTGACTGTTTTGACACAGATTTAACCTCTGACTAAAGTACAGCTGTTTAGGAGACATCTGGCAACTGATGATTTTGCAAAGTAAGAAACGTTTTGCTTTTAAAAAAAAAAACCCCAGCCCACACGGTTCCATGAATCAGAGCTTAGAAAAAGCGGGCCTAGCTTGTGCTGCTGGAGAATCAAATGCAAGCAAGACACTGCCCTGGTATATGGGAAGTGGAAAGGTGAGATAAAGGCAATGCCTTCTAGTTACTGTGCTGACCACAGCTTGACTTACAAAAAGAACATGGCTCAGGAAACAGAATACCAATGGAAGGTAGAGACCTTCAAAAGAAAGTGGGCCTCCCTCAGTTGCATACCATCTACTCGCACTACCATAAAACATAATCACTCCTTTTGTAAAGGGACTGCTCAATACAACAAGAAGAAACCTACTCACAGGACAGCAGGCTGGGAACTTGCTGTCTTTAGCGGCATCTCAACAGAGTGGTTGGGATGGCCAAACTGTCCCCGAAACCTGGAAGTAAAAAGAGGCACGGCTTCATCTCCTAATATTTTGGTTAACTCAGCTAGCCCGAGCACAACAGCGTCCTTTGCACACACTGAGAAGCAGAAAAGAGAGTGTGAGGCGGAAAACCCGTTGGTGCCGGGAGTGGACCATGTGGGGGTCGGCAGAGAGCTTGATAGCATTATAAACTCTGAGCTGCTTGTTAGATGTAAGGCGCGCTGATGTAGCTCCATTGACTATGAGAACAGCTTTAAGGGGAGGAGGGAACCCCACCCAGAAGGGAACACAGCTGCCGTCTGTGGTATATTTACCACAGGCTTGGAAATCCTTTGACCCAGCCTCACTCCCACCTGTTCCCTCTTGTTTGATCAGAAGGCCTGCAGGAAGGCAGTTAGTTCCCCTTGCGCCATGCATGGATCTATGGATGCAGCTGGTCCTTGCTTAGCCTATCCTTAGGCAAAACTCAATTCAAATCTAAAGGCTTTATGAATAGCTGGGGCCTGAGCTGAGTCTGCCGCCTTGTGTTGAGCATCACCATACTTGCTGAGCCATCCCACTGCAATCAGCAGTAGGGTTATTTGCCAAGTAAGACACAATGCCATGGGAGCTCAAGCTGGAGGATGTGGTCCTGAGTCAGGGCCTTGCTGTTTGACCCTAGATAAATTATGAGCAAGTGTGAAATAGAAGAATGCCAGAGCAGAGAACATCTTTGCCGTGTAAATAACAGGGAATTGAGTCAGATCAGGGTCTTTACATATTGGGCCCTTTGGGAATATTTCCCTCTGATTCACACAAAATATCCATCTCTTGCAAGTTCATGAAAGCATGGCTTGGTGCCACGGAAGGCTAATGCGGCTTCTAATGGGGGCTCATTTCTCAAATGTCCTGAACATACCATAAAAAAGTTTGCTTTAATAAACAGTACCAGCCATTTGCAGGGTGACCAGCCAGTGTAAACTATAAAGTTAATTCCAAAATAGCAGTAAGACCCAAACCTGGGTACTATAGAAACACCTGCAGCTCCTGGTGAAATCGGGACCTAATTTTTCTCCCAAGCCCATTCTTCCCTACGGATTTGTGCACAAAGGGGAAGCTTGCACGTCTGGACAGGTGAAATTCTGGAGACAAGCTTCTCTTTTCTCACTAAATCTTTCTTACTGGTTCCAGTTCTGTGCGTTGGATGGGACAGACTCACGAATTTCTTACCTTCAAACCCACTAATAAAGGGAAATATATACAAGACTTTATTGTTCTCCACCAGATCCCTCTTATTAGTGTCTCCTCTTATGCAGATTAGTCCCAAGGGGCCTCAGATGTTACTTGTTAATTAAGCACACCAGCTTTGACCTTAAGGACAGAGCTTAACTGCCTAATTGCTCAGAAACTATGGCCAAGGGGCTCCGTTAAATGCTAGACTGGAAAGTGGTCAGACAAAAGGGACCTCAGGCTCCAGCCCTGTACACAGTTGCTAGTTCTCATCATTTTATCACACAAGTTCCATGCTATTTGATGTTTCTTTACAAGTTTCAGCTCTTGAAATTGGGTGATTATGTGAGAATCTTGGCTTTTTTGGTGGGAAGAGTATTAAAAAAAAACCCTCTCATGGTTGTAGAGAAAAGCTGGAAAATGTGTTGTCTAAAGATTCAAAAACCAGAAGGCACCATAAAGCATCCAACATTATCTTTTTTAAAAATCTCAAGATTTTTAAGCCAATCTTGTGCCTTCTTGGATTCTGTTTCGTGATTTTGGAATGCATGGCAATTCTACATCTTTCATATCCTGTTTATATAGAGCAGTGCTTTATTTCAGAGCAAATTTACTTCCTCCCTGCCACCCCAGTTTTTCAGGCTGAATCAGTTTCCAGTGTTTTTTGCTTCATTTGCCAGAAGTTTTGAGCACCTCTTTCTCATAACTAATTAATTACATATGAGAATTGATGAGAAATAATTGTGCGGGGGTTTTTTTTGGGGGGGGGGGGGAGAGGACAGGTTGCCCAACAAAAAAGTTTAGTTTCAAACCAAAACAGGTTTGGGGTTTTTTGTTTTTTTTTTAAATTGCCAGAGCAAGACCCAAAAATATTCTGTCAGAGTTGATTCAAATCAATACTTTCCCCCAAAAAAGTTGATTCAAAATAGTTTGTTTCACAAATGTCCAAATGAACCATTTCAACTTTTTTCATGTCTTTTCTTCAACTTTTATGCATCCAAAACTATGAAAAACCAAATGTCACCTGAATTTGTGAGTAGCTTTGATCACTCTGAATCTGCACTTCCCAGTGAAGTTAATATTTGACAAATACCTACAAAGAACACAACAGATTCACTCTTTTCAGGGCTGCTATGCTATTAGTGACCTTACCAACTCTGTCCAGCACCTTCCCTCAATGAGAAACTGCCTCAACACAAAAGTCACATCTTCCTTTAAAAGCTATTCCATTACTTGTCTCAAAACTTTAGGAAGATTCAAGCAAATTAAGTGACACCTATATTTAACTCCGTTACTAACAGGTAATGTCTCTTCAGCAGAGAGGCTAAGAACTTTGCACATCAGGGACCAGTCTTCTCTCATTGAACTCACAGGCAATCCTGCCCATCCCATGGACTTCAAGCACCAAATAGGTCTGTGGATGATAGCTTTTTTTGCAGTCTGGTTGGCTCTCTTTTGGCTTCTGGGAGGGACTTTTCCCAAGCTGTCATCTCATTTATCATTTCTTGTTCCGATAATGGCTGCTTCAACAGGCTTGACCTCTTGATTGATTTGAACTTTGACCTACATTAACTCACTTGTACTAGTGGATGAGGTCATTCAAGCAGCCGTCTGCTTTGTGTAAATGACCAAGAATAGATACAGGGTGTTTAAAAGCAATCCACAGAAGACGGCGTGGAGCAAAGTCCACTAGTGGTCGCCCATCGAAACCAGCAAGATTAATCACGAGATATTCTTAGAGCTCATTTTTTGGTGTTTCAGAGGACCCATGGTCCACATCTATATGGCTACAGCCACTATTTTCTGGGCGGGAAATCCAAACAACACTTTGGAAATCAAAATAAACCTCCACTATAGTCTATCATGCAATCAAGATGATGACTTCTTCAAGGGTTAGCCAGGTCAAGTCTGGCCCAATGTTTTAATAAAACCAAGCAACAAACAAAAACCTAGGACTGGCAGATACATTTCCATGACATTTAAATTAAACTCGGAAAGAGTTTGTATTTAAACAAGTAAATCTACTCTCCCAGCCTTTTGGGAGCTGGGTTACGCTTGTACCCCCTATTGCACTGCCCCTCAGGGCCCAAATTTGGAACTACGGCACTTCTCTTCTATGGCCACAGTTTAAACCCCAGCACTAAGTCATTTACACCTTTCCTCGTAAAGAATCCTGTCTTACGAGAAGCCTCTGCTCTTTTAATGGGAATCCAGCGAAAGCCGAGTCTAGTGTTCAGTGTGGCTTCAGTGCTTGCCTCTCAGGTTGGAGCACGGAGGGGGCCCAACCAAATATCTGAAAGGAACTGATGTGACATCATCGCACACGGGGACTTGGCTACAATGCACAATGAGTCGCAAAGGATTTACAGACTCATAGACTCTATGGTCAGGCGGGACCATTATGATCATGTAGTCTGGCCCTCCTGCACACTGCAGGCCACAAACCTTCACCACCACCACCACCCCGCACTCCTATAATGGCCCCCTAACCTAAGCCTGAGTTACTGATGTCCTCAAATAGTGATTGAAAAACGTCAAGGTACAGAGAATCCACCAGCAAGTGACGCTGGGCCATGCCCATTGCTGCAAAGGAAGGTAAAAAGACAAGGTAACCAAGCCCTACAGTATCAGTATGTGAATGAAAAAGGGGGGGGGGGGAGAGAAGAAAACTAAAGCTAGAGTGTTACTTTTCAAAGCCCATTTTTTTAACTGTGTCTGTAAAAGATATGAAAGAACCACACGAGTCTCTTGTGGAACCCAGAATAACAGCCTACAGCCAAACAATCAAGGAGTCTGGTGGCACTTTTAAATCCCCCCATCTTCAAGCCTCTGACGAAGGGGGATTTTCTCCCACGAAAGCTCATGCGATAAATAAATTTGTTTATCTTTAACAGTGCCACCAGACTTCTTCTTTGTTTTGCTGAACTAGACTAATACAGCTACCCCTTTGGAACAAGCTACAGCCAAGGAGCAAAACACCTTTTTCTTTTTTAAACAAATACAGAGGCCCTGACTACAGCTTATAAATTTTACATGGCTACATGCCATCCTTTGGATCCTCTCCCCCTCTCCATTCACATTTGGAAGTTTAAAATAAAGCTAGTATCTTGTGAAATATACATTAAAGAAAGAATCATACTGGAGCCCATGAATCATTTTCTGTGTTCAATATTTGTCAGTGTCACCATGGCAAAGAGTTTCTCTGTCTCTAGCTACAGTACTTTCGTTATAAAAACTAAAGGGCTTACCACACAGCCGTTGCTGCCTGCCTGCCAAACCTTATAAACCTGTCATTATGAAATGTGACAGCTCAGAGATCAGAAGATAAAGCTCTCAGACTGACAATTATTTGAAGTTAATCCACAGAGTGTGCGTCAGCTGCAAGAGTTAATGTTACCAAAGATTTCTGAGATGGAAAGCCATCAACGGTTCAATTTGCATGGCAGCAGAGAGGAGGCAGACGTGGAGATATAACAAATCCCAGTAATCTTATCCAATAAGTTAAATGCCAAGTGAGTGGGAGATAATATTAGGTGTCAACGTCCTAATGACTGCATGAACAGAAAAAGAAAAGCCTCTGAAGTGTAAATAACTCTCCCTTCTCAAAAAACTTTGCAGGGCTGCATTTCAAAACACATGCCAAAATCACCACAGAGAGTGTTACAACGGACAGATTTTTGAAGACATCTGTGCACATACTTTTACATAGATCTAATTCAGGGGTGCAGATACTCCAGATGAGCATGAAAATCTAGGGGTCTGATCATGCACCTGGCCAGTTGGTTGGGTATTGGACTGGACATGTCCTGAATATTTGCATATCTGTCCTCCAAGGAGCTATTTATAATTACTCAAGAGAGACACAATCCTTTTGCAACCTCTGGGTGTTACTCAACCAGCTTTTCCCCCTAGTGACTGGTCTCTAAGTAGCTGGCGATGGGAGAGCTGCTCTGATAGGTTTGGGGTGGCTGCCCTTCTCCCTATGCTATAAAACAGAGCTGCAGTCAGAAAAATAAATGCCACAAAGCTAGAAGGTTCATCCTATTAGCCTGTATCAAGGCAGACCGGTGTCCATGAGAACAGACAAATCTCTGGCTGGAGCTGCTCATATATCCTCTTTTCCCCTCCCTCTCTGATTATCTTAGATCATCAGTGTTCTGGATGGCCGAACAAACAGGATTATCCTCTTCCCGTGCTTGTTGAGTCAAAATTCGATGGCGATCCTATTAGTGGATTGAAACAGCATCAGTGTATTCAGGCAGGAGATTACCCTTTGCTTGCTCTTTGGACTTGAAAACAATATAGGGAAATTTTTAATCTCCATGAAAGGGACCCTAGTGCTTATATGGAGAAAATCAAATGTATTCTTATTAGCATCCTCAGTCATCTGCCAGTTTAACAAATTATTGGGATTGACAGTGTTGTACTGTGCTTTCAGTAATGGATTTGGGATGCCAATGAAAAACATCTTACACAGGGATCCCAAAGTGCTTCACAAGCATTAATATAATCTGTGGGTGGGACTCTGAAAAGCCCCGACTCTGCTCTGATCTAACACTGCTCCCATTAAACTTCCATGACATCCGTGAGAACAGAGACCTAGGAAGAACACTTTTGAAAGCTCCACTCCATACATCACATCACGCAGTACTGAAATGCCGTCAGAGCTGTCCCGAGGGTAGCGTAAATTGGGGCGACCACCCAGGGCTCTGAGCTGTGGGGGGCACTGTGCTTCATTACAGGACCAGCCAGGAGGTGGGGGGGTGCACTGGGACGCAGGTGGCTGCCACCAAGATGGCGGCTTCACATGGGAACTTGGGCTGCTGCTCCCAGCTTTGTGTGGGGACTGGCTAGGAGGTGGGAGGCTGCAGCTCACCTCCTGTGTCCTGGGACCGGGTGGGAGATGGGCAACTGCTGCCAGGGTCTTGGCTTCTCCCCAAGCCCCACACCCCTTTAGAGATGGCCCTGAATGAAGCCCACTTGGGGCTGAATTGTGGTAACTTTTTCATGGCATATGGCAAAACTACCCACTACCGGGTGCTCGCGCCCAGCCAAGGGGTGGGCTGCAGCTACCAGCTACTCTCCTGGTCCCGGTGCACAGCAGGAATGGGAAGCAGGCTGCAACCTCCCAACAGGAAGCCGGGACCCTCACAACAGCTGCCCCCCTCCCTTCAGTCCTGGCACACAGATGGAAGGTGAGCTGCAGGTTAGTGTCAGAAATGAAGACCAATTGAAAGTAGCGGGGGCATTTAGGTGGGTAAATTGTAGTGATCCTGGAATTTCTCCAGGGCGTTGGATTTGACACCCTGGTCTATGTTCAAAGTCCCATGAGATAAGAATTCAAATGGATCAGGACTTTCTTTTGCTTTACACCTCATCAGGAAAGACGTGGTTAGATACAACAAGGTGTGAAAAATTGCCACTTTCAAAATGTCAGAAATTCCTCCCCCGTATTTATTTTTCAAACACTTGAAGCTGGAATTATGGAATGAAATGGAAAGAAGCAAATACATATATCTATCCTGAAATCTCAAACAAATTGTCCTTGTGAAGTTATTAGCCTGGGGTAACATGCAGACACAACCATCCAGCTTCCAACATTCTTAAATATATGTATGTAAGAAAAAATTGATTTCTTCAGAAGAAGCTTTGAAGGGCATAATTAAACATTAAAGTTACCAAATATTAAATTATACATCTAGTAAAAAACAGTCATTAGCACAGTGTAAGATTGTTAATGATTTTAGGTTTGCCTGAGGCCGTGAACTAATAAGCCAGTGATTAGCCATGATTTCTTCGTTATTTGTTGCTGAAGCAAACCTCGCCTGTACTTTATGAACTAATAAAATAAAATAAATAGTGACTTTCTGCCAATAGAAACTACTGGAGTTGCATATAGGAATGGCATGTTAGGATTCCTGGATGGAATACTGGCCATGTTGAAGTCAATGATGTGGTGAACATATAGGCTATATCTTCACTTGTTAATTTAAGTTGACTTAGCTAAGTCGACCTAACAAAGTCAACTTTAAGTCAACTTTGTTAAGTTGACTTAGCATGTCCACACTTAAATTTTAAGTCGACTTTGAGGGGACCCTACAAAATCGACCTAGAGCATCGACACTGGATGCCTAGGTCGACTTGTAGGGGCTAGGTGGACCTGGCAGAGGTCCACGGTGGCAGGGGGGGCACCCCTTGCCAAGTGCCAGTGGGCTCAGCCTTTGCCCCATTGTACCTAGGTACAATGTGGCAAAGGGGGACAGGGACCCTGGCAGGGCATAGGGGCAGGGTGGGCAGGGCTCTGCCCTATCCTTTGGGGGGGCATGCCAGGCTCTCCCTATGACAGCCACCCTGGCAGGGAGGGCAGGGGGAAGCCCCAGAGTCCCCTAAGTCGACTTAGAATTGACTTAGGGGTACTCCACACCTACACTGGCTTAAGTTGACTTTAGAAAGTCAACTTCAGCAGAAAGTTGACTTAAAATGAGGTTTTAGAAAGTCGACTTAATTTTTCCTTAAGTCAACTTAAGCAGCTGCTTAAGCAAGCTTAAGTCGATTTAATTTACAGTGTAGACACACCCATAGAGCCAACCAGGGTGGCCACTAAGGAGCATATAACACAGAGGTAAGGTCTGTAAATGGTAAAAAAAGCAGTCTGGCATTCACCCAACCATGGTGTCTTGAGTCTCTAATCTTCAGAAATGACTTCAATGGTCCAACTAGGAATTCAGCTTGGAGTCATTCCTGTTGGATAGATGAACACTCTCATCTCCTGTTAGACACTCTTGCTAGAAGCTTTGAAAGAGGGATTTCCAGCACTTAGGTCTAAACATTGGAGTGGTGAATTTACAGCATTGGTAGGTTTTTCTGCCCATGCTGCCACTAGTTCATGATTTCCAAAATTGGAACCCCTACAGTGACCTGCCCACAACTAATTACTCCTTCTCTCCCCCAGTGGATCACCAGACATACTGTCATCTACTGCCGGGGACTCAAACTACATAAGGGCTGGTCCAAACTGATGGCAGCGGTTGACAAGAGATATGCAAGCTATACGTAATCTCCTGTTGTACTTACATTGACATATCGCAGCATCTTCACAGTGGTGCATTGATGGAAGATGCCTTCCCATTGACGCAGTCCTACTCCTTTCGGGGAGGTGGACTAATGGCATCAACCAAACAGCTACCTCCCATCGAGTGAGCAGGTCTACATGAATTCATTGGTCACTGCAGAGCTTGCAGTGTAGACATACCCTATGAACCCGTTAGGTAAAGGTGGGAACCAAATTGAAATGATGAGGAGAAAAGATACCCTGGACCAAGTCAACAGGAGTTCTGCCATTTGCTTTGATGGTAGCAGCATCTGACATCTAATCATGACGAAGGATAAGACTTTGGCACGGCGCTTGCGGAAGTCATGGATTCTATGACTTCCAGAGACTCCATGAAATTCTCCTTTTCAGCTCTCCCACCCCCCCCTTCCCCCCTGCCTCTGTGATCTTAGGCAGTGTTCATACAAAGGGCTCCTCTCTTCTGTGTTTGTTTGATGGCACATATGCAGAAGCAGGGAGGGAGGGTCAATGCAAGGCCAAGTTCGTCTGGCCTAGAGAAGGGCTAACGCACACAGCCCATTTACTTGCATGGGGTAAACTTTTCAAAATTGGAAGCAACAGAGGCACCCACAAAAGTCTGCATTTGCATAAATAAATGGGCATTTGCCCACACAAATTGGGTGACTGTACACACTAACTGGAAACTTAACACACAAATGCCTGTTCTCTCTCTCTCTCTCTCTCACACACACACACACACAAAATAATTAAACATGTTTTAAAGGCACCAACTAGTCAGCAATTCCAAAGAAAGGAAGGAAATCTAACCCAGTAATCACAGAAAAATGACTGTGTGGAATATTCTCCCTATCTTATGCAAGGAAAATAGACTGAATGAAACCGTGTTGTTACCACTGGGATTCTGCAGAAAATTCCCACCTCTAAGTCCCTATATGTAGTGATCCATTTAATCATGTGAATGAGCAAGAACGTACTCCCATTTAGACCTCAAAATGCCTAAAAAAGAAGATAAAATCTTTGTGCTTAGCACATGAGGTAACAGAATAATTACAGATGGGGACCAACACCCAAGAGTTCTGAACATCCTCAAACTCTAGAGAAAACTATAAAATTTGGGTCCTCACCTAGGCTATTTCCTATTTCTGTAAGGTTCCAACACAAAACCTCAGATCTAAACACATTTAAAATGCTCGGAAAGTCAGGATCTGAATGTTGTGCTTGGAGCTCATGCCTCTTCCTTATCAGTTTCCCCAGGCAATGAACATCATTGTTTATGATTCACATCACAATGTTTGTCATGATTAACAGCACGGTTTGATTTTTTTGTGGGAGGGTAAGTGTCCACCGAAGTGCAAGCCAGTTTGCTTTCCTGATTTGTCGTTCTACAGTCACACATGAATAAGCTGGAGAAACCCAGCTGTTTCCTTCACTGCTAGCTTGCCTGTTTCTCTTCTCTCTCTCTCCGCCTTTTGCTAATTTCTTCTCATCACTTTCTTCCTGTGGTGAAATGTGAGCGTGCAGAAACTGTATTTCTTCACAGTGACCAGAGAGTGTCTGGGCGTTTTACTGTGTGTTCCCTGGGGAGTTGCTAATGGCTTGATCTGACATAAAGTTCTCGCATTTAAAATAAATAGTGTAAGCACAGCATTCTCCAGGGAGGTGTAAATGGCAAAATAAAGGATTTATTTCTCTCGATGATCATACATCTATCCTATGTATTTTTTCTAACACTTGGTGCTAATTAAACAGTGGTTATGTTGACCTATTACTCTATACACTGTTCAGAACATGGTGTATTTTCTCCTTAAACATTGTTAGTTCTCTGGTCCCCAGACTGTCATTCCCACATGAGGAATGAAGAAGTTGATCCCCTCTCACCCAAGGCAGTAGCAAAAACTCTTGGCTTAACTGCAACCAGGATTGGCCCACATGGGAGTTCTGGGATGCATGGTTTCCAGGGTAATTATCTGTGTTTACTGAATATAACTCTAAGAACCTACATTAATTTTTGTCTGCAATTCTGGCAGTCCCACATAAAGCACAACCTTGAATAATGCTTAGATTATGCTTGCTTTTTGCACCCTATATAATTTGCAGCATGAACCAAGTAGGTCATACACGTTGTTCTTCGCCTTTCCATCACAGCTGCTTGTTCGTTACTTCTGCACAATGTAGGCCTCTTTGGTTTTGAGGAGTAGTAAAATACACTTCAGGTAAAATATTCAAAAGTGCTGAGATGCCTTTCATTGAGACTTAGGACCTTAAGGCCCAGGCCCTAAAAGGTATTTAGGTATCTAATTCCTATGGATTTCACTGAGAATGACACTTCGAAATACCTTTGAGGATCTGTGTCTTAAATGTCTAAGTCAGTTCTGAAAACAGGCCCTCCCCATTAGCTTTACTGCCAGAGATGCTTGACTGTGGCTCCTGGCTGCTTGCCTGGAAGATTTTTGTCAATTTTTCTTTTCTTTGCAGTCATAAAGTGAATATAACGAGCCAGGAGTCAATTTTCCCTGATGGAAAATTGAAATTTTCCTGAAGAAACTTTGCTTTTGCAGACAGGACATTTTCAGTCAGAAAAGCATTCTGATGGAAAATTCCTGACCAGCCCTTGTTGATAGGCCAGCACAACCAAGCGGGGGGGAAAGTGCCGCCACTGTGTTTTCATTGTTCAACTCGGTTAATGCGGTTGATAAATTGAGCTCTGCATTCAACACCATTGTGCCATTTTCACAGAGAAAAAGCCCTCTGGGGAACGGTTTAAAATACCAAGCAATGGCAGTTTCAGTGGATTCTGGAACCTACAATCTTATTGTTTGATTTCCTACATGGTTCTCGAACATGGTACTAGCTAAAAACCAAATTGACAGATTGAGACCTGGAGACTAGATGTTATTCATTTCTATTATTAATAATTACTTGTATCACAATAGTACCCATAGGGTCAAATCAGGATGCCACTGGGTTGGGCAGCATGAGCAAAATATAGAAAAAACATTCCTATCCCCAAAACAATAAAAATAATCTGTACATTTATAGCATACCTTGATGTATGTTCTTTCACAGCATTTCAACCAACAACATTTATGACTGCAGGAACTGCTTAAATTCAAGCAAACTGTGTTTTCAAACAACAGTGAGGTGTTTGTTTAAGTCTCTTCGTAAGTTTTCCATTCAAAAATTAATTCCAAGATATTTTTGAGATCGCAAAAGAGCAATGAGCTGCTTTTAAAGGAAGAAGAGACATTTGCATAGATTTCGTTGATTATAGTTGTTACACATTTTAGTTTTAAACATTAATGGGTTGCAACTGCCATTCAAATGATATGGAAATTGCTACGTTATACTGAAATTTCCCTTAAGCAACAAAAGGGAAGGATTAGCAAATGGCTCTCCTTTTTCTCTTCTCCCTCTCTTCTTCTTCTTCTGAAAAATAAAATAACGGTTGTAAAGTCTGATGATACACAAACAACACCTGAGTTATTTAATATTTTATTTATATTCACTAGCAAGGTGCCGAATCCCCTTACATTTTTATGATAATTTCTAATGTAAATGTTCTTTGCAGATCTGTAGTACACTGATTTAACTCCCCCACCCACCCAGATTACACATATGCCTTTACCAAAATACATAGAGAGATCTAGAGATAGACACTACCATCATTTTGTTACTGAGGTCTGAAAAATCTCTTCAAATTTAGATGAAGGTAATCAGCTGGACACTCTGAGGGCATGATCTTGTAAAACACTTTTTGTGCATAAGCAACATTACACATGTGAGAAGTCTCACTTGGGGCTGATTTCATTTACACTAAGGGAATATTTACCAGTGGAACTGCTTATATGGTTAAAGTTATTCTAAGCAATTGCTGGACCTTGCAGAGGGATCTGTCCAGAGGAACACTTAACGCCAGTTCAAAGTCCCATTGAAGTGAACAGGACTCTGGATGGTTGCAAGAATCCATCAATGTAGATCCATTTGTAGGATTAAGGTTTTAATAATTTAATTTTCTTGGTGTCTAGAAGGTGCCAGGTTTCCACAGACTTCTAATGGTTACCCCAAACAGCTAGATAAATTCAAAATCCCCATGATTATGGGGACATACAATGATAGCTTTATCAAGACACCAGAAAAGATAGTTCCAAAGGGGTAGCCGTGTTAGTCTATTGAAGAGAAACAAACAGAGTCCTGTGGCACTTTCAATGACTAACAGATTTATTTATTGCATGAGCTTTTGTGGGAGAAAATCCCACTTCGTCAGACGCTTTGTAGAGAACAGATAGATTAGTTATGCAGAGCCAGATTACAGAGAGTTATGCTGGGGTGCCCGATCTATAAGTATAGATGCTATGTAGAAACTTTAAGAAATTCATTGTATTGTCCTGTCATAGTGTTTCAATAAAAAGAAACTAAATGACCTAGAAATTCACATCTCTTGAACTAGAGATGGTAAATTTCAAGAGAGCCACATGTGTTCTTTCAGATTGCTTTTGTATTTATAGAATTTTCTCTATAAGCAATATATACTGTAACCTATACCTGCCCCAGGAACAAAACACATGGTATACTACATGGCATTCTTTAAGAAAGAATCCAAATATCTCAGCCACAGGACGACAGATTTAATTTTAAAATGAACTATCCAAAGGCATTGAGGCTATGTCTACACTTGGCCAAATAAGTCGACTTAGCATGTCCACACTATAAAATTAGGTCGACTTCAAGTCGACTGTGCCAAATCAACTTACAGCATCCACTCTGGACACCTAAATCGACTTCTAGGGGTTAGGTGGACCTGGGAGTGGTCCATAGTGGGAGGGGGGACCCCTTTAAAAGTGACAGGCGGCTCAACATTTTTCCCATTGTACCAGGGTACAATGGGGGCTGAGCAGGACAGGAACAGGGGCAAGGTACAGGAGCGGGACGGGCAGGGCTGTGTCCTGCCCTGTGGGTGAGCACGCCAGGCTCTGGCTGTGCCAGGCACCCTGGCAGGGAGGTCAGTGGGGGAGGCCGGGGGGCCCTTTAAGTCGATTTAAAGTTGACTTAGGGCTAAGCCACTTCTACACTGGCTTAAGTCGACTTAATAAAGTTAACTTAGCCAGTAAGTCAACTTTAAATTAGGTTTTATAAAGTTGACTTAAAATTTCCTTGTCGACTTAAGCAGCAGCTTAAGTCGACTTAAGGAAATTGTAGTGTAGACGCAAAGTAAATTAAGTCGACGTAAGCAGGCTTAAGTCGACTTAATTTACAAGTGTAGACGCACCCTGACTGATTTACAAATTTTCTATACTGATGTCAGTGTTGTTTTAGAGTAGCAGAATGCATGGAAAAGAATCAATTCTTCACACTACCATGTCATCACCCTCCCGTTATTGAAAATAATAATTTAAACAATTTAAAAAACAAACCACTGTGCTCATAGGCTGGGTCCCTGTATGCCCTAGCCTTATTTCAGAGCACATTTTCTGGAGAAGTTTTAAATCCCTCATGAATGGGTTGAGAATGGAAATATTAACAGAACACTAACGGAACGTCTAAAACAATAAGACTACCACTCACACACACCAGTATGTATATGCATATATAACACAGTGGGACAAAATCCGCTCTTATTTACCCCTGTGCAACCCCTTTGACTTCCCTGAATTTGCTTTGGCCTAGATGAAAGGAGAACTTGGCTCTGAGTATGTTTGCACTGTATTAGTCATATCAAAACCAACACAGAATACGGCAGAGAAGATTATAATATATTCATGCACGTATACGCTGATAATTGTCCTCACAATTTCTGTTCTGTTAGTCAAGTATGAATATTTAAAATACTAGGTCGCTTGTTTGAATATGGGCCAGGTCATCAGCAAGTGAAAGGTGTTATCATCTGAGAGCTGTTAAATTGCCTGTTAGAAATGAGTGGGTGGTCTTAGGCCATTTCCAAGTGGACAGGCATTTCAAACACCATCACAACATGCATTTTCATTGGCAGTCAGAGGAGCAAGGATGCGTGCAATACAATACCTGTTCTGTGGATGGAAAATGTAAGTTGTTATTATTTATTTATATTGCACTATCACTTAGGCATGGCGAAGGACCCATTGTGTTAAGCGCTATATACTGACAGACCCGGCTCCCAAGAGGTCACAATCTAAGGGGGAGGTTACGACGTGAGTGAGAGCGGCTGCTGACAATCAGGCACTTGTTACAAGCGCTAAAATGGGCTTTCAAAGGTTTTAAAAAGAACAGAAATGAGCATTGTGTCCCTGACAATATTTTCACTGGAGGCAGGGCTAAATGATGCTGATGTGGTGTATTGGTCAACGACCGAACATCAACAATCAGCAGTGGGAGGCCAGGTAGCATGACCTGATTTTCCAAGGGAAAAGCCATGACACCTGTAGGGGCGGAGGGCTCCAAAGGACATTCCGATGTCATAGAAATCTGTAGGGGAAGGAAGAAAACACTGTAATGATGGGGCTGCTGGCTGCTAATTTCAACCACTGGGCAGGAACACATTCAAGGGCCCAGAGCTCTACCCATATGTAATCCCCACTGAGGTCAAGGAGGGTTCTACATGCATGGGGAGCATAGTGTTTGGTTGAACTGGCCACATGACCTTGGACAACAGGCTATACCTGTTCCATTACGAAATAAAGGGATTGGTCAGAGCAGGGATCCCATGAAGAGGCGAATGCAGTCGGATGATGCTGAGCCAGCACTTCTGATGCACTTCAAGTGTCTATCTTCATACCTGAGTATTAAACAGAATGGTTCCACTAAGGGCTGTTTCATAAGATATGGAATATAAAATAATGCAAAACCAGGAAATGGCGACATCAGCAGTTTGCTTCCTTTTTTTTTTTTTAACATCATTTGCACAGCGCCTATCTTGATGGGGCTCCTTCTGCCTCTCTTTCAATAGAGAATTAACATTACTCATACCATTATTATTTTATCATTTCTGCAGAGGTTCCCATCTCCCTGGCTTCACTTCCTGCCTCCCTCTACCACCGTCACTCTCCACTTCAAACAATTAATGCTAAATAGGAAAACAATTATTTTAACTCAACATGCAACAGCCTGTGAATATGAAAGGTGTAGAGCATTGCCCATAGAGTCCAAGCTTACAGTAATCACGTAGTCAGATGGAAAGCCAGCATCAGTCTTCTGTTACGTTTTCTTAGGATGAATTCAAAAGCCAACATGCTGAGATTCTAGAAAATGAATTGATCCTGGTGGAACCAGTGTTCAGGTTGGTCCATTTTTTGCTATAATAAAATTGACAGGTACTTTTAAAATCTAAACATTTGGGCATTTTCCAGGCACAGATGCAAGAATCTGAGATCCAGGTTTGTCAATTAGAGGCATAATGCTTGGACTGGGATGCATCTTAGGACAGACTCTGACTCTTCAGTTTTGTTTGGGGGCACAGACAAAGATATAAAAAAGAGTTTCGCTGGCCTCCACCGCTTCTTCCCTTTGCACTGTACCTGCAGGAACGAGACTGGAGTCCAGCCTGAACTCTCCTCCCTAACATATCTACAGCTAGGGTTTCTGGTCAGCAGCCTACGAGTGTCAATAGTATTGTGATCTGGCTTTTTGGTAAGTTGGTTTGAATAACAAGCGTGGTATAGGGTGAGAGAGTGAGTGAGAAGTAACTGTGTGCAGTGCACTCTGAGTGCTAAGTTCAGCAGCCAGATGGTCCCCCTTAGCCCCAGTTGATTGTAACCTGTGCCAGGGCAGAGAGAATTGGGAAGCTGTAATGGACTAAGCGTGCCCCAGCCTCTCTGCTGCTCACTGCAGTAGACAATCTGGCCTTTTAAAAATATATGTAATAATCTAGTTGAGCATAGTTAGCAAAATGCAGAGAATCAGTTTTGGAAAAAAACAGAGGGCAAAATTTTCAGAATCACATGCATGCAAAATAGTCACCATAAGCACAATCATCGTAAAGAAGGGTGCAAATTACCATTTAAATATCTAATTGGCAATTTATGCACGTTGTTATTAGCATTGCTGTAAATGGAAAGGCACTCAAGACTTTTGCAAGTACATGCACAATTCTGAAAACATGGACCCAATTTATAAACCTTATAAAAGGAAGTGAAAAGGACAGTAAATACCAGAAATGAACATTCTACTATCACCAGTGAAAAGCTGAGCTTCTTCATCCAGTCTCAGGTATTATGAAATGTTCACCAGAGCATGTTTGTGTAGTGTATTTTTAAAACATGAACTGACTGTTTAGAATAGGCACAATGAACATTAAACAAAGATCTGAATTTCCCAGTGCTGGTGCCTGGAAGGAGCACTGCCTTCTGACGTACAGCGACCTTTTAGAATATTTTTAGGCTCTGTCCTATAGGCAATAAGTTTTGCATGAGTGACTCCTGCCCAAGTAGAAGCCAATATGAATTATGAAGGAAAATGAATCTGTGCTTTTTATAATTTTGGAAGAAAATAAAATTGTGAAGACCAGAAGCAGAATTTATTGGTTATATAACAGTAATCTTTCTTTGATCCTAACATACTTTGAAAATATACCTTGGATGAAAGAATTTACAGTGGGCTGCAATGGGTTATTACACCATTATTTTAGAGAATTATTCTCTAAAATAATGGGGCAATGAGACTGGACAGAATACCAGAGTTATGGGATCTCAGCGTGCCATGGAATTTTTAGAGCATCAAACAACCTACTTGTGAAAAGAGAAAATGTATAACCCAATACAATTCACTGTCTTCAGATGATGCTATTTGTGTTAATTTTAAGTATTAAGGAATACTAACTTTGTTAAATACCGGAAACCTCTTAGGAGCCATTTCAAGAAAAACAAACTAAACAGAAGCTAGAGACACAGACACAGAACAACATGGAGCCACAACCCTGGCTCTCCCACTTGCAAAAGAATCCACACTCAACAATCCACCCTCAATGTCTAACGAACTCAGAGCCAGTAGTACAGTAATACCCAACTACAAATGTAAGTCAAATCTAGGAAAGAGGTCAAGGAATTAGGTACAAAATGAAACGACAGAATACAAGGGTTATGGGATCTCAGTGTACTGTGGAACTTTTAGACCGCAAGTGGCTAGGCCTACATTTTACATCTCATCTGTAAGATGGATATGGAGAGAGGGTCTTCTCAGTTTAGTTTAGCAGTGGATTTTTGAGCAGTCTCCTGAAAGTTTGGAAGCCACCTCCTTCGATGGAAAAGTTATAAAATCCAGATGTTGTAAATCATATAGGCAAAGGTCTATTTAATAACCTTGGATAAAGTTTATGTAGGCTAGGAGACGGACAGTCTTTATGCGGCCCTGCTTGCTTTTGGTAGATTTCCCCAAATCCCACATGAGCTTCTTGCTTATCCTTCCTGCCAATGAACTGATCATGAAGGATCTGTAACATGTGTGCTTGTTTTGATACAGATCTTAAATATGACCACATATAGACGATGGTAATAAATATCCAAACAGTTTGAAAAGTGTTCATTCTAATTTTTAAAAATTGCTTACATTCTATACACACACACAATCTACAATATATGAACAAAATATTGAACTGAGTTTTCACGCATACTTTTTTATTTTTTATTTTTAAAGCCAGTATAACCCTACTTCCCCCAAGGTATAAAAGAGAATAGAAATGGGCTCTCTGAATCATAGCAGCTGATGGAAAATGAAGGTCTATTCTTGTTCCATAGAATCCTGTGCACATCGGAAGAGTAATTATGTAGTAAACAAAGAGCTATCAGGAAGCTTATCAACAGATCACACCACAAGCTAGAGTCTTTGAAAACTAAAGCAGGGGGATGTAGGATTACCGTCTCTTGTTCTTATCTATGTGCAATCAGAAAAGCAGAAAACGAAATACTAATAATCAGCATAATATAGGTAGACAGAATTTAGAATTAGTTTTACTAATTTTGCCAGGGTTTAAAAGAAAAAGGGGGGGGGGGGGGAAACAACGATGGAGAATATTACCGCTGTAGAAAGAGAACAGGATATGATTGTGTAAAAGGATTGCTGGTTTAGGATGACACCAGCAATCAGTTTCATTCCCTATTGCATCATAAATTATGTTCTCTATTAAGAGTATTTTTTTTAAAAAAATCCTCAGCCAACAAGGAGCAGGAACTGACATAAAAATTGACTATTTTATAGTGGCTTTGATTTTAACTTGCACAGGGCCAGATTCACTGTGTTATGCAGACAGATTTAAATGATAACTCTCAGTGCTCCCAGGCAAAGGGAGATGGTGATCTTTTCAGTTCAACCTCTTATGTTGGGGAAGCAGTTTTCATTTATGACCAGACATCCTGGAAGCTCATCAGCAGAGACTGCTGAAGAGAACCACTGAACAAATGCATCTTTCCAGTGCTTCAGGTATGCACCTTTTCTGTTAGACTGCAGCCGTTTTGGTTATATGGGCCTCTGAGGTCCCCCCTGACACAGATCATGGTCTGAATCTACCCCCTAGTGTTTGAATGTTTCTGAAAAAGCTAATACAGTGAGACTCTTCTTGCCCAGCTAACCAAATTCTCAGGCCACTTTCTCAGTTCTCACCAGATCTTGGTTAAACTAGCGCAAGTCCCACCATCTGTCCCCAGCTTCATGACTCTGCATGCCTCTTTCCCCTTCTCTATTAATTCATCAGCCATACTGATTTTACCAGTCAAAAATCTGTTGCAAGCACTTGTTTTTGTATAGTTTGGGGTAATGAAGTACACATAAGTGACACAGTAAAACTACTAAAATAATCTTGTGATTCTTTTCAATAAGTCAGTGTGAAAGAAACGGTCTCTGGCGCATCTCTTCTACACAAGGCTTTGAAATGAGATTCTTCTGGTGTAATGGCGCCACCATAAGATCGTAGCCAGAACTGATCTGGGCCCAGAAATCTTGCTTTACAGATTTCTCCAGGTACATGGCTTATGTTTACAGATATTTGTAAATAATAAAATAATAGTAATAAAAGATAACATAATAATAATAAAAGATTGATGCTTCTTTATGGTGCATTATGAACTGAAAAGTATTTGAGAATTTAAAAAAGATTGGAAATAGAGAAGTCTTTGCTTATTGTTTACAGTGGAAATTCAGGTTTTGTCTAACTTAAAAGACTTTGTGGCAACTGAAGAAACAGTGAATTAATGGTATCATAAAACTCTGAAAGCTGAACATAATCTCCTTTGGTTTTGATCATATCTGATGCCTAAAAAACATATGAGAGAAAGGATGTCTCTGAAGGCTGACTTTCTTAGGGACTCAGCACTCTTGTCCCTTCTGTTATGGTGTGAGAACTCACTATGCAATTTCTGGGACTCCAGCAAAACCTGTGAAGACTATTCTTGACATTCCAGATGTTTCTGGAACCCTTTTGCCAGATGATAGTGGCAGCAACCAGGGCCGGTAACAATAATATGTCTAAGGACCCTAACCCTAACCCTAAATTATCCTCTCCCAGATTTTAGGAACTTAAAATGTAAATCATCTGGTCACCTGGCATTTCTTTCCCACTCTCAAACACATGCAAGTCCTTGGGATGTCAAAACTACAAATACTTTTTACTAGGGAAAAACACAACAATCCAAGAGTTGCACAAAAATAAAAATGAACAAAACCCATATAATGGGTCTGGCCTACACTGCAGCTCCAACAGTTAATTGCCTGGCTTGTTGAGGCCCAGAATATTTATTCACAAGACAATCCTCACCCACCTGAGCACTCATTCACAAAGCCAAATAGATGTAGTGGTAGAAAATGGGTGAAGCTGGTGGGAAGAGATTCCTCTCACCCCATAAACACAAAAATTGCAGCCCTTTTGGTGAAACAGAACAAACAAACAAACGTATCAATATGGAAATGTGGCCATGGCACCTCATATGGGAGCTTTTGCTCAGGTACTTCATGTTGTCATTCTCCCCATAGTCCTACCTCCCTGGTTAGACTACATCTCACATAATGCATCACTTCTTTTCCTCTGGTGATGGGAAGCGGGTCATTGTGGGACCCCAGCTGAAAAGCCAATTTTCTGTTGAAAGTGGACATGAAGGGCTGGCTCCCCACTTGTCTGCTCCAGTCTAGCAAAGCCCGAACCACCAGTTCAGCTCCAACCTATAGTTACCTGGTCTGATTCCATAAGGTCAACATCAAGTCAGCTGCTGCCTGTGTCCAGCCATGGTAAAGTCAGTTCAGCAACTTTCTGGTCCTGTCAAGCAAAATCTGCTGCTCCTTTGCTTAAACTTGGCTCTGCAGATTCCTCCTTCTCCTCCACACCATCACTTCCCTCACATTCTTCTAGTTCAATCTAACAGAACCTCTGGCTGGTAAACGCAAATCAGAGCAAGAACACTGCAAGATGCCCTCATTTCTCAAATGGTATCCATTACTCTAGTTGGGTTCTCTATCCGACCAGAATCCACTGCTTTTCAGCTCATGGTGACCAACCATCTACAAAAGCTAGGGTGTATCTCTTACACGAGTCATATGCCTTTTCATAAATGCAGTTACTTAAGCAAACTATTACTGTTCTTAGAATCAGAACTAAAATGCCAAATAATACAACAAAATGCACCCTATGGAACTATGGGTAAGCTTTATTATAATCATATAAATAAAGCCTGGGAGCCGGTAGTCTACTCTTTCTCCATTAGGGGAAGCAGAGAGTTCTAGCTTTCTAAGGCTTCTAACTCTGGGGCTTACATTTCTAAAAGGAGGAAACAACTAAAAAAACAAAACAGAAAATCTTTCAGTCCTTTCTGAACATCATAAAGAAGCAAGAAAAAAATCATAAATAATTTTTTTTTAAAATCCTTTCCAGGTCACCTTTTAAAAGGGTTATTTTAAAATACATCTTTCATGCTCATTTTATTGAAATCCTGTAGGGAAGTTGCGCCATGAAATCTTGAATCTACCAGTGTAAGGATAGCATTATTCCTGAACTGTGCAAATGAACTTATTGAAGTTATCTTCTATTGATAGGCATCGGCAATTAATTTTAGAGACTGCAATTCAATGAATGAAGTTTTTATTGCCTGTTATATGAATGGCCAGACTGTAACTGTTGTGTAAGTGGCTAATTTACAGCCCCAAACCGATTTTGGGTATAGGAAAATCTCATTTGAGAATGGCTATTCCTGTTAGAGGTAAATTATTTAAACAACTACATTCTTTGAAATTGAGATTAAAATAAATTCAGCTGTACAATGCATGTTGCAGTATAAATTTGATGGCAACCAGTAATCAGGAATAGCTCATCTACAAAATATTGTCTTGTTCAAAATAGGGGAAATAAAGAGAAAGATTTCAAATAACAAAAGAGGACCCAGCTGGCTAGAATTAAGTTTGAATCTAAAATAAGAACTGACAACTTTTGCAGCCACCGGAAAAGAACCTTAAGCAAGTCTTTAATGAGGACAAGAAACGGAAAGGTTTGAATAACTTTTCTTATCACATTATTTTTATGCCTCTGTGATTCTTTGTTCTGTGACAAAAAAACCCCATGAGAAATCTGTTCTCAGAGCATTTCCAGACTGAGCAGAAACAGAGAGTATAAACCTGTTTTTGGGGAGAGTTCTACCTTATTTTTGCGTATTCTACTGCTGTATAATTGTTTGGATTTGGTGAAACATCTGGTAAAACTTTGGGATTCTTGTCCAAACCAAATCTCTGAAGCTTCTAAGGAGTGCTGTTATCGGGATAGCGAACACCGTTTGGGAGATGGTGTTCCTACACCAACGGGAATACTTCTTTTGCCCTGGTAGGCTGCACCTATACTAGGGGACCATGAGGGCACACACTATTTTGTAAGTATAATGTAGACTACATGTGCCATGTCGACCTAGTTAAAGAAAATGAGATTTTCAGTAAATGATACATTTCGATAATCTCAAAACAAATTTTGCTAAAATGTGGTTTTAAAATATTGGTTAAAATTAAGTTAAAACCAGAAAACAGGCCCTTTCCAAACACTGTAAAATGGAAACATCGGAATTTTGAAAAACAATTGAAATGGTTTCCCCATTTTTTGACCTGCTTTACTCATGGGTTGAGTGGTTATCCCAGCCAGGGCAATAAATATTTCCCAAGGCAGTCGCACCTTACCGTACAGTCTCTCTCAAGATAGCAGAGGTGGAGTAAAGTCTTGACTCAGACTCCCCTAAAGTCACTGATTTCAGAGGGCCTTAGATTAGACCCTTACAGAGTTATTATTGGAAAGGACTGTGAAACCTTACATCAAATATTTTCCTTACTGTATTTCTCTATTTAAGGAGGTAGAGATGGGGCCAGCAATGGGTGTGCTGGCCTGGTTTGGGGATTTGGGTGCATGTCCCCACTCCACCACAGACTTTCACTCAATATCTCCATGCCTCAGTTCCCCATCAGTAAAACGGAGGTAACAGCATTCCTCTACTTCATTGGGATGTTGTGAGATAAACACGTTAACGATTGTGAAGCGTTCAAATACTATGGGAGTAAGAGCCTTGCCACTACCTCGGCTAGATTTGTCCCATTTTTATTTTACATAAATTTAGTTTTAGTGAGAGTAAAAAGAAATTGGACCTAAGTCTTATCTCACATCTTTTTACCAGTGTGACTGAGATCTGATTCTGTTAGGAGGAGTAACTCCAGACTTCAATAGTTACTCAATTTACACCAGCGTAAAGGAGACCTGTATTTGGAAAAAGATCATCTTTTTAAAATGAGCATCAACTGACGTACTGGCTTTTTAATGGTACAATGAATCTGCAAAACACATGCTGTCTACAAGCCTGTCTCAACAGCTCTAATCTTTAGTTGGCTTTATGTACACTTTTAAATGGCTGATCAGGAACACCTTTGATAAACTCTGCAAAACACTCATTATCCACTCTCCCAGCATCAAGTCACTGGCTCCCATTATTGCATTCACAGTAACGCATCTGCTTAGTTTATTCCATACATAAAAGGTCAACAACCTACCAGCATACTGCCCAGGCACATAATGCATTGGGAAAAAGAACTCAGAGGAGTTGCTTGCTGTAATTTCCTGCAATTTAAGGCTATTTATTTTTAAAACTTTTGCTGCCAACCCCCCACTCCGACTGTCACACTCTTACTGAATTTTACCATCAAAACACAGTAATTTATTAGAGATCAAATCCAACTGGTTATTTGAATGTCTTGGCTTTAAATACTACCCAGCCACTTTAGATGCACCACATCCTTGGGGCTCTCTGTAATTAATGTTGCTTAAGACAGGGACTATTTGTGAACTGTCTCATTTTAACCCTTTGCCGGAGTTGTGAGTGCAAAACTACAGTTAGAACCACGTTTTTGAAGTGTCTCGCAATGAGTGACCCACCAAATTGCGTGCACATCCATTGATACTGTGCAATCTCACATTTGTATGACAAGGTGGGGAAGTACATGCTTCACACGTTGATACCCCTAATTAGACTGTTTTGTGTGCTCAGACCATGCCTAGTTTGTACACAGGTGGGTATCTGTGGGCTCAATGGGTGCGTACCCTGGGTGCAGGCACACACATGCACGAGAGAGGGCTGTTTTGGGAACCACAGGATGGAATAGTAGAGCTGAGATTCCCTGGGAAAGGTGAAGGTGGGAGATTGGCACTATTGAGTGAGATGATGGGACCCTGAATATCCTGTGGCAGTTGCTGAGGGATTTGGAAGCTGTCAGATTGAATTCTGGGGCCAGAAAATTCTGCTGAAGCTGTGTGGTGTGTTTGGGCAGCTGGAACAGATTCTGTGGCACACAGAGGTACATGTGCATGTTTTCACCCGTGCTGGGGAGCTGACCAGTCGTTAAAGTATAACTTGATGGGCCCTAGAACCCTCCTAATCTCCGGGACCCCTTCCCGTATTGTCTGGGCCCCCTTCATGCATGCGCGGGCCCCAGCCCAGGTAGGCATTTGCAACCACTTCTCAGTACCACATGCATCGGTTATCGCTCCATAAAAATACTTATAATTTTATATGGCGTTTGTCTATAGCAATTATTGTCACAAGCTAGTAAACACTGCATAACACAGTAAGTGTTGTGATTAACAACGGTGGGGAGTAGGACCTGCCAGCAGCCAGGGCAGGGCGGAACATGCCTTCCACCAGATTTTTCTATTTTTAGGGGCCCCGGAACTCTGGCCCCTCAAATTTGTGGGCCCCGGAACTGTGTTCCGGAGCATTTCCATTTATTATAACCCCTGGAGCTGACAGAGGGAATATTGAGGTCAAAAGGCTTGAGAGCAGCTGGGTGGTAGTTGATCCTTTTCGCTCTGGCAGCAACGATCCTGATCATCTGTCCCAATGTAACCCAGCCCCCTGGGCTGCACGGCAGACAGCAAGCCCCCAAGAGGAAGCCAGGGGTGAGAGAAGTTGAGTCAGTGCCTGTCAACCTATCTCAAGAATACTCACCAATCTGGGAGCAGACTGAGTCCTTGACTTGAGAATTAGTTCTGCCAAGGCAGTAAGACCTACTTCCCTTTGTAGCCTATAAGACTAGCCTACTTGCCTTGCATATATAGACTTTTCCTTATAGATTTAAGGGTTATGGCTATAATAGGGTCATAGATTCATATTCAAATATTAAAAGGCTATCACACAAGAAGCCTGCAGCCCACATCCTGCAGGAAAAACTGATGCAGTTGGCCTACCCTTGGCTTAGAGACAGTATAAAGAGAGCTTTGACCTGCTCACCCCAGAGAAGCCACAAGGTGATAAAACATGAGGGGCCTTTCCAGCTAATGTCCCAAATAAACTGCAAACCCACAAAAATGGTTAAAAGAATTACCAGCGAAGAGAAATGAACCAGCTGAAAGAAAGATGTGAGTCAATAGTATGCAGAAACCTGCTAGCCTATAGAATAACCAGGTCCTAAATCTGGGGGTAAAGAAGCCATGTTTGGACTCAGAGGAAGAACCCATTTTGGTTATGGTATAAAAGGGATAAACAGAGTTACTGAGGTGTGATCACCAGCGACTCCTTTTTTTGAGATTCTTCTTTAGCGTTTGCTTTAGTTTGTTTTGTTCTTAGTATTGGCATTGTTTTGGGATTATTGGGAGCCACACTCAACCTGGCATTGTCAAACCCTCCACCCTCGACTTGAGTGTTGGGTCAACAGCCATCTCTCTCAACCAGGTCATCAAGGAAAGGTGTGAGTATATTAATCCAAAGCATACGTATATACCATATATGCCTTAAAATAAGACTAATTATAATCCATTTGATTATTCATTTTCTATCAAATAGCCCGTTGTTACCATTTACGCTATCTTAATACAATTATGTATAAAATGACACATATTCATTCAGGTATCCGTATGAATATTCTCACCATGCCCCTGAAGGGCCTTGGAAAAACCCTTTGTAGCCTGATCCCTGGAGAAGAACCCTCAATGACTTCTGATTAGATCCATAACCCAATCCAAATTACTAAACACCAGCAATTAGGCAAAAACTATAAAGACAGGAATTTTTTTCCTTGCCACACTGACATTTGCCATCCCTGGGCAGCTGTCACAAGCTTGTAAACTTGAGTTTTGATTGGTTTTTACTTGTGGTGGGGTTTTTTTTTTGGTTTTTTTTGTGCTTCTTGTTGTCAGATTGCCTTCCTGCTGCCATCCAGGACATGCCAAAGAGCCACAACTCCTTATCCAGATTCTGTAGAAAGATGCCCCTGACTTCAGCAGGTCTGCAAATGTGGGCTGAGTACAAGGGGCTATTTCTGCAAACTCTGCAAGCTTTTTCTTTGCACTAGAACTTTCCCCTTAGTGGTCTTCTGCTCTTAGTATTGAACAAGCCTTAAAAACATAGAGAATTATAGTCTGAATTGCACACGCTCCTCCCTCACCCCTCTGGAACTCAGCTGGAGGTCAGTGGGAAATGTATTGGATATTTTGTGTTTGTGTGTGGGGAAGAGAAAAAAGAAATAAATAAACTTATGGACAACTGCCTGTACAATGCTAGCATTTGGAGAGGCTTGTGTCTGTGTTCCTATGGGTGTAATTGTATTTACTTTGCTTATAGGAGTATTATGAGAATTAAATGAGTTTTGTAAGGAGCTTTTAAGACATGAACCATGTGAACTTGATCCAGCAGCCTTTACTCATGAGTACCTCAAACGAAGTCTCTTTGGAGTCAGTGTGACTGCTGGCTGCAGGACAATCCCTAAGAGTTGAAATTTATTACTGTACTGGAATTTGCCTATACCAGCATCAACTTAAAGGAAAAGCATTCTTCTTTCCCATCACACTTGCTTGAAATCTGATCAGAAAGACATATGAAGAGAAAAATATAGAAGACTAAAAAGGCCGTAATGGCTTGCAGAAAATACAGCTCTCAATGCCTTTGTGTAATTATTATAAGAGTGGAACATGTCTGGACATGCCAGAGTGCATCAGAGGGGAACAAGCCTTTGTTTAATGCGGTGCCAGGTTACCCATGCACCTCTTAATTTTGGCAACCTCTGTAACCATAGAAAACCATCATGTAGAACACATAGTCTGAAAAATGCAACGTCAGTTTCTCCAGATGTAAAAAAATCTTTTAATAAAACAAGGTCATATTTGCATTAGGAACACAACTTCCTTGCTAATGGATGGGCAAGCACCTTCTTTATGTTGACTTCGTACAGTCTTGACACTATCTTTTCAGAAACAAATAATTTTACTTCCTACTTTCGTGGGTTCCCAGTTGCAAAAGATTCTCCTACTGTTAAATAACTGATTACTTATTTTGTGGTGTATGCAACTTTAGAATATAAATTATTGTTTGAGTGCGAAGCAAGACATAACTTCCATGGTTCAGCCAGTTCATGCCATTTTAACTCTTGCTTGGTGAATGCAATCTCTGTTTAGATTAAGAAGGTTTTTTCATTCTTCACTCAATTAATCCTGAAGTTCCTGAGAACGGGACTTGATAAATAACGGTGTTAAACTGTCAGCTTTAGTTGCACTCACAAATGCATCCACAAAGCTTGTGGATTGTAAGCCTGCTCAATGAGATACACTCACTCTGATGTTTTGTCACACTCCAAAGTAGCATGTGATTATGTTATTACCCTGTTGCGTTTTCTATGGATGGACATAAAATAGCAAACAGCTGAACTAGAGAAATCCTGTGTCAAAAGGAGCAAAATATGGAAGTGATCACAACACTATAAAAAGAAACATATGTCTTAGGAAACGGTAATAAAGAAAACCAAATTGGCTCAATTCTTTCTCTTTCAAAAATGCCAGGAAGGGTCAGAAAACAAAGCAGTGGTACTATAGTAAAAGTATTATACTGCCAAGATTGCTGGAAGGTGATGGACAAATGTAGTGAAATTAACGAATGAAGTGCTTTGCCCAAGGTGCACAGTCGCTTTCTAGCTGGATACACCTCAGAAAAATCTCAGGAGCCACATATACACAGGAAGCCACCAATGGACTGAGGGAGAACATGTCACAGCCCCTGGCCTTCCTGGGTATGTTCGGTCACTGCACATATCCAATTGCCTGTGTCATGCAGCAGAAGGGACACATAGCCTTATGTGATTAACCCAAGGCTCGACAAAACCCGGGTGACAAGTTGCCAGGGCAACCAGGGTTTGTAGCCTGGCTTCAAGCTCCGCTGTGGAAATGGTGTGGAGGAGTGCCCTCCGGTGAGCACAACTCGAACTGCTAGCGTCTAGCTGGGAGCCAATTTTGTCGAGCCCTGGATTAAACTGTCTCACTGTCCAAATTATATTCATTTTTCAAACCCATTCCTTCTTCAAAAATTCCAACTGCTTTTGAGGGGCAGGGTACATTAAAAAGTCTTGCTACTGTCAGATGTTTGCAGGGTACTCTTCAAAAAACATTATTAAACATTAATAAAGATACATTTTCCTCAAGTCCTGTAATTACTTTATCAATAATACATTCTCAGTCTACTCTCTAACTATTAAATAGTGACAGCTGGGTAGTTAAACCTGTAGGAACTATGAATCATTTTAACCTGATTCTTTCATAAGCAGCTGGACTTCTAGTATGTTTCATAAGTTAAACACCACAGAGAAGCCTGAATTTTGAAAAAATATGTTCTCTGATGAATGTGTGTCAATCATGATCCCAGGGAATGCACTGTTTCTGTCATGGGATCCAAAAAGGCCCCTTTACAAATCAAAGAGCTAGGCTATTGCACTGGTGTAAATCTGGAGTAACTACACTGCTTTGGTATTGATTTATACCAGTGTTACTGAGAGCAATCTGGCCCATAGTCTTTAAGACGAAGAATAAGATATGTAAAGGTATTGAAGTGCCTAAAACGCAGATAGGTATTTTGAAAATACCACTAAGTACCGAATTCCTATTGACTTCCACTGAAATCAATGGGAGGTAAGTACCTAGGTGCTTTGAAAATCCCAACAGATGCCTATCTAGTCATACACAGCCCTGTTTCAGTTCAGGGAACTCGACTAGAAGATGACCTATTGAGAGCCCTTCTGGTCCTACATTTTATAATTCTGTCTATATTTTAAAATGACTCAGTACCTGTAACAATCCAGGCCTCAATGGCTTATAACCGCCTCTTCTCCATGCATGCAGATGCCTAAATATGGACTTAGAAAGCTAACTTTAGGCCCCTAGTTTTGAAAATGCTGGTTAACATTAACTTTACATTTAACAGCAGCTATTGCTAGGTTGAGATTGGGAATTAGGTGCATTTGCACCTGTCTCTTGTTCTGGTTCTCCAAACACTTCCTTGGGTCAAACCCTATGTTGATGCTGCAGCAGCATTGATTTCTATGCGTTACTTTAAGGGGCTGATTGAACAGTAATGATTGCAATAGGGACACTGGGTGTGCCTATGATATATTCAGTCCCTAGTGCTCCAAATAGCATTTTTGTCCCTGGGCTGCTCTTTCTATTACATTGCAAACCCATCACTGGGCAGGCTCAAGGAAGATGAGCTAAGAGGTTTCCAAGCAAGGTGCACTTTCTAAATAAATGACAATTTTACTCACGTTACGTATTGTATTTATTGTGGATTCACAGCAACCAAATTACACATCTACAGATTTAACAAAAAGTAGTATTTCTGTTTATTAATAACTTGCCTAAAAATCACAATTGCTTTGTTGTTTCAGGAGGTCAAGAACATTTCCTCTTCACATGCCAACAGCAGCAGCACAGATAGATTAACAAGAGGTTAAAATGAAAGTTTCTCCCTTTAGATGTAAAGGAGGAACCTTTAAGGCCAAGAATACAAGTTCACTGTCAAGTACATATTTACAAACAGAATTATCGCACAACTCTTTTTGATGGGCGCTGCATCCTCAGGGTATAATTATAGCAATTATCTGGATGGATCTTCTCATCAGTAACCTTTGACTCATCTTCTACAAACTGTCGCCCTTCATCATCACATCATGAAAGCAATGCATTGTTTCTACTCATTCGTCTGCTTCTGAGAAGGAAAGATGTATTAGGACAGCCTGCCTGTCTGTCTGGATGGCCTCCTGTAGTTAGCTTACATCTGCCAGACGGGATGGCAAGGGACCCGAACAAACAGCAGCTCACTGCTGTACTGTTCTTCTGACAAGCTGGAGATGGCAGGTGTCTTTACATTCAATCTAGTATGGAGTGAAAACAGCTGCATCGCTCTTAGGAGATCTCAAGACAATACCCCTTTATGAATAGAAAGCCTAGACATATGGCCTGATTTTCAGAGACAATGAATACCTGCAGCTCCCACGAGCTCTAATGGGACCTGTGGGTGCTCAGCACTTCTGAAAAAGTAATCTGTAACCCAAATCAGATCCCTGAAGTAATGACTTTGCACCAATGGAAGCAGGGACCAAAACTGGGCTTCTAGGGCTCATTACTGCAATTGTGGACAAGGTACAATTCCCATTAGTTTTCTGCAGCTGTTTTATTGAAGTAAGGCTTACAGGGTTTGCGCATTTCAAACTGAGCAGTGTACAGAGAGCTATGACAAATGATTAAGAGACATAATTGAAAGAGTACAGCGTGTACCATGCCAAGGAATAACCACTGTAAACGTACATTATATTCTATAACTTTCATCCTACAATGAAAAGTTGCTGATGACTGTTATAACAAAACAGAAAATTCACTTCTGCCAGAATGGGAGGACATTTTTGCTCTCTAAGTACACAATTCTCCCAGATAAAGGGTGGCAGTTAGAAGAGTTAATTATAATTGCCATTTAACTACTACCTACCATTTGACTAGTTGGTATTAATAAAGGCAGGGCTCTTCCTTATCAAAGCATACAGCTCTGCCACTCTTTCTCTGCATTCTTACCCTTACCAGTCGATGTTGCTATGTGAACAGGGCAAGGGGAAAACTAATAATTGATGGAATCTAGAAAAACACAAAGCTAAAATAGAAAAATAATTTAGATGTAACGAAAACAGTCGCTTGACAAAAGACGAAACTAAATTCTGTTAACTGTCAAATGTTAATTAAGAATGAAAATAGATTGAACCAAAACTGCTATAAAATTCTTTGCCATTTTATAACGGTCACACAGCCATAATGCTCAATAAGAGTCCAACTGTTTCAGTGACTAACCTCAAACAATAGGGGACTGTTTAAAAAAAAACCCAACAAACACCACCACAGCAGGGAATGAAGTTTGTCTGAAAGAATACTATATCAACGTAAATTGCTTTCAAACACTGATTTAATTTCTCAGACAAAATGTCACAAAAACCTAGATGTTAAACTGTACCAGTGGAGGACTCTCTTGGGGCAGTATACCATGAAAACAACTGTGGTTAAACGCTATCCATCTGGGAATCCACCAGAAACAGCTTGTATTCAGCGTGACGGCCAGCAGAATGGTTCTCTAAATAAGGCTAGCTAAACAAATGACACCTTCCGAACTCTACCTCATTTGATTCATGACAATCTGCATCTTAATTATGAACTTCCCAGGACCACCAAGATATTAAACTGTCTTCACATTTTCTTTCTTATTAGATATTAAAATGCAGCAAGCTTACCCGTGCTCTTTAATCACACTATGCTGTAGCCATAGCGCCTTTATAACATTTTAAGGGTTGACCTTTAAGATACTTATAAATGTTATTTCTATTCTGATTGGTGGCCCTGAAAGCAGCCCACAGTATTGGCAGAACATTGTATGTTTCCACACACCATTGTGTTCCTGGAACTCAATCACCCTGGCCTGCAATACCTACGGTTTGTTTCTTGTGGGATTACCATCTAGCAATACCATCCACTAGTGGACTGAGCATAGGATTACTATCCAGATAGTTCTGAATTTTAATTTTAATCCCATCACAGCTATTCCTTTCTGTGACTTGGACTAGTCAACCTATAGGGACCAAATCCATCCCTTTAGCTAAAGAAAAAGGAATTAAACCAGACATTACTTTGATCTTCCACCTCTCATCTTTCCCATCTGTACAATGAAGATAACACACAACGTAGGTGAGATAGGATCTTCAAAATGTCGTTTTAAAATTGCTTCAGTCAATTACCATTTTTTGTCTGCACATTAGTAGCAGTTTAGCTACCAGAGACTTGTATTTGCTTATTGTGCCACGGGGAAAGTGTGTAATGTAGGGTAGAACACAGGATTGATATAGCAAAAGATCTAGGTTCTATTCCCAGCCATTAAAACGTCATTTCAGCTCTCTTTGTGTCTCAATTTCCGCATCTATAAAACTGCAATAACGGTATTTATATCCTTTGTAAAACACTTTGAGATCCACAGAGAAAACAGGCAAGCACTACGTATTATTAAAGCAAACAGAATGAAAGACGGAAGAAACGATTAAGATGAAGTAACTCTTCATTTTAGTAATCTTCCTTGTTACTTTTGTATAGACATATTTCAAAGGGAAAACGCTTTGTATGAGAGCACCTCAGGAAATCTTACTTATCCATGTGGGGGACAAGGGAGGCCCTGTCTACCATTTTAGGGCAACATTTTGGGAGTTCTCCCAGCATTGCTCTAGCCTTGGAGCAACTCCATTTGTGCAAGCAACAGTGTGAACACGAATGTAGAGAAGCTGTGAGCATTGTTACATCCTTGACACCCTGACTTGCTCCAGCGAACCTGGGGAAATAGGTGCAGCTATAGCCTCTGGTGCTTTCCCAGGCTTGTTCTTCTACAAAAAGAGACAAACATATGGAAAGGGGCGGGCCAGGGCACTAAAGAGCAAAGAAAATGCAGCTTTGGTTTGCCACGTTTGTAGTTGAGTTATTGGAAAGCTCCAGGCACAACATACAGCATTGCTTTGGGCTAGTCAGAGGAATCTCAGCCAAGTTCCGCATTGGACCTCTTTGGCTAAGCTGCCAGGAAAGATGTAAAAAGTATAAAATATAGAAGGACACTGACACACAAGGAAGGGAGCAGGAACCTTAGATTCACACCTCAGGAGTTGCTCATGTAGATGAATATCACCCGAATCTCTCCTCATCTAGTGCGGTCAGGACATCTTTTAGGATCAGGAAAAAGGAAGGCTGATGGTAAAAACCTACCCCATGTGGCAATAATGGTGATGCTCCATTCTCAACGTATGTGCAGAACAGCTTGCCAAGTACTCCACAGAAAACAGATACCTAAAAGAGGTGACAACTTTGTATCCAAAACTCTCAATTCGAAACGAGCAGCCAATGGTTGATATGTATACACTTCACCTCACCGTACGGTCTGCTGTGATAACAAAACGGGTTCTTCGCTCCTCGTTTTGAATTCCTAATTAACAGTCCTCGTAGCGCCGATAAAATTAGTTTACATCATTTTTTGCCTTTGTTTTGTTCTCTCTTTTAATCAGTTCTACATAACTCGTTAAAATGATCCACCTCTCACTTTTCACCTGCTACGGGCAATTAAAGATTTTGTTACAGGCCAGAGATTCTACTAACATTACCGACATCTCAGGGGTTTTGAGGCTTAGTGAATGCTCGCACAGGGCTTTGAAGAGATAGCAGAAATGCTAAATATCTGTTTTCTTAGTTAGAAAAAAAGACATGACTAAAACAGTCAAACGGGTTCACAGATGTAATAAAACTGTAATCTTATATTTTAGTAACTCCAGTACTTAAATACGTCATGTCCCTATTCTGTCCTCTGTTGCTTATTAGAAATTCAATTGTGTTTAATTAAGTGATAGTTCTGTAATACCAACAAATATCACCTAGGGACCAAGATGAAGCTACACCATTACTTAATAAATCACTAAATGCAAGATTTGAATCAACATAAACCTTGTATTAAAACCTTAGAGCAATCTCATTCTATGTATGCACATCCCATGGTGGCCAACAGAAGTTGTGTGTGACAAACAAAATTAAAACCCCAAACTGTTTAAAAGCAGAGCTTTAACCATTGAATGTCTGCCTTACTCTAATTTTACATCAGTGTAATTGCACTGAAGTCAACTGGAATTCTACAGTTGGCAATCAGGCTCTCAGTATACTTACACTGTTGAGAGTTATTCACCCTTAGTAAATACAGGAATATAAGATTATTACTGAATTAAATGGGGCTCCAGCTAGTTGGGCATCTTGTCACCAACTGCCATGCACGGCAGAAGAACATGCAAGAAACCACATAATGGACAATTACGGAATAACCTGCTCATTTATAAAGTTTCACCCTATCCCGCGGAGTTAGTGGTTAGTTTTTGCCCTGAAGCATAGGGTTTTATAACCCTTATACATTTTTTATTACCAGATTATCTATATCATTCTTTTTTTTTAACCCTAGTACGCGCTTTGCTTCAGTTATGCAGGTTAACTATCTCATGACCCACGGCTTACGCCTGACAAATAGTTTTACATACATTCTTAGTGCTGTGACCTCTGGGCAGGGAGGACTCGAAGCTTTTCCCCCTTGCGCACCCGTGCAGATGACTAGCACAATGGCAGTGACTCTTCTCCTTTGTGCAAGGTCAGCTCCACCCTCCATGCTAGTATAAGATCTATAGCCGAGGTATGCACGCTACATCCTTTCCTAGGATGGTGCACTGGCTGTTCTTTCTGCACCTATTGCGCCTGCTCAGGGCAAAATCCCACAGAGAACTCTTGCTGTAGCTTTAATAGATACTAATCAGCAGGGTATACGGTTAAACCACCATAAAGAGGGGAAATCTGAAGGACCCCTTAACATTTTGAATGAGACCTTCGCCTCCTAGTGCGTGATCAAACACTGCCATCTTAAGGAAACCATTGTTATTACTTCCCTCCTCATGCCAACATCCAGCACAGTCCTTAATTCAGCACTGCTGTGCAAAAAAGTATTTGTTTTCAAACATACATCCTTCGCCTGTCCTTTTTCTGACAGCAGGATTGGGTAGCTTTCCATACATCATTTTAAATGGGTTGTACATCTGTTCGGGGAAGATTTCAGGCTTGATGGTCAATTCTGTATTTTATTCTTTTTGCAGCCTTGTATTTCATATGTTAATGCTCTGGAAGTAGCTATGCATCCAGGTATCAGATACATTTTATGCTTGGAGCCCAATTTAAAACAAACATACACATACCACTGTTCTTTTAACTTTCTCCTACTGGATGTGTGTTCTACAATCATAGACTGTAAAGTCAGAAGGGACCAATATGATCATCTAGTCGGACCTCCCACATAATGCAGGCCACAAAACCTCACCCACCTGCTCTTGTAATGAACCTCTAACCTATGACTGAGTTATTAAAGTCCTCAAATCATGATTTAAAGACTTTAAAAAACAGAGAATCAACCAACAAGTGAGTCATGCCCAATGCTACAGAGGAAGGCAGAAAACCCCCAGTGCCCAAGCTAATCCGCCCTGTGGGAAAACTATTTCCCAACCCCAAATATGGCAATCAGTTAAACCCTGAGCGTGTGGGCAAGTCTCACCAGCCAGTCAAGAAAAAATTCTATGTAATAATTCAGAACCCACCCCATCTAATGCCCCTTCCCAGGTCACTGGCATATCTATCACCAGTAGTAAAAAATGGACAATTGACAAACTAAGCCGTCCCGTCATATCACCCCCTCCATAAATTTATCAAGCTCAGTTTTGAAGGCAACTATGTTTTTTGCCCCCACAGCTCCCCTTGGAAGGCTATTCCAGAACTTTACTCCTCTGATGGTTAGAAACCTGCGTCTAATTTCAAGCCTAAATTTCCTGATGGACAGTTTGAATCCATTTCTTCTTGTGTCCACACTGGTGCTGTATTCAAATAATTCCTCTCCCTCCCTGGTATTTATCCCGCTGATGTATTTATAGAGAGCAATCATATCTCCCCTCAACCTTCTTTTGGTTAGACTAAACAAGCCAAGCTCTTTAAGTTGCTTCTCATAGGGCCGGTTTTCCATTCCGCGAATCATCCTTGTAGCTCTTCTTTGCACCTGTTCCAGTTTGACTTCATCTTTCTTAAACGTGGGGGACCAGAACTGCACGCAATATTCCAGATGAGGTCTCACCAGCCCTTGTAGAATGGTACTAACATCTCCCTATCTCTACTGGAAATACCCCTTCTGATGCACCCCAGTACTGCATTAGCTTTTTTCACAGCTGCTTCGCATTGGCGACTCATAGTCATTTTCTCCCATGAAAGCTCATGCGATAAATAAATCTGATAGTCTTTAAAAGTGCCACAGGACTCTGTTGTTTTTCTGCAATAAACTAACAGGCTACCCCTTGGAACTGGACTTCACAGTCATCCTGTGATCAACCAGTACGCCCAGGTCCTTCTCCTCCTCCGTCACTTCCAACTGATGTGTCCCCAACTTATAAGAAAAGTTCTTGTTATTTATCTCTAAATGCATGACATTGCACTTCCCGTTATTAAATTTCATTCTATTCCTAATACTCCAGTTTACAAGGTCATCCAGATCTTTCTGTATGATCCTCCTCTGTATTGGTAATACCTCTCAACTTGGTGTCATCTGCAAACTTAATTAACACATTCCCACTTTCCCATATAGAAGCCATCAATCATTTCAAGGAAGAATATTCCTTATTTTTGTGGGGAAAACTCAGGGCTAAGCTTTTCTACTCTCTCTTGCATAGAAATGCTCTTCTTCTATTTGTTACAACTGCTTGGAGCTAGATAGTGGCCAGGCATGTATAACAATTTCCTCGCACTAGACCCATTAAAATATATTTTCTGTTGTGCTGTATTGCTAGTGCAGGCCATTAACATTTGTAAACACTGAGTCATTCCCAACAAGATAAAAACCTTTTGAAAGAACCTCTCAGAAAATTTGTTTTTGCAATTTTTGATGAGACAGTTGCAAATAGTTGTGCTTTTTAGACTGAATTTTTAAGTAGCCTTAAGCTAGTCTCTGATTTTGTGGGAACAATAACATGTAGTTGATTAAACACCTGATTTGCAGATGCACACATCTGCAACTGTAAATCAAATCACTGCCATCTAAATTCGGGCACCTACACCCAAAAGGGATTGCAGCCCCTGAGAAAACTGCAATTAGAAAATTGCAAATATGAAATCAGAGGTGATATTTTCCCTATGGTTAATTGTCCATTCAGTAACAGCCAACCAGCCGTCGCATAAGAGCAACTTTTGTTATGTTGTGATGTCACACCCAGAGCAGAGATGGGGAGCATGTAGGATTAATATCCTCCTCCCCCTCGCCCCTCCCAAACTGCATCTTTTCATTTTCCATTCCCTTCCCAACCCTTGCCCTTTAGCACAACACCAAGGCACATAGCTTTGTCCCCTTGCCCTGCCTGACAGAGCTCAGGTGGACAGCGTGTGTAGAGGGGAGGGTCTGGAAGAGAGGGATTGGGGGGATGAGAAAGGGAGCAGCAGAGGCACAGCTGGAAGGTCTCTTCCTCCATTCCTCAGTGTCTGCCTTACAAGGTTGGGGGTGGGAGGTCGCTATTTTGCAGTGGGGAGAATTGGAGACACCCACCCCCCATAGTACATCGAGCTGTCCCCTCCATCTTGGTTGTCGGTGGCAGGGTGTGCTCTGTCTCCTTCTTCGCACTGCCACCCCCACCGCATTGCAGGCTTTGCACATTGCCTTCCCCATCAATCTCTCCCTCACCAAGGTGGGGCAGAAAGCTGCCAGGAGGAGGATCCTGTCTGTCCCCAGCTGCCAGGCTTGTTAACTGGCGGCTCCACTACCCCACCCAGTGTTCCTCTACTCCATTCCTACCACACTTGGGGTTCTCTCACCACACCCCCACGTGGCTGCCCCCCCCAAACACTTCATATGTTTTTGATCAGAGGACACTCCCATAGCAGCATCTGCCACATAGAACAACATAGCAAAAGGGTACTGATATGCTGGTATTACTGAACGTCTACTGTATTGCTTTTTTTTTAATCAGATACCTCAAAACTAATACTTTGTAAAATGTTAATCCTAACCTGACTCAAGTCACAGGTAAAAAAAGTACCTAAAAGCCTCCATCCTGCAGTTCTTACTCAGACAGAACCACCACTGATTTCATTGAAAAGTGGAATCAAATTAGGGTGAATGTCAAAGACTTCAATTAAGAACAGACTCCTCAAAGAGTCAAAGCATTCTTCCTTCAATCTTCAAAACAAGCCATCACTTTCAATTTCTAAATGGCTTACATGATAACACATAATGAGCTCATAAATAAGAGAAATTTTTTTTTTTATTTCAAGCAGTCTGATTTTCCAGCTTAGGAGAACAAAGAAGCCAAATATGTAATTACTCTGATTCAAAATAAACCATTAATACATAGAAAATGGTCAAACCATTTACACAACATTGTGAAGAATTTTAAACAAACCAGCCAACGTTCTAATTTTCAGATGAAGAACGTTAACGTTACTGCATGCTAGGCCAACGACAGCATTCAAACTTTCATAAGAGAAAGAAAACCAATCTTAAAATCTAGTTCTTGTGAGGTGATCAGCATTAACTACAAGTTTATGTGAAATGGGTAAACATTATCAATAGGCAAACTGCTGCAAAATATGAATACACAGACTATGAATGTGAACACCCACATAACACTGTTATTATGGAATAAGGATTAAACAAACTAACAAGGTTAACTGCTTCAAATACACCACCTTTCCAATGATACTTACAAGAGAAAACTGGATGGCATATCGGATTGCTTATCAAAGCCATAACTACTATAATACAGTAGGTATATTGGCTGTTATAAAGACTAGATTTTGCCCTGTGGTAGCATGCATCACTCTGAATCACGTTAACCTAGATATTCCAGTCTGCAGTGTGACAAGTGCCGTCAGCCAGTTGCTGATCACCACTGACTCTTAGACGTGGTGGTGCACAAAATGGTGAGGTTGCTTTTCCACCTTTTGTGGTAGTTGAGCATGCTCAGCACATCACAGGATCGGCTGGATTTTAGAGGAGTGTAGGCACTACAATCTATCTAGCAATACCTGGTCCATAAAGAACAGGAAAAAGTTCTTAGTGTATTAACTGAAAATAAATATGCATTTATTACCCGCCTAAAAGTAACAAAGCGTGTAAGAGTTCTTCCACACGTGAATACTTAAAAATCCCATTAACTTGGAAGGCCCAGAACAGAAGAATCTTCTTGTCAGGGCTGCAAAAGTACAGTTAATAAGGATAATTAAAAAAAACTTATAGTACATAATTAGGTCTACATGCAAAATATAAGTGGGGTATCAGTTTAAATTTACAGTATGTATTCTTTGTACTAAAATATTTTCCTTTAAGAATATTAGAATTAGGATGTCAGCCAACTAAAATAATCAAATTCTGCATTTCTCCTCAGGCAAAAACCCTTGCTGAAGTTTTGATGATGATATTTTGACTGAGTAAAGACAGCAGGCTTTGTAATGCTCATAAAAACAATCCAAATATAACACTTTCCATATCCAAAAATCAAATATATATATATATATATATATATATATATATATATATATATATAATTTGTTCATTATGACTTGTCATTAAAACTAATTTTAAAAAAGCTTGTTTTCACTGAAAATGCTAGCGTGTTAAAAAGAATGTATTAATATTTTGAGCACGCTTTCAAATATTAGTTATAGCAAAAATGAGTAAATAATGCAGAAATTAGTTTTGCTCAGTGTATAACTAATCAATAGTACTTTCTATGATTATTCATCACGAAGATGAAGCAGTAAGGCTGTTGTATAAGTGGTGATTCCTAAAAATTGGTAAAAGGCCAGAATAACTAGAATTCAATTGCTTTTGCATACTGTATGTCCCATGAAAAGTATTTTAGCAATACTCGTATTTTATAAACACAAGCATACATTATTAGAGTCCTTATCCAAAGTGCTTTACGTCAATGGGAATCTTTCAAATGACTTCTGTATGTTTTAGAACCAGTCCTAAGTATAAACCCATTCTTATACTCACACGCATGTAGCTACATTCAAGACAGCTATTCAAAAAGCAAACTAGAAGAAAACAGTTAAGAAAATGAAAATTGCTACATTACATTCAATCACAGACCACCTAATGCTCTGACTGCTCTACTGAAGTGGTTATAAAGGTCTGAATGATCAAAAGAAAAGCAAGAGGCCTGATTCTCCTGCCACCCAAGCAATCAAGAATGCTTCAACAGAAATCAATGGAGTTACACCCGTGTAAAACTGGTGTGAAATGGGAAGAGGCCAGTTTTGAGCCTTGGTTGTGTGGGCTACTGTACATTATATAAGAAGTATCCTTATATATATTATATTAATTATATATTAAAGTTAATAATGTTACAATAAACTTACTTGTAAGGTATCCAGGTACACATCATAGTTCTCAGATTTATTTAAAAAAAAAAAAAAGTACTATACTAGGTTAAAACAGTACAAATTTGTTAAAATCTTTAGTGTTCCTAGAGAAGGCCCAACAGGGCTCCTTGTATCAAAATAATCTTGTCTTCACAATGTGCTCATTGTGACATAAATGCAAACAAGATGAAACTCATAAGGATCTGGATCTGAATTTGACAAGAGGAAAGAACTACGGAGGAATAAATCTGCTTGAAAATGACAAGTCAGTAACTATATCCGGAAGAAAAATGAGAAGTAAATTGAATATAATCCAACCTACTTTTTCCATAGCCTCGTCTGAAGATGCGTTTTTCTTTGACACTGATGTGAACTTATTAGAACATATGTGGCTTCCGTGTAACTTCAGCTAGTAACTTTTCAGCAACTTTTAACGAAGATATGCCATGTATTACAACCCACATGAAAGAACACAAGATAGGAGAACCTCAAGAGTTTGAAACCAATACCTTCCTCAGCTTACCTCCCTTAACAGGCTTTCAGATTTGCACTAGTATACAATCTGACATTCTGTACATTAACAATAGAAATCAGTACTTGTGTCTGCGTTATTTGTCCATCATGTTGAAGATCATTTCACAAGTAATTTCTGTTTCCTGCTCCCTCGCCGTACTTGTTTCTATTTCATTTAAGACAGGAACAACCTCACTGGCACAGCATTCAGTGTTCTCAGAGGAAACATCTTGAAATGAGCCCAGGTCTACAGCTTCACAGAAAAATTAAATATCACAATTGTCAACAAAAGAAAGAATTAACTACGAAGTGAGTTTGCCATTCTGCAGTTTTACTGTGGGGGGAAAGCATTTTCAGTGTCTATAATGCACCACTACTTTTTTTATTTTAAAGTCTCCAATTTTGCAGGATGAGTACATTCTCTTATAAACGTCACACTGCTACTACTGGGATTTGTTCTTTACTTCGGTGGTTCAGTTTAGTTTTAATGGGTAACAATCGATTCTAGTGAGTGGCACCAACGATCTAATCAGCATAGATATAACATTAGATAACGCAGGCCTCAACAAATGCATGTTTCTGGTTGCCATGGTAATCAGTTTTAGCAGCCTGGCACCTAGCTCCACTGCAGAAAATATAATGGAGGAGTGCCCTCTGACGACTAAAAGTAAAATTGCTGGTGCCTAACTGTGACCCAATTTTATCCACCCCTGATGTAACTGGAGACTTACATCGTTCTCATATCCATGGCAGACTGATGAAGCGGGAATTCTTTTTTAATTTTTTTAAAATTAATTTTCAACAGCAGCGGCCCAGCATGTTTATTCATCAGCCATAAAGACGCCCACATTGACTTATAACCTGAGCAGGCATCTAAAGTTCTTGTGATGCTATGATCTTTTACGAAGCCAAGGATCATATGCATATCTGACAGTCAATATTCCAAGGGTGTGCGAAACACTCATCCTCTGCCCATGTTCAGTCAGAAATACTAACAACTGAAAAAAAGTCATTTAGACCCAGTGCTTAAATGTGTCAAATCTGTGAGAATTAAAGAATGGCAAGTAGTTGCATTCTGTCCCTCCTGTGCTTGCAGAGACTTTTTAAAAATTCTAGCAAAATGAATTCCTCACCCCAAGAACTGAGGATGCATAAAAATTCTCATAGGATGAATGCAGTAGACAACAGCAGCCAAGTCTACGCAACAGAAGCATTGCAAATACAAAAACACAAAACATACTAGGTCTGGGTCTACAATGGCATTTCTCTTTAAATCTTCAGCCACAACCACTGTGGCCTTACCAGTAAAGGGAGTGGAGGGAGCCCTAGGACAAGCCATCTGCTGATGTTCCACCTTGTGCCGTATTCATCAGACTTGGAAAAGTTCCAACATCATAACGGTCATTATTTGACATGTTATCCCAGTGGCACTATCCATACAGGGAGAAAAATTTAGTGTAGTCTGCCTGCCAATACATTAAGCATTGTGGTGCCTCCACATGCTTTAAAAAGGGTTGGACTGTTCAAACTTGCAACAGATCCATGAGCAAGTTCTTTTTTGTGGTGCTACCTTCTTGCACTTCAGAATTGAAGCTGAATTTTAAAAAAATTATTAAACGGCTCTCATGACTGCACAGATAACCTTCAAAATGTGAACAAAGTTGAAACCAACAGAATGTGATATACTGCCTCAGTCAAGGTGCTTGAGCTGCTGGCAGGTGTTCTTTGTTAGGGGTTCTCAATCTGGAAACTCACTTCCCTCCCTGGATGTGCCAGAATCCAGATAGCTCTCCAGACACTTTGTAAGGCTCACCCTGACTCCCACTCCCCAAGACTTCTGAGGAAAGTTAGCCACAGAGAAATCTAGGATAGTCCTTCTGTACATCTTCTGTTTTTAATTGATGGGATAGGTGTCCAGAGCACTGGGTGGGACCCTATTGTTGTATTTTTAAAAACAGAAATAATAAATAAAACAAATGTGTCTGCCAAAGCTTGCAGCCAGCCTGAAATAATAGCTTTGTGGTGTGAACTGTCTTATTCATCTCATGTTAAGTGAAGCCAAAATCTATTTCAAATAGTAATTTTTTGCTATTTCTCTGATGATCAAACACAAGAGAAAGAGGAGGAATGACTGAATTATGAAGACATGCTCAGTCTACCCTAAGCAGCATCCTCGTTTGGCATCGCATGGGAAAAGTTTGATTTGTAGTGCTCAGAGGTTTTCAGGTTAGTCCCTATTGCCTGCTGACTCACACTGATCTGCAAGAGGGCACTTGCTGTTGCCTATTAGGTGGTGATGTACTCATCCTTCTTGATTAAAGAACAGTGCTGAATGTGACCAGTGCTAGCAGGGAGATTGGAAGGCAACTTGCGTGAGGAGGGGAACAGCGGTTCTAGAACAAATAATTGAGCAATGACTCACACTCAGATGACTGGGTTTTCTGACACCCAAAAAGGTGTCTCTGAGACATTCTTCCCAAATTAGCACTTAAATTAGCCTCACTATGAAACATTAATTAAACCACAGGAGGAGAGTCACTGCTTTAGCCCTATCTCTTTGATTCCAATGTACCTGATTAAAGTCTAATTTATTAGCTGATTACCTTCTTGCTTCACATCATGTTTTAGGCTGTCACATCTCTTCCTTTTGTCCTGGCTTTCTTTGTGGAATGTAACAGCTTTCGCCCTCACCAATCCACAGCTTTCAGTGTGCTTATGCATATTATTCTGTTGGGATAATGAAGCACAGACATAGGAATGTAATATTAGTGCAGTTAGACAGTCTAACACAAAAAAAGACAAACATAGATGTTTAAAAAACAGGAAAAAAAATCCATCTCAGTGACGTGCTGCTTATCAAACTTCAGAAGACTGTTCCAGTAAAAGTTCTTAAATTCCACTTTAAGGGAACATTAGCAAGACTGGAATGCTTAAAAATCAGAGCTACCATCTTCGGTTGGTTCGGAAGTGAATAAAACGGTTTATAAAATAACAATTTGGGAAAGAAAATTGGACTAGCTTTTGAAGCTACTATAATCATGAGTCCCATGATAGGAACACTTCTTGTTGCTAACACAGTATCCTGTGTGCTCAGGGAGCCGGCTGAGATACAAATTCTGCTGGTAGCATAAGATTTTGAAGACCAGAATTATTATTCTCTTATTCATTTTGCTGAACTATTTCTTGTATTTTCAACTTTCCATATTTTCTCAGTTTCTTCCATTTGTCTTTTGAGACCTACCCATGTGTCTTCCATTTGTCTTCTGGGACCGATCCATGACACTTTCCAGATATTGTTTCCTATTCTCCTGTTATTTTCTATCAGTAGACTATTTGCATTAAATCAGTCTTATTAATTCCCAACTTGCAAAGTACCAATATAATTCCTGAAACGAACACTTGGCCTCTATTTTAATATAAAGTAGCAAATTATTTGATGTGAGATCTGGGAAAAGCCTATTGCTGGCTCTGCAACAAGGAATTGCCAGGAGATTCAGTTCAGCTAACCAATCAGCAGGCGGCTTCTTTAAAACAAAGCGAAAGGTATAATCGAGATTCCTCAAGAGGAAGTGTCTTACCCAGCGTGAATAGCCCTTGCCACATTTAGGGCACTCATAAACAGTTGGTTTATAACTGGAATCATGGTGTTTCCGGAAGTGAACGGTTAGAAGCTGCTTCTGACGGAAGCATTTGCTGCAACATACACAGGTGAAGGGTTTTTCACCCGTATGTGTACGCTTATGCACAATTAAATGTCGTTCCTGAAACAAAGAAAACCATGTATTAAACATAACTTTCTGAGATAAGCAAGAAAACTGAAGTTCAAGAATGTTGCAGTTTCCTTAATTTGTCCTACAGAGTACAGGTACTGAAGGATACATAGGGTAAAATCTTGCTCCCGCTGAAGTCAAAGGCAAAACCTCATGAGGTTCAACAAGGACAAGTGAGAAGTCCTACACGTAGGATGGAAAAATCCCATGCACTGCTACAGGCTGGGGACTGATCGGCTAGGTAGCAGCATTGTAGAAAAGGACCTGGGGGTTATGGTGGACGGGGGTTATGACGGATATGAGTCAACAGTGTGCTCTTGTTGCCAAAAAGGCCAATGGCATATTGGCTGCATCGGTAGGAGTGTTACCAGCAGATCGAGGGATATGATTATTTCCCTCTATTCAGCACTGGTGAGGCCACATCTGTGTCCAGTTTTGGGCTCCCCAATACAGAAAGGATGTTGACAAATGAGAAAGACTCCAGCGGAGGGCAATGAAAATGATTAGGGGGCTGGGGCACATGACTTACGAGAAGAGACTGTAGGAACTAGGCTTATTTAGTCTGCAGAAGAAAAGACTGAGGGGGGATTTGATAACAACCTTCAACTACTTGAAGGGGTGCTCCAAAGAGGAGTTAGACTATTCTCAGTGGTGACAGAGGACAGAACAAGGAGCAATGGTTTCAAGTTGCAGCTGGGGAGGTCGAGGTTGGATATTAGGAAAAACTTTTTCACTAGGAGGGTGGTGAAGCACTGGAATGGGCTACCTAGGGAGGGGGTATAAGGAGGTATCTTTGGAAACATTTAAGGCCCTGTTAGACAAAATCCCGGCTGGGTTAATTTAGAGTGAGTATTCCTGCTTTTAGCAGGGGGTTGGACTAGATAACCTCATGAGGTCCCTTCCAACTCTAAGATTATATGATTCTCTAAAACTTCTGCTGACTTGAATGGTACCAAGATTTTACCCCATGTGTAAAACAAACAAGGATTCCAGTGGCACAGAACTCGTTTGTTTTCCTGAACTAGACTAACATGGCTACCCCTCTGGAACATGTCAATGTACACAGCGCCCCATGGGTAGTATCACTTGGAGGGTGGCGCTCGCTGAAGTAAGGTGTTAAGGTGTTAGGAGCTGAGTATTGAGATTTTAGTTTGTATTTTTTCTAAATTTTCTCACCTTATCAGAACACTAAAGAAATAAGTTCCAAAGGGGGAGCCGTGTTAGTCTAGGTCAGCCAAACAAACAAGGAGTCCTGTGGCACTTTTAAAGACTAACAAATGTATTTATCGCATGAGCTTTCGTGGGAGAAAAGTCTGACAAAGTGGGATTTTCTCCCACGAAAGCTCATGCGATAAATCTGTTAGTCTTTAAAAGTGCCACAGGACTCCTTGTTTGTTTTAAAGAAATAAGAATATGTTAATTATTTTACTGAGCAATGACTGAAAGAATGGTTGGAACAAAACAAAACAAAACAAAACTTTCCATGGGGAAAAAACCTCAAGAGAATATCAATTGTTTTGATTTTTTTTTAAAGTGTTACTTCAAGGTTGGTGGATTCTTGAAGACCTCACCTCCTACTGTCTATTGGAAACTCCATACCTGCTGAGTTTCCTGCAGTGGGATCCACTGATAGGAATCTTTGCATGAACCTCGGGAGGCACTGAATGAAACGGATCTCTGGAAGGGAACAGTCTACACTACCTCATCAGGGCCTATGTATAAACGGCGCCAATGACTAATCTTTAAAAGAGATTGCTGCCTATCCAGAAAGCACACCTGCATATTGCAGTTTCAAAAAACAACAGCAACCTCAGATGTGTGAAGAATCCTCTTCAAGGTCTGGCTACTGAAGGAGTAACCCTCCTTCCATGAGAAAGATAGCTGACTATATAAGCGAATACCTGTGTCACCTTTTCCCCAGATAAGTGATAACAGATGAGTTCTGGAGGCAAAGTTGTTTTAATTCAGTAAAAAATATTTAAAATTAATAAGCTGAATGAATACCAGTGAAAACCCATTTTACTTAGCTATAAGTATTTTTTAACATTTGTTACCCTGTTCATGGAAGCAATGGCAAGCTAAAGCTATACATGTTTTAATGATCTTAAAAGCCCAGTCTTAAAATATATACAGGAACCTTAAAAGTTAAATACCCCTTTCTAACTGCTAAGCATGCTTGTCTGATTGAGGATCCAGGCCTTTGATCCATATCTACAATTATCTTCTTTCTATAGTTTAATATCTGTTCTGGACTATGATAGGATCTTCCTGAAAAATCAACAGCAGAACAAATCACTAATTTTTCACACCCTTCCAATGACAGTCTTAAAAGCATTTAAAACAGAAGGCATCTCAGTGAAAGGATTCTGTGTGTTTTATACGAGTTCCTTTTAAATAACCTTACACTATCGTAACATGTTTAGCACAATTAAAAGTCTTCACAAGCCAAAGGGGTCATGTATAGTACCTACATTTCAGACATTGCTAATGTAAGGCTAATAATGGGGTTAATAAACTTATGAACAAATAAATGTTCTATAGATCATGTCTACACGTGTCAATCTTTAAATATGACAATTTCTAAATATACCCCAAGAGGATGAAAATTCATCACGGCTGGACTGCACATAGTTCTCTAATCAGAGTATCCAGCAATAATAGTTTATCTCTGGGTTGAAAAATATACTGTAAAACGATTTGTCTGGAGTGTACATAATTGTTTAATCACCTCACCCAGGAACAAAGCGAAGACTATGCTGTGCTTCCCTATACTAATGATACAGCAAAAAACTTATAAAACATGCAGCATGATTTAATTCTTGCTTTTTCATATGTCAGTAAATTCCTTCTAGAACAGAAATGAAATAGAGATATGTAGAAACACCTTCTGGGGACAAAAGGTCCAGTAAGAAGTTTTTTTTTCCACCGAGGCTAAATAAATAGAATCAACATGATTGAGGAGATGAACAATGCTGTGTAATGAAGTTTCTGAAAAGTTGCCTACATCTGTAACATATGGGTTACAGCTAATCTCTGTTCAAAAATGTAAATATTGTAAATAAATTAGGCAAGCAATACAGTATCCGAAGTCAAATTTTGCCTTATGAAAAATAACTACTCCTGGAACCCAGTCTTTCCTGAAATATTTATATTGCCTGGCTTCCAAGATATTTTTATAGGATACTCTTATTTGTTTTATAAAAATGGTTCCGATTGTAAACATTAATCTGTACATCAGGCCTCGACAAATCCTAGGCGCCAGGTCACCATGGTGACCAGAATTTGTAGCCTGGTGCCTGGCACTACTGAGGAAATGCAACGGAGTGCCCTCTGGTGTCCAAAAATAACATTGCAGGCGCCTTTACTAGGCAGTCAGAGGATTTGGCGGCATTTCGGCAGCAGGGGACTTTTCAGCGGCGAGGCAGCTAGGCGCCTTCCTTTGAAGCTGAGCACTTAGCTGCCTGCCAGTTTGATTAAGTCCCGCTCTACATGTTGATTACTACAAATAAAATGTAAATAAAGTATTTTCTTCTCATCACAATGGCAGTGAAAATACCTGCTCTTACTTTCTACTTTCCAACCAACATTTATGAATTATTTTTCATAAGCAAATAGTTTTAGAGTTTTTTGCATGGCTATTCTATCATTTATTCATAACCCAATTACCATGCAAATAGATATAACTACAGCCTATTAGACAGGCTGTGGTCACAAATAACTTTAGGATGACCAAAGCAAATATATTCCCAAAGCCAAAGCTATGCCACAGAAACATCATCTGAATAAGACATCCCACGCCAATTAATTTAAATACCTGCTTGCATGCATAACTGCACTGATCACATTTGAATCGCTTTTCGTTTCTGTGAGTTTTCTTGTGCTGAATAAGAGCATAGCGCTCATGGAAGACAGCTTCACAATAAGTGCACTTCATTGCCACAGCCAGGTAGGAATGCAGGTTTCGTAAGTGGACGCCTAAAACAGTTTTACAGGTGATTACATTCAAAAATGGTGGTAGCGCAAGATGGATTATTTGGTGCCCACAGTTTCAGACAAAGGGCTAGTCTGTGCACAGGAGGTGAAAGACAACTGACAAGGAACCTTCCAGGTGTCGTAACAAGCGCCATACAGGAGCCAAGAAAGAGTCTACCAGTATCATCTATGGGGAAATGACACAAAGAACCAGATTTTCAAAACGTATTTAGGTGCTTAGTGGGGTTTCCAAAAACACCAAAGCAGTTTAGGCACCTACCTCCCATTGAAATCACTCTGCATCTTTAGGTACCTAAGTATCTTTGTCAAAAAGCCATGTATATTGTGGGTACCGGTAAAACACAATTTTGAGCCAGACTGTCAATCAATTGGTGCTTGTTAGGTGATACTCTCTAAACAAAGACAAATTCCTTAAGTAAATACCCTACCGTATTCCTCTCGTGAAGAGTAAGTATTTAACTGATTTCCATTTGAGTTAGGCCTTTACTGGGCTCTCCAAATATGTCTAGGTGTTTATCTTTAGGTCCCTGAATACGTTTAAAAATTCAGCCCTTTATACCTCAGCCCACCTCATTCAAGCACCAGGAACACATTGTGGTAGCTTATCATTTACTCAAATCATACCTACATATAGTATATTTGTGATGAATGCATGAGACTTTGTTCAAGAAGCCAGACATATGTGAAGTACTGACCTCAATAAAAGCTTCTAAATGGTCAGCACTTTTGAAAATCAGGTTGGCACTTAAGTATCAATTTAAGACTCTAACTTCAGGCTCCAACTTTGAAAATCTTAGCCTTTCTGTATAAATTTGACTGGAACTTTGTCAGTTATATTGACGCATTTAGATTGTATTTCTAATGTGGCAGCTTGTTAATGAAACTGGTTTCTATGAGGTTTTCATATTACTAAAAACCCATCAATTTAAAAGTGAACTAAATGGACACTGAAAATTTTTCTGGTATCTGAATAAAGTACTGTTTCAGATACAGAGTTAGCATAATCATAATTCTCTTGGAAAATCATCTGGGTTTGTATTTTCAATACAGTAGCTTGTATAACTGAAAATTTAATCTGCATGATATCCAGTTTTCAATTATATTTTAAGCATAATTTTTCATGAACAGTAATGCTTGCAGGTGAGGGAAAAAACATGAATTTTATAAAGAATTTAGATATCTCCATCAGACTGATTTCTGTTCAAAATATAGTGGTTCACTTTCTGCTTGATGGGAAGAGACCCAAAGAGATAAAGGTCATTTCTATTTATTGTACACCATCATTTGCCATGTCACATGAATCTTACAGAACCTGAAAATAGCCCTGCTACAATTGCTTAGTGGAATTTAGAAGTTATACAGTACAAACATTGTCTGCTAAACATATACAAAAGCAAGACTAAAAGTTAATATATGCTTTATGAATTGATTATGAATGTGATTTCTTGTACTCTTTGAAGTCCCATTGTGAAATGCTTCACACTTCACAAACAAAGTTAAAGAACATTCAAGGACAAATACAAATGTACAAGCTGATCTTATATATTGAAGGATTTGAGTGCATTAAAGTATTCAATAAATTCAGAGCACCTCAGATTTCTGGTCAGACACCCACTTTTATTTCACTTGAGGGCGGGGGCTGTAATAGAATCTGCTCCTTCTGCCACACTGAGTTTCCACTAGCAGAGTATCTGTGACCTAGATTTTTTTGTTACCACTGGCACTCCAGAAAATGGATTCTCCTAATGTCAAAATTATTTAGTAAAATCTTGAAAATGTTAATTCTTGATGTGGAGCATTATAGCTGTACTAATCAATAGCAACCACAGGATGGCACCACCTCCCCTCAGCAGGAGAAATTCATGATTTTTTTTTTACTTTAATAATAAAAATAAGTCAAAGGACATTTTATAGCACTCAAACAGTAAGAAAAGATCCCAAATTCCCTCTGCATTTTGCATTCCATTTTCTTCTTAAATCCAAACTCACCCAAATCACTTTTTCTAGCAATAAACGTGTTACATTGTGGGCACTGGTATCTGGGTACATTTTCACCATGCTTCTGTAATATATGGATTTTCATGGTACCACTTTGTGTGAATCTGGCCTGACAAATGTAACATTGATAGGGTTTTTCACCTGTGAAAAAAGCATGAAAAGTTAGACATTAATGTATATTCAGTAGCATACAAATACACCTCTCCCCTGCATGTCTGTGGCATTAATGCTGTATTATGACCCACCAGCATGAACCTTTGTGCCCATACAGGAACTCATTAACGTAAGTAGGACATTGCATGATGTGTGCAAAAGTTCACATTAGCTTACAGGATGAGGATTTTAGCTTATAGATGTTCTGAGCAGAACTAATGACAAACACAAAGCCATTTATATAACTTAAAATATTAATTAGTTCATTCTTCTTTTCTTCTGTTTTAATGTAGGAAAATGCAAAATTGCTAACAGTGAATTGGGATAATTCTGCTCTCAAGCAAAATTTGTAACCTTTTTATTTTCAGGGGAATTCCATGAACATATAGGAGAGCACAGCAGGACCAAATTATTTTTGTTATTTTGCCATAAATACTAAAATAGTGCAAGTTACAATTACAGGACTTTCAATTATTCACTTACCATATTAATTTACATAAGAGAACTGTATTTTTAGAAAACAGAAATGTGACAGTCGTGCCCATGTATTGGGGCAGCTTTTTTTTTTTTTTTTTTAAGTCCTTCTGATTGTCAGACACATGCCATGTAAAATTAATCAGGCGTGACACAAAACTGAAAACTTGAATCTCAGAAAAAAAGAGCACACAAGTGAAGATACTGAATGCTTTCTTTCATATCAGTAATGTCATCTTAAACAAAATGAACAGTTAAAAAAGTTACAATAATTTGATAGTCCAAATTTTCAAAAGTAGTTTTTAAAACAGACCCCACAATTTTACATGACCATTTTTCCAGGTATGTTTCTGTACGCACACAAAACATATGTGAAAATTTGTCTGTGTAAAACGCCAGCAGCTATTTCAGAGGCTGGCTTGAGGCCAGTTTAAAAAAATGTGATCTTAGATTTAGAAAAACTGTAAACTCTACAGAATGAACCATTACATTAGTAAGTCTTACCTGAATGAGTTACCATGTGTCTTTTCAGTTTGTAGGTATCTTTGCTAGCATAGCTACACAGATAACAATTATAAGGACGCTCTCCTGTATGTGAGCGAATGTGACGCTTCAATTTGCTTGCCTAGTGTAAAAGTCAAAAATTTATTTCAACATCACCCAAAATAAAGGGACACTGTACATTCACAGAAGAAATGGAACAATTTCAATTTCTACACCAGTCACTAAATCACTCTCTCCATTTTAGTGGGTTTGTGATCACAATTTTAGGGGTATTTTCATGGTGTGTTGAACACCCACACAAACAAAAGGGGAAGCTGACTACACAAGGAGAAACGGTGAAACTGGCCCTACCCTCGTTTCTATTAAATGCACAAAAGACAGGAATATCAAAGCAACTTAATAGGAGCACCTATGTCCCTTAGGCATCTGCAAAAATCCAAGCTCCAGAAAAATTGAAAATATAGAGAAAACAACGGAAGCCCAATCAATAATAAGTAAGGTATTTGCTCACCACATTGGCCACGATCTGGCAAAGATTTACACACGTTTAATTTAAGGCACAAGTAGCTCACTCCAGGTCACGTCTCAAGTAAAATCAGACATGTGCTTAAGTCTGTGCTGCATCAAAACCTAACTGCATATGAACTGTGCAATGCATGTGCTATCTAAGAATTTCTGCAGTGTTCACTCAACCAAGACTCTCAGCAACTTGAAAGGGAGGTTTAGTAAATAGTTGTAGTAAAAAGTGATTGATAAGACTTCTATCTTGAAAAAAGAGAGAGAACAGAGTACCTTTAAATCTAAATTGAAATTATTTTTAAAAATATAAAATACTATATAAAACCGGCATGTGCAGAATTAAGGGACCATATTTGGGAAGAAAAAAAGTGCTGGTAGGGGAGGGGAACAGCCAAGGTCTGTGTGCAGCTACAAATTGTTAACAGCATATCAAGCATTTTAAGCATCTAAATATTCATTTCTAACCATAATTGCAGTAATGCACACAAATGTGGGTACACGACTGAATGCTTATTATTCCATGTAAACCTCAGGCATTTTCTAGTTTTTATTTTATTTGACCCAGAACTGCAATATAGATGCCAATCTCGCAAACACGAAGCGAGTGTTTAATTTTACACATTAGCAGTCCCAACGGACTATAACAAGACTGCTCATGTGCATAAAGTTAATCAAGTGCCTGTTTGCAGGGTTACTGTAAATACATCGTGCAGCAGCCATTTTACTGTTAGACAATAACTAGAAAAAAAGTAAAACAAAATATATTTGTTGGTTTGTGTTTTTAAAAAGGGTTTAATAAGCACAGAAAATGCTCATTTAAAAATTATAAGCTCACTCAGAAGAATGAGTGCACAGCCAAATAAGAACGCAAGGATTCTGAATAAATGTCTTTATTTTTGGAAAGGCTTCTACATAGATAATGAAATTCATCCTCCACTTCTCAAAGTTTTGTTAATTGGGCTTTGTGAAGTCACCTTTAGATGGAAGGATGGAATTCATTCCCTCAATGTTGGCAAGATCCAGGGGCTGAAAACTCAGTCCTCTGTGCCCATTATATAAGTTTATGTGCCACTACATTTGGAGATCCAGTAACCATGGTAGTCTGTTTGGGATCACTGCAGAGCCCTCCTTTGTGGTGTGTTGGCACTCTAGCAACCATCTGTGTGGCCACGCCTCTTCTATGCAGGGAAGTAATGCGGTTAAAATATGGAAAGAGCAATGTGCAAGGTCTCTGCGCTAAGGTGAATTTCACCTATCCAATGCAACACAATTGTTCTAGGTCAGCGCTATAGCTTAACTGCAGCTACATATGTCATTGATTAACTGGTGTCTCTGCTACATGTCCGTTAGTTTTGTAAAAGTAAGGTCAAGAAAAACCAATATGGCTGTGCACTATTAAATCCCTCTGTCCTTCAAACACTTATGATCAGTCATGAGTAATTTTATGCATATGTGTAAAAACCTATTAGACTTATAGACTTAGAGACCGAAGGAACTAGGCCTATTTAGTCTACCGAAGAGAAGACTGAGGGGAGATTTGATAGCAACCTTCAACTACTTGAAGGGTTGCTCCGAAGATGAGGGAGCTAGGCTGCTCTCGAGGGTAACAGAGGACAGAACAAGGAGCAATGGTTTCAAATTACAGCTGGGGAGGTCAAGGTTGGATATTAGGAAAAACTTTCTCACTAGGAGGGTGGTGAAGCATTGGAACGGGCTACCTAGAGAGGTGGTAGAATCTCCATCTCCATTGGAGATTTTTAAGGTCCGGTTAGACAAAACCCTGGCTGGGGTGATTTAGTGGGAGTGGTCCTGCTTTTTAGCAGGGGGTTGGACTTGATGACCTCATGAGGTCCTGTCCAGCCCTATTATTCTATGATTCTATGATTATGGCAGATCAAGCCTCTGTATTTGAAAATCTCCCCAGCCCCTGCCCCAAACGACTCAGTAATACCACACTTACTTCTACACTAGAATATTTACACATTGAGCACTTAAAGGGTTTTTCTAGAGTGTGCTTATAACGCCTGTGTCGTGCAAGCTCACCGCTGGTCACAAATGCCATTTCACAGTCACAGCACTTATATGGTCTGGTTCCTGTAAGAACATATTTTAAAAAATTGTTTCTAAAGACATACTGTGTCATTTCTTAGTATTAAATGAGCATTTAAAACATGAATGAAAATAAATATTATACATGGATATTTGAAATTTTTTGAAGATATAAATACTTTTAAAGCAATAAATGTATTAGGAATGCAAGGTTTATGCATCACACGCCTATTTTTAAATACTAGAAAGAAAAAGGCCCACCAACATCGAAGGAGGCAGACCAGGTCATGGGCACAGGAATTCAGTATTTTACTACACTTCACTTTGAGAATGTGGCACTTTTAAAGACTAACAGATTTATTAATCGCATGAGCTTTCATGGGAGAAAATCCCACTTCGTCAGACACTTTGAAGCTCATGCGATTAATAAATCTGTTAGTCTTTAAAAGTGCCACAAGACTCTGTTGTCTTTCTACAATAGACTAACACGGCTACCCCTTTGGACTTTGAGAATGGTTCAGTTGAATATATAAACTGAAGTATATAAACGAAAGTCATGCCACCTCACTGTTCTACATGTGGAACTCAATGGGGGTTTTGAGTGCAGACTGACCTCAGAAAACAAGCTAATTTAAATGCCAATTAAATCTGGCAGATGCCAAGTTAAAGGAGCAGGTTCTTATATACTAAATTTACCTGTATGTGTATTCACATGGTTCCGCAGGAGAGTAACTGTTCGGAAAGCCTTAAGGCAGATGTGACACACATGAGGTTTTTCATCGGAATGGGTTTTCGTGTGGCGATGAAGACTTGACATTCTAAGAGAGGTGAATGTGCACAGATCACAATGGAAGATCACCTTTTCCCCTATGAGAATAGAGACGTATTTAGGTCGTATGAGCCAGAAAACAATTATTTTTACTTCAAGAATACTGCCAATTTCTTTATGAAGCCGCCTAGATGAAGTAATAGTACTTTTCACGTCTACAATGCCTTTCATAAGAGCACCTCCAAGTACTTTACAAAAATTAAACCTGTCAGAAAGATATAATTATACTCATTATAAAAAGAATTTCAAGTGATTCATCCAAAACTATACACTGAATTAGTGGTACAGTTGGGAACAAAATCCAAGAGGCACGAATCCTAGTCTAATTTACACCAATGGATAATCCTCCCTCTACAATGTCTTTAACATTTAGCTCATCTAAACGCTTATATCCGGTGGAGTATGCCTCTGATGTCAACTTCATTAATTAGCGAGACAACCTCTTCGACTTACATAAAAGCCTAGAAATGGCAGATTAATTATGAAATTCTCCACATATTCAGAGACTTGAAAACAGTAAGTATACACAAAACCACTATTATAGTCTAAAGCTTCCTAATCTATTGCTTGAACTCCAGGAATGCAAATGCAGCAGAATTTAGGTTCCTTAAGTGGTCAAAGAGCACTATACTCCATACTGATTATATACAACTTGCAAATGTACGTAATAGAAATAATGAATTTCTTTAGAAAATGAATTTAGGAAATGTGTAACATTGTCAGCTTTCAAGAAGATTCAGAGTTGCCAAATGGCACATGGTGTAACATATGGATAGCCTTCTTGGAACCATTATCTCAGGTCTGGAGAGAGTTGATGCTTTATGACGTCCATTGAAGTTGCAGCCAACAAATGTTTCTACAGAATTCACATGACTACATCATGACATACTGCTAATACAATACTTCAGCAAATAAGAAACACAAGTATATCATTATTTTATTCATTGATTCATACTCACACAAAAACCAGCTTCTTTGAACCATCACAGGCTCCTTCCAACCTCCCACAAATCTTATAAGGTAGGCATGGTCTGCCATAGCTAGTAAGAGCCATCAAATCAAGACTCCACTCTGGAGCACCTCATTCAGTGCATCTAACAGAGAAATTGCCTGAGAAGACCTTTGCTTCTCTGCAATTTTGTCTGTCTTCCCCTAGCCCATCTCTGACCTAGCTAGACCTTATATTGCCTATGCTGCTGCTAAATGTTTTTGCCTGCAAACCTCCCCTTCCTTCTGCCTCCTGTTAACAACTGAGATGTGAAAGTAAGGGACACATGAAGTTTCTCACTGTTACAGAGACTGCTTCTCCCACTGGCAAACTCCGGGTTCACCAGACAAAAGGCTTGTCTGGCAAACCTTAGCACTTCAGTTGATCTGGATTTCCCATTATCACAACAAAAGAAAGCTGAAAGTGAAGACACAGGGTAAGTCTATACTGACGGCGCTCACTTGAACACAGAAACAGAGGTGTAACACCAGCTCTGTAACCATAGTAACACTATGCCGACCAGGTGCCATTTCCGGTCAGCTTCCTGTAATGTGTGGGGAGCAGTTAAGAAGTCAGCGGGAGATACGCAAGGTATTTTACATACCTTGCGTATCTTCCATCAACTGCCACCGAAAAGCACGGCAAGTGTAGACTAGGGCAGAGATAAGAGTAAACTGGAGGCACAGAGGTAGTTCTGATAAGGGGCTGGTACTGTAGCAGGGGACCTAGATGCACATGGACAGGAAAGCCAGGATCACTAGTGGAACCAAGAAGCCTCAGAGAATAGGAGTTCGCTATGCAATCCATAGCTTCATCAACCTCCATAGCAAAACAAAGCAATTCAAAAAACAAAACCCAAAAACCAGATGATTTATAATGAACGACAGCTTTTTGTATTTTCCTTCACCATGAATTACCCTATTCTGAACCTCTACTTTCCGAAGCACTAAGTGCCAAGTTTTTCTCACCTTTGGGTTTGTGGTTTTATAGGAGACTGAAAAAGTTATAATCTAAGAATTTCAGAAGACACTGATTTTAAATATTAAGATTACCAAGAAGGCTCTAAAGGGTACCAACTTCAGAAATGATCTTACAAATCTTCATCTTTAAGTTTTAAGCACTGACACTTAACATTAAGTGGAAAACTCAGTGGAACCTTAACAATGGAGCTAAGTTCAAATCCTCCAAGTTGCTCAAAGTATGGCTGATTGAGGAAGCAGAGGGGTCTCTCATGAAACTTTACAGTGATATCACACTGATTAAAAAACTTCTGATTAGGTAAGAAGGGGTTATTCATTCTTCCAAATTTCAATAGTAGTTCTAACTTTAACTTAATCTAATCATAAACAATGTGAAAATAACTTACAAGACTTCAACATGTATTCTAAATATGAGCTACAAATACTGCATAGTCTACTTCTTACCTTTTCTCCTATGCTGGGTGTTTGTTTGAGCTTCTGGAGCGTCAGTGTTTTTTATAAGCACTGGTTCTTCGTGCTTTTTGTGTTCACAGTGTGACACTGATGTATCATCTTTGGCTTTACAGCTTGAGATCTTTGCTTTCTCACCAGTGAAACTGTCCTTTTCTCTTCCCTCTTCATTTGGAGGCAGCTGTTGGACCGTGCCATCAACTGCAAGCAGATCTTTATTTCTATCAATCTAGTTTAAAAAATAAAAACCAAACAGGTTTACGCTTCAGCTAGAAAAATATGCTCTGAAGACAACCACGCTTGTGGCAAAGGAGCAGAGGCAATTTGCACCAGCAAGCAGAATGCAATGAACTATCCACCAACTAATTCTCATTTACAGCTAGTTATTTGGTACATAATCTGCAAGGGTTTTGAGTTGAGGCTTACTGAATCAATGAGTTTTGACACATACTTCAACAGGAAGAGACTCCAGGGCACCCAATTTTCAAGTGCTGAGCATCCACAATTGGGCCTAATTTTCAAAACAGCCTATTTCAGCACCTAAATGAAGTGGGTAGGTTTTCAAAAGAAATCAGCATCCTCCGATTGTTCTCAGTGGGAACTGCTGGATGTGGATCACTTCTGAAAATTTAATAGCTTCATGTAAGGTACTTAAATGGAAGCTACTGAGTGCTGAGCAATTTTTAAAACCTGACTCTGGATGTTTACAGGTTTAACCAAATTTAAGACCTTCCTTTTGAGACTACAGCAACGAGACTATAAAGTTTCTATTTACAACTTCTTTGGATAGCATTTTTTCATGTAATTTTTCGGAATAGGCATTTTAAGAAAAAAAGAAACAATTTTTATAAATTATATTTTTTTGTAAAATTAACATAGGATTTATGAAGTATATTTGTAATATTTTGTAGTAACTGCTACATGCTGTGGAATTAATCATTTATTGTAACTAAATATTTGTTAACTAAATAGGTTTTAATATTCAGGGCTGGTCTACACCTGTCCCCAGTTTTGCAGCAGCGGAAGGGAGATACACAAGCTATGTAAAATAACTTGTGTATTTCTCTTTGATTTTCTAACGCCCACTTACCTGCGTCTCCACTGTGCTGAGTCGAAGGGAAATTTCCTCCCTTCGACTCAGTGCTTTTCTTATGTGGGTGGACTTACAGTGTTGACATCTGGATCAATTGAGCGGGTCTTTACTGACCACTACATTGAACCCAGCAGATCAATCTGACAGTGGTGAATTTGCTGCTGCTTGTATAGACTTGGCCTGAGTGTGATCATTGCTACTCCTCAGAGATCATAAAATATCGTGCATCATTGCTTAAAATGGACAATGCCTGGTATTTTAGTCCCAACATTTAAGTTTTGTAGCAAGATTTAGAAAACCAGATGTTTACAGCAATACCAACATTTTCATGAACTTTCCAAATAAATTTGTTGTAAATGAAAACTTGTTTTGTTTGTTTCCAAATTTCACACCCAAACATTACAGTATGATGTTGATACATGAGAAGCCAGAAAGGAAACCTGCCAGAGTATTTATGAACATCCTGGCTAATCAAAATGCATAATAATGTAAAAATGACAAAAATAAATTTAAAAATTATTGTAGTTTTTACTAAAATGATACTATTGTATCTAGAAAAGATTGCTCTTTAATAGATATTTTAAAATTACCCATTTAAGAAATTTAGATGCCCAATTCCCTTTTTTTAAACCAGATTTTAGTTGTAAATGTATCAATATAACACAACAGACTAAAGGCTACCATCTCATCATCTTCACTGCTGGTGTCTCTACCTTAATCAGTAGCATGCCTGGTGATTTATCTGTTGACTTGTTTTCTTCATCCTTTGCCCATACTTTTTCTTGCAAAACATTAATCTGCATCACCTCCATGTCATGAAATGTATAAACACCATCCTGTATACTTATTGCCACTCCTGTGGGCATATTCTGCTGAACACCTGCCCCCTCTTGCACTACTACCAAGGGCTGCAAGACACTTGCCCCTCGTTGTACCACCATGTGCACCCCATTCTGCTGTTGAATATTCAACTGACTGACCCCCTGGAGCTCTTCTTCCCCTTCCTTCAAATGCACAGTCTGCAGCATTATCAAATGCTTTTCACCCTGTACTGCAGGTGGAGAAAACTCCAAGTTTCCGCCTCCCTCCAGCACCTTGGCTGGAGGGGCTCCATTTAGGCCTTCAACATCTGGCCCTCCATTATCTTCTCTTACTCTGTCCCAGGTTCTTTCAGCACCTTTTATTTTGGTGAATGGCTCAGGCAGTGCAGAGCCCTGAGATGCCATCCTGGAGCGAGTCCTGTCCCGAAAGACAGCAAAGAAAGCTACTGAGGCACTTCCAAGTCCCTAAGTTCCGCTCACACTAACTCCAAAGGCCGCCATACCCCAGCACCTGAATAATTCCCACTACCTGTACACCCGGAAACCTTCCCCTAAAATCCTGGTCACCCAACACTGCCCAGGACAACATGCCCCACCATTCCTCCTGCAAATACCCTATTAACCTACCCCATCCAATAACCCCCCATCCTCCAGGCCACCCCTCCAGCCCCTCTCCCAAATCCCCCCCAGCAATAACACCCCCAAATACACCTTGCTATGGGCCACCCTCCAGGAAATCTACCCCCGCCCTGCACCCCAGCCCCATTCCACCCCGTGCACCCCCAGCCCCATTCCACCCCTCCGTGCACCCCCAGCCCCATTCCAACTCCGTCCCTCCAGCCCCCTGTGCCCCCCAGCCCCATTCCAACCCCCAATCCCCATTACAACCCTTTGTGCCCCCCCAGCCCCATTCGAACCCCCTCCACCCCCAGCCCTCTGTGCCCCCCAACCCCATGAGCCCCTTGCTCGGGCGGGGAGCCACGGGCCTGCAGAGGGGCCCTAACCCTGCGCGCTCCGGCCGCTCCGGCTCTTTCCCTCCCCCCCCACGCACGGCCCGGCCCCGCCACTAGAGGGCGCTGCAATGAGCGCGGCCGGCGCACGTGACCGGAGCCGGCCGCCAAGGGGCTCCCAGTCCCGCGCGGGGTGGGGCTATGCGGGCAACAAGATCCCCTCCCCCACTGCAAGGGACTCCTCCCTTCTGCTTCCTCCCCACTGCTGGGGGCGGGGATCCCCTTCCCCAATCCTAGCTCCCCAGTGCTTCTCCCACTGCTGGGGGCGGGGATCCCCTTCCCCAATCC
>ML685788.1:9939361-10051466 GCA_007922175.1 Pelusios castaneus | reverse complement strand
TCCCCAGTGCTTCTCCCACTGCTGGGGGCGGGGATCCCCTTCTCCAATCCACAGCTCCCCAGTGCTTCTTCCACTGCTGGGGGCGGGGATCCCCTTCCCCAATCCACAGCTCCCCCGTGCTTCTCCCACTGCTGGGGGCAGGGATCCCCGTCTCCAATCCAAGCTCCCCCGTACTTCTCCCACTGCTGGGGGCAGGGGACCGCAAAGCTCCCCATTCCCTTCTTCCCCCCCCATGCAGGACAAGAGCCCCAGCTCCCCATTTCCTCTCCCACTGCAAGGGGAGAGGGGACCCCTCCCCTCCATTTCCTCCCCACTATAGGGGGACAGTTGCTGCACCTCCTTCCCCCACAGTTACAACAAGTCACTGGATTTTTGGTGTCAGGTCAAGAGCGGTGGCCGGACACTGCTAGGTTCCCCTTTTTGACTGGGTTTTCTGGCCAAAAAATGGGCACCTGGCAACTAGCAGGGCAAGGAGGAGAGCCTGACCTTGCAGCACGACCTTGCTGGCCTGTAGGAGAACCTCCCTGTGGGAGGTTTACGAGATAAGGAAATGAACGAGAATGACCCAAGAAACACGAGCATGGAAAACCATATACAGGAAAGATGGTTTAACTTATTTCATGTTAGTTTCTAGAAACAGTACACAGACCTTAGATTCTCAGTGAATCGGAATTGCCTCTTTACCCTGCTAATGAAGGCCAACAGCCTGCAACTGGATCCTCACACGAGTCCACGTGACTGCACCGATTTTGTGTCATGGTCAGAGCCAAAGTTTCAGTTTTCCTCTTGTGCAACCATAGCAAGTTCCTGCAATTAGGCAGTAAAATCTCTCATAAAACCCCAAACTACTCAGAAACAGTTACTTCCTCCAACTTAGCCACAGAGTGAGATTTCTGAGTGTTAATTCATATTCTTACCTGTGCTCCCACTTGGTGAAAGTCAATGGAACAGCACTCAGTTGGCCTTCCACTTTCAAATTATTTCAAAGTATTTTCATACTTCTCTTATGGAAACACTCAGCCTGGATATTATGCCTTTTGAGTGTTATTCAAGAGCTAGTTGACTGCTAGTAGTGTATCATCTCTTACCATCAAAGCCTGCATATTTTACAAAATTGATTAAAGAGATATAAGCGTCAGTACCCTACACTGTAGTTCAGGATGGGTTATTCAACTAGGGAATGAGTTTTATGTTCAAGAGTTCTCTAAAGGCACTTATGAGAACGTTTGAGATAAACTTGAAATGTTATTTCACAAAATCTTATATCCTTTATATCCTTCAAACTCAGCATTTTTCAACCCTCAGGGTAAACCCTTAAAATCCCAAACATTTTATAAGGCCTACTTGCTACTACTATTCAAACATTAGATTTCAGTGCAGAGGAAGGATTTAAAGATTTCACCTCTAACTTTCAGGATAACACATTGTAAAATGGCCATAGGCTAGCATCTCCCAGGTTCCAATCTCGGACTAGACAGTCTGTGATAATCAACTAAACTGTTTTCACTTTGCTTGTCAAAACTGATAGACTTGAACCATTTAAAAAATAGTGATTGTGAAATTATTTGAGCACAAAAGCAGCCCACAGTGAACGACCTGGTCTGAATAGCTGAAGTAATGGAATTCTGCACACAGACTACACACTATGTTGTACATAATGCATACTACTGAGGATATTTAAAATACTGTTTAAACACTTTACAGTGTAAATCTAGGAACTGTGCATTTCATTTTCTCCAAGCACACAAGAAAGGTATTATTATTATTTGTTTCAGTTAGCGTCCACAGGGATAGATGTTATATACACACACAAAGAAAAGGCACTAAAGACTTTACAGGCTAGGCTGTGATCTTGTGACTTGCTACAAAGGGTCAGTGTATGAAGTCCCTTTGTCAGCAGAGGAACTCTGCATAGAGGCAGGCAATGGCATCCACCCACATGCCACAGGTTGCAGGATGGTGACCTAGAAAATGCACGTCCAGGAAATTGTAGGGTAACTAGATGTCCTGATTTTATAGGGGCAGTCCCAATACTCAGGGCTTTTTTATATATAGGTGCCTATTACCCCTAGATCTGTCCTGATTTTTCACACTTGCTATTCGGTCACCCTAGAAAAGGGATACTCGTGTAAATTAACCTTGACAGCCCTAGTTCTAAGAGTTCTGAGTTCCTACCTCTGCCATGCGCTCCAGGGGGGTACTACCCGAAAGAAACTACCCCTTAGCCATAAACTTTCAGAAACCAGACACACGTGGAATTTTACCTCACAAGTTTTTTTAACAGGTAAATGCATTTGGGAATATACAGTGGCACATAACATAGTATTATCATAAAGCAGCATAATCTACTAATTCCCATCTCATCTAAAGAAGACTTCCAGATGTATACGCCAGAAAAATTGACCGCAGGCTACTATTGGTGCAAATAGTTTCACAACTATTAATATATTTGTTTATAGGGCAATCTAAACCAAAGCAGATATTTAAGTGAGATTATTTACTCCAGTGGATAACATTTTAGTTGGGTATCATTTTTTTTTATATTCCATGGGAATTTTCAGGTCTCAATATCACTAAAGACAAGGATGCTGCATGTATATGTGGCTCTGTGTTGCCACTGGCTGCATTCATAGATTCAGATTTTCTGAATCTCTTCAGGTTGCTACTGTGTATTATGTAGTCATAATAGGTAGTTGAAGGACACTGGGCAAAAAAAAGCTGTTAAAATTATATGTCTTCCTTTAGGTCATTTTAATGAGTTTCTCTGCACTTGAACAGCCATCAGCATCTAAGTGCTGTCTTGCCTCGCATTTCTGTATTATTAATACTAGTATCATCCATGCAGTAATAGTTATGGGTTTGTCATTACGTCCATTACAAACTGATATTTCCAGGATTTATAACTCCAATTTAAAATATCAATTCAGTTCATTTTCATTGAATTCAGGGAGAGCTATTTGGATCAGTGATCCACGAACTAAAAAATTCCCTAATGCAGTTTTGACACAGTAGACTGTAACAGCACCTGTATGGTCTGTTGTATGTACCATCTCCACAGCTACGAACACTGTCTATAAACTACAGCCAGGCTTTTACCCAGCACTCTAAAGGTTCCATTTCTGTTCACCAGATGAAGAAACTACATTTTTCTCAGTGTACATTTTTGAAACCAGTATACATTTTTTAAAACATTCTAATAATTTTGGGGAGAGTAAACGGAGGATGAATCATTATTAATTAGGGAGTTCTTACCATTTAAACATATTTCAGCCTTTTTTCTTTTTTTTTGTCAAAACAGTGTTTCATAGAGAAACAAAAAGTTCAGCTGTAAAAATTAAGCTAACTTGCTGTTAAGAAGCTAACAGTGCATGAAAATGAATACATATACGTACATAAGATCTGAAATCATTGGGTCACATTCTGCTCTTGGGAGCACCAAATTAAGAGAATAGTATTTGGTCTGACCAAAGGTTTTTCTCTGTACAGACTGCACCATTGTCATTCACCTTCTATGTCTGTTGAGGGCTGGATGGAGGAGGGTATTTTGGCATGAGTTCAAAGCAGAACATTAGTCCAGATTGTCAGATGTAATTCTCTATTGGCTGTCATGGATTTAATTGAGACCCTTAATATTAGTTAAAATGTATTTTAATGCTAATAGCTTTTACCACCATCATTATAAACCATAAAATATATTAGCTCTTCAGAGTAATTCAGCGCCTTCCTTTTGGCCTCATTCTTCCGCTTTAGGAAACAGCCACTAGTGATTGAAGAGCCTGTGGCAACCAACAATTATCCTGTACTTTTGTACTGCTTCTGCCATAATCCAAATCCACTTTCCGCTGACTTCGGCATGCTTTGGATAAGAACAGTGGTGTATCAATCTCTGCAGCAATAAGGCATGATTTGTTGAAAAACATTCAACCTGTCTATAAGAATTCAGGATGTATCAAGTTTATTATAGCAATGGGTCCAGTCAGGAAAAGGAGTGAGGGGAAAACCCAGTCACAATCTGCCTCTTGAGTTTGAGCAGAACCAGTCCAAACCTTTTCAGCATCTCCGCTGGGTTCAATTTATGGACTTCCTTCTTTTATTCTAAGGTCCATTCTAATCCAAAATAGGACTCCCATTAAGACTCATCTTCCATCTTTCTTAGCAGCTTCACTCGCACGGCACTGTGAAGGTTGTTCAGAGTCACCTGCCTGTAAGGTATCACTTTTCTATACTGCTAATTTAATATTTATAGGGTGGCCCTCATTGTGGTATCTGATTGCCTCAACTACTTCAATGGCAACAATTCTTATGCCTCTAATACTGGTCTCAGTGGCAAAAATAATCTTTACTATCACCTGATTTGTGAAGAGATACTCCCCTTCCTTTTAGTCACAGAGATAAATAATCCTTTCCAATTTGTCACCTGCTTCAGGATTGCGGCACTGTAATTTTCTAACCTAAATAATCCTCTCACCTTGTCACCTGTTTCAGGATTACTGCACTGTAATTTTCTAACCGTTGTTTTCTCAACTGTTCAGCTTTGATGCTCCTTCTACTCTGCTGCTGAAACTGGGTGAATGCATTTTGGGCTATCAGCTTGTATTTCTTTTACCTCTTGTCATTCAGGCTGATGAGTCTTTTCTTCAGAGGCCAACTAGAGAACGTAATTAAAATATGAAAGAATGTCCACTATAGAGAAAGGTTTTTTTGTTTTTGTTTTTTTAAAGCCTATTTTCTTTTTGAGGTCACTCCAGAAAGCTGGGAGTTGGGGATTTAGAATTACCTGAACGCTCTGAAGTGCTGGCCTGGCAGATTGCCGAAGAGGAGGATGCATTCTGAACCTTAGGAAGGATATTGATCAATTGGGAAAAAAGATTGTTCATTAAAATATTTTAATCTTTTGTGACAGAAATCGTACTTCTCTGACTCTGAGATTAGAATTATATGAATACAGAAGAAAGCTACTGAGCATATACAAACCCTCTTCTATGCAGGTGTACAGTCAGGTTGCAGTTCCTGCGCATATTTATCTCAGCAGATATTGTTTAGGATTCAGTTGTGACAAGGACTATATGTCTGCACAAGTCAGTAGAAAGGAAGCCCTCCCCTTCACTGCTACAAGGATTAGCATCCAGGCATTTAGGAATGAATGGGGCTACTTGCTTCATTACATCCATTCCAAAGCAAGTGGGACTAGAGGGACAAGGAAAGGATGGAATATTGTCTCCAGACTTTTTTAATTCCAGCTAGACAATCTGTCCCGACCTGGGGAGGATTAGTAATTTAATTCAGGTATATGCACCAATGAATTGTTACTTCCTTCTCCAAGGAGTAAAGAGGAATTTAGGGAGAAATTGAAACTGAGGCACAGTAGTTTTGGGTTGGTGTGATTCATATACCACATCTTGCTCAGGGCTGTGCTTAATCAAACCATTGTTTTGCAAGTCAGTTTGCCTTCTCTTTATTGCAATATTTAGTTTGGGGGCGTAGAAGATCCCACCACTGGGGGGGATCCTCAAGTACAGAAGTGGCTTCCAGTACAAATCAATGGGATTTGGGCTGCTAAGTCATTTGAAAATCCCACCCAATGCTGATAATTATAAAGCACTAGAAACATACATGGCCTTTTATAAAATACAGTTAATGTATAATATTGTATCTATGAGGAATATATAAAATGCCAAAGATTTACTGGAAGCTCTTTTCAGCTGAAAACCCTAAAGTAGGGGTCTCAAACTCATTTTCTAGAGTGGGTCAGATTTGACTTAAATGTACTTCAAGTGGGCCGGGCTTACCATAAATCATAATACTGTGGCACTCTTGCGGCTCCGTGGTGTCGCGAGACTTGACACTCTTGCATATGCCTGAAGAAATTTGTTAGTCTTTAAGGTGCCACAGGACTCTCGTTTCTTGAATACCCAGTACTTCAAAATGCTGCGAGACCACACACTCTCTGGTCCCACTGAGTGCAGTCATGGGCCGGATGGAAGAGGCCACTTCTTTGACATGGCCTGCCCTAAAGAGAGCAATATGAATTGGATCAGAAAAATATGTTAAAAAAACAGCTTGCTAATGGAACTTTTAATCAAATATCCCATTTAGAAGCCATACTCTTGATGCATTTATACAGTAATTTCCTTGGGAAGCACCTCCTCTGACAATCTGTGATCAAACAACCTTGTGAAAGCCGAAGTAGTGTTTATTTTAACAATAGGCACAAAACAGTCAGGGAAAGAGAATTTTAAAACAAACAATCCATACGCTGTCCCTCTTACGTAAAAGCTTACCATCCCCTGATTGTAACCTAGGCAGGACGAACTTCTTCAGACACTCTCCCAGGGCAACTGTGTCTCATTCTCATTCCATCAAACTATTGCACCCCCCATCCCTAGATAAAAAGAGGCTTTTTTAAATTGCTAGAGGTCTTTTATCCTTCTGTGTGCTCAGGCTTTGGTCCCTCTCATCTGAACCTGTTTTGTATCTTGGCTGGAGATTAAGGTAAAATCATCCAAGTGACTATATCTGGCATGGTCTTATAACAACATGTAAGTGTTTGCTGAGGGAGGAGGGGGAAATCTTATCTTTAGCCATTTTTTTCTTTCCTGCTTGTTTTTCTTCATTAAACACTGCCAGTATATTCATACAGAAAACACCCCAGTAACTAGGTCACCATACAGTATTCATCAATTATTACAGAGCAGACCCAAATCCATCATAATAAATATAAATCCAAAATAATAAAATAAAACAAAATAAAAATATAATAAAATAATAAAACAAAATGAAATAATAAAATATAATATAATAAATAAAACAAAATAATATAAATGAATAATAAAATAGTAAATAAAATATCAAAATAATAAAATAAATCCAAAATAAAATAAAATAACAAAATATAATAAAATAATAAAACATAATAAAATAAAATAATAACAATAATAATATAATAATAGAGAAATAAAATGCCATAAAATGTAATAAAATAAAATAATGAAACAATAACAGAAGACTCTGTATTTGCACAGCATTTTTCATCCAAATCTCTCAAAACATTATACAACCATTAGTTAACCCTCATTACTATATCCATTTTTGCACTTAACTGAAAGTAAGTGGGAAACGTAGCCCTATCATCCCTAACAGAACTATTTCCTTATTGTATCCTTGACTGCTAGCACGTGTAGCCTTCACTCAGCCTTTTTTCCCCACAGGCACCTATGCACTAACGCATGGCACAAATTTTCTGAAAAAAAAATTTAGAGAGCCACTCCCTATCTTTTGCAGGCCCCTCCCACTTCTGCTGTGATGCCTACTGGGATGGGGGTGGGAGAACTATTCAGAGGTCCAACTCTCTGTACCCCTTCCAGGTACACTGGGGCATAGCCAGCCTCCAGTTTCGGGCCAGGCCCCACCGAGGGCAGCTTATACAATCATAGAATAATAGGGTTGGAAGGGACCTCACGAGATCATCAAGTCCAACCCCCTGCTAAAAAGCAGGACCACTTCTGGTCACGTGACTGGAAGCTGCCCTGAGATATTCCAATTGCCAGGTAACAAGTGGAGCTGTAGGAAGAGGGAGGGAGCGAGGCTGCACGAGGAGACCCGCCCACCATAGCAGTGTGAACTTCACTGCTGCAGCTATGGGGCTGACAAGCAGCCGGTGGCCGCAGCTGGGAGCAGAGCACAGGCGCTGGTGCCTCTACTTTGCTTGCGGCTGCATTTGCTGGCTGCTGAGTGACTCTGCTGCAGCAGCGAAGTTTATGCTGCTGCTGCCGGGCGCTGCAGTGGGCGGGCCTCATGTCCTAGTGGGTAGGCCCTGGCCCACCTGTGACTATACACCTGAGGTAGACCCCTTCAGGGAGAACTGGAAGATCTACATAGCATAGAATCCTCTGACGCCATAGCCATCCCTACCTGATTCTGCCAATGATCTGCTTCACCCACCTTCTCTATACGTCATGTAGCATGTCACCCATCTTCCCCCCCCCCCCCCACAAAATACCCCCCTTCCTTTGTATCACAAAATCAGATTGATTTCTCTGCAATGGAACCCTCTATGACACTAGAGGCAGGTCTACAGGAAGAGCTCTTATCCTTGCTTTCAAGGCTTTTCACCATTTTGCTCCCACCAGCATTACTATTATCATTTCATCCCACTCCTCTCCCACTCTCAGCATCACACTTTGTCACCCTACCACCAATCAGCTGGAACACATTTTCACTTCCCTGTGCCACACTCCCTCCGTTTCCTGGTTCAGAACCCTCTTTAAAACTCACCTCTTCCCCTTCATGCAGCTCTCTGCATTAGTCTGACTCCAGTGAAGCTATGCTTGTTTACACCAGGAAAATATTGAGGCCCTCTGTGCATACCAAGTGCTGTGCAAACTTATGAAAACAACAAAATGAAGATATTTTCAGAAGACCAAAGGTATTTACAAAATACTTTTTAAGCAATAGCAATTTTTCTAAAGACAGCTCTCCTATACTTCATGTTTTTGGTACTTGCTGCTATTTGTACAAGAACTATCAAGCTTAGAAAGCAGAAAGTTTTCCATTTATTTTGGCTAACCTAGAGAAAACAAGTTGGAGAGTGCAGAATTTGATTGCCAAACAGTGAAGATACACAAATAGGAAGAGATAGTAAAGGTTTGACTTAATTAATGACAGAAACAAGTTTCAAGGATGTCCGTGTTTCCTTGCTTTCATCATGGTGTTAATCGTTAATCAGGAAAACAGTTCTGAGAACGGTGGGGGTGTGCCTGGGCAGCCATCAGCTTTTAGGGGTTAATAAGCTCACCAGAGGATGAGACCATTAACTCATTGTTTCAAATATATCAATACATGACAGGCCCAATCTAAGGGGTGCAGATCCTGTCTCCATTTGGAAATGCTCCAAAAGCATAAACCTTGCAAAAGTCAGCATTAATGTGTTCCAGCTTGCAGTGGTCTGACACATGCCAATTATTCATACTGGGATCACAAATCTACATGAACAGTGGAGCCATTGATGAGTTGGGAGAGTATGCTGAAAAACATGTGAGCAATGCCTCTTGATGGTAACGCTCACCAGGAGGAGGTGAAAAATTTCATAAGGTCTGATTCTGATTTCAGATTGGTGTAGCTTCACTGACTTCAGGGGTTTCCCTCCTAATCTACGCTCACATCCTGTTTCTGAGGATCATTTTCTTTTCCACTATGACATATAATTTATCAAGATCACAAAGAACTCACAATGTGCTCTTCTGTCAAGAAGAGGTAACATAGCTGTTGTATAAAAATGCCTCCTATGCTGCTTCCCTGCATAAAAGAAAGCTCCTTCTAAAAGTCTACAAGAACACCCCATAGTCCTCCTTTAAATTTCCTTCTGCAAACCCATTGTACCATGGCTCATGAGGGTGCCTCCTCCTGTCTGCTGAGGGTGTTAGGTCTATTCAGGTTTGATACCCCATCCCTTATTGACCCTTCTCACACAATGGGACTCAGTCCACTTCCTCTTTATGACTTGGTTGCTCCCTCTATGTAGCAGTGAACTCTGACCTGAGCCAACAGCCAGGTGAGGCCAGACATCGTAATCACCAACAAAGACCAGAAGATCATCTTGGTAGACATCACGGTCCCCTCTGAGAACAAAACTCTGGCCTTTCATGCAGCCCAAGCTCATAAGGAGAAGTATGCTCCCCTGGTCAACATTCTGAGAGCCAAGGACTGACTGTGAGGTACAGCAGACCCACACCCTGATTGTCAGAGCCCAGGGCACTTGTGACCCTGGCGACACAATCAGGTGGTCAAAGACATTTACATTGAGTGCATCACCAGACACAGAGGAGGGGTAAAACAGAGCACCACTCTGAATCAGCACCAGGAAGATTCAAAGACCGTCCTCTTCACTGACAGGAATATCTACCTACACAACCCACTATTCTTGACCTATCTAACCCCACCTTAGGTAACTTCTGTAATAAGTGATGTTCCCAAATGACTGAACGCTTGTTCTTTAAACTGTTGAACCCTCAGCCCAGGATACTGCAGCTTATGTATTCCTTGTACTTGTTAACTTCTAACCAAACTCTGCACTCATCAATCATCTCATCACCGTATCTGGATGTCCAGCAACCTTTTGCATAAACCCTGTGAACCCTTTGTTGTTTTAAATATTATCTTCAGTAAAGTTTATTAAATCTTCTTTCTGGCTAAAGGACTGAGTTTAAATCCCACAGGAGAAATCATCTCAGGCAGGCTTCAATGCTACCATCCTGTCTGTACCACTTCCCCAGTATCTGGTAATGGAACCTGGGCCCACCCTCTACTCTAGGTTCCCATTCAGGGCCCGTCTAGTTAGCAGCTAAGTTTTGCAGTATCTCATCTTGCTGACATTTCCCTTATCCTACTTCTCAGGCATCTTCTGGGTAAACCCTTCCTTCAGAACTTGGATCTCCAGAGTTTCTGCTCCCCTTGAATTTCCCTCTTTCCGAGTCTGTTGCTAAGAGAGTGACAATCACATTCCTTACTCTCACCTCTATTTGCACTCAGCTTTTTGGCTTTATATATGCCCAGCCTGTTCCATCTCACCTGGGCTCCATCATCAGCCTGGAATTACTTAGGTTACCTAATTCCCCTTCCGTGTGGCCTATCTGCTTAATTGGCCCCTTCTCAGCCTCACTAATCCTTGCCAGCCTATAGATAATGGCTGGGCAAGTGGGGTGCTAATTATACTGCTAATTGCTCCTCTCACTGTTATCCTTCCTTAGACTGCTATTTGTATCTACCTGTGGTGTTTCATCTTTGATCTTAAGAGCTTTGGGGCAGAGATGTTTCTTACGTGTTTATGCCCAATACAAGATTTTCTGGGCACGATCACACTACCAATAGGTAATAAAGAGTCCAAGGTAATGATTTATGGGTTACTTTGTAGTAAATTTTTTGCATTACAGAAGATGCATTTGCATGTCATTTTTAAAAAACAGATGTAATAAAAGGGTTTTTTCCCCCTTAAAATAAATTGCATCCATTTGCTTATGAGTGATGCTAGATTTGCAGATCTGGCCATTGATACATTGTATTTGTCAACAGAATAGGTGCAGCAGAGCTATTATTCTGCTAATATGCCTTCATTTTGACCTGCAAGGACCACCTCTTGGGAGAAGTGAAGAATTTTGTTTCCATGGCCCATGGAAATCCCTGGCCTCTCTGTACAGACTGTCATTAACAGTTAAGTGGTTAGTTTTTGTGGTGTGGACGCCCTTCAGACATGAACAATTCTGTTTATACAGGTCACCAGACAAAAATGTTTTTATTTTATTTTAAAAGAAACAAATAAACAACTAAGCCACACTGGAATCATTCTTGTAAACCTCCTTCTAATAGAAATGTACTGGGCAGTTATTGTAGAGTACGTAAAATTCTTTCAGCTGGCCAAATAACCCTTAAATCAGTGTTTATCAGTAAACACTCAAAACCTTGTCACTCAATTGCTTTTCCTCATGTTGATTTTCCTGAAGCAGTCAGGTTCAGGCACCCAGGAGATATGTACTGCCTGAGACAGGTTCAATGTTTGCCTTCTGACCTTTATAGAGCTTGGCTTTTGTTTTCGCATGATCAGCTACTCTATCCTGCCCTTGTTTCCACTATTACAGGGAGCTTGAAATATTCAGCACAGCTACTTTCCAGAGCAAAATATAGAGCAAAGCTTACTTGAAAACAGAAAACATGCTTAAATCCAGTTTCATGCCTCTGTACTGGTAAGGAAGTAGAAAATAGGTTTTAGGCGAAAGAAAAGGCATTTATTGAAAGGACAAGAGCAGGAGAGGGAGAATGTTAGCATTATTCTGTGCATTACAATAGTCCCAACCAAGATCAAGGTCCCAGTGTGCCAGGCATTGTACATACACATAGTCATAGATGGTCCCTGTCCAGAGGAGCTTAAAATCTAAATAGAGAAGATTGTGAGGAAATGACTAATCTACCTAGGCAAGAGCAGGGAAAAGGCATATTACCCATCCCGTTTAACACACGGGGAACTAAAGCCCAGAAACATTCAGGGTCACAGAGGAGACCTGAGACAAAGGCATGGATTGAACCCTATCCCCAGTCTGACATTTTAAAATGCTTTTTCACTGCTGCGTTGAGGTAGCGTTAGGAGATTTGTCACCTGCCCCTTCCTCATGCGAGAAGTGGAATTCCTGAAGTGGGGGTCACCAGGTGAGTGCACAAAGCCTGTATTTCCCTCCTGACTGACTCTAGCAACTGTGCCCTTTCTTTGTAAACTGAGGCTCAGTGGCATCTGGGCTTTATAAAAATTGTCCAAAGCACAGGGCTGCATAGAAAAAGGGAAATGCACAACTTAACATTGGCTGTTTTCCTAAAGTGCAGTCTGTTCCCTGTCTCCTAATGGTGGCTATGCCATGCATCCAGCCAAAAAGAATGTATTAACCAAGCAAAGAGCCTACTCAAGAATGCATTAATAGGGAAAAAAACCCAACCCACATAATCTAATCTTTATGGGACCACTTTGCAGGCCGGTTCTCAAATGCTTCCACTTGCACAGAGGATTGCCTTTGTCTTGTGGGGAGTACATTTAAGACTGTGCTATTCATCCAGATCTTTGCTGTAGCATTAGGAGAATGCCATGTTCCTTGATAAGGAGGATACATAAAACCGGTTGCTGTCCAGATACTGATGGCTTCAGAGCCTATTGTCCAAATCCCAATGTCAGCGCGCTCACACAGGTGTTGAATACGGTGGAAGATAGGATTTATCTGTGGGGGATGCACAGATGAGGAGGAGCAGTTATCATCCATCACTTCCTTCTGGGACCCATACGGCTGGAACAAGCCTCTGTAGGTCTTCCTGTTGGATGACAAGAAGTGCATGATGCATGAGGCCGGAAGCCATAAACAACCCAGCAAAACTGATGTGGAAGATTGGCCTGGATCCATTACCATGAAGAGCTCCTTTCTCCATGTGGACAGCAATGCCCCTATGCCAGATGCAGGCATGAAACCTGACTGGAAGGGTCAGCTTCTGTCATGCTGGATTTTTTCCTGCTACATGTTTCTCAATGAGCTACGCCAAAAAGCGACATGGTCGTGGTCATTCGCAAGCATTCTGGTGCTGAGTGTTTGTTCTGAGCACCACTAAACCACCTCATTTTCTTGTGGTGCTGGGAGCATGCACTTTCTCAGGACTGAATAGGGCATGATTTATGCCCCTGAGCTGTCTTGATTACCTCGGAGGTAGCAATGCAGAAGAGAATTAGAAAGTCACTATGTTCCTTCTCCATGCAGGTGCGTGAGAAAGGGCGGGGAATAGACAGATTTCTCCCTTCCCCCTGTGGCATAGCTATATTGACACCTCAGGGAGCGTATCCCGTGACAGGTACAGACCCAGCAGTCCATATTCCCTCTCTGGAGCTGCAGAGTGAACAGAGGGGACATGGTGACTGCCTGACTCTCAGTCTCTCTCCTGGGCTCCTGCAGGGGCATCAGCATGTCCCTAAAACAGGGTTCATGTTATGACTGCACCCACAAGAAGGTATTAACAGTCTTTGCTAGTGGGATACTCAGATAGTCTCCTCCAGTCCATCAGCCATGAGGGACTTAGATCCACCCGATGTCACTAATGCATTGCCACCTTTATCATGGATTTGCTAATATTACAATTTCACAAAGTTTCAGCATGTTCAGTGGCATAGCTGGACTGGGAGATGCTGGAGTGGCAAACGCAAATGAAAAAGAAACCCACATTAGAGATTGCGGCACAACTATAAAACTAGATGAAATATGTCTCAATATCTTGCTTTATTCTCTTTGCTCTCTCAGTCACCCAGCAGATCTTGCTTCTCAGGCAGTCTTGTGCCAGGTTGAAAACTATGCTGCTTTAGGGATTTTTTCAGCATATTAAAAATCATCTTACAAGCTGCAAAAAGCAAACAATGCAATAACATTTATGATGAGAGGAAACAGGTGAGATGGGGAAGCACTGTAAGGAAAAGTCTGCAACCTTTTTTCTCTCTCCATAGAGGCCCTGTTCTGCTGTCTAATGCACAGTCTAACAGCTCAGATGTACTTCTTATGTGCAGAACATCTGGATTTGCAACACATTTTCTGTGGGGATAAGTAGAGCCCTGTAAATCCGCAGATATCCTCATTATATCCGTGGATACCCGCATCTGCGGATACAACGCGGATATCTGCAGACCATTTCTTGCAGATGCAGATCGGATACGGATCCACATATTTTTATCTGTGCAGGGCTAGAGCCCTGCAAATATGCAGAGATCCGTGGATATCCGCATTATATCTGCAACCGTGGATACAACACGGATATCCACAGACCATTTCTTGCAGATGCAGATCGGATACGGATCCACATATTTGTATCCACGCAGGGCTCTAGGGATAAGAATACAGAAGGCTAAAGGCCAGAGCCTCCACTGATTTCAATGGACCTGAGCTCTTTTGTACAAGGTGAGGCTCTTGCCCTGAGAAATTAGAGGAAGGATGGTTTTGTGGTTTCTTCACAGGGCAAATGATTCCAAGTAATGTGGAAAAAGGTTGTGTGTGACTCCTGTTTTGTTTTAAGATGATGACCGGGTCTTAATGGAGCTGGGTTCAATTCTAGCAAAGAGCATTTAATTTTATTTTATTTGAGCTCTGGTAAGGCACTCCTAAAGTGAAGCACTCAAAACCTCTATTTTGAACAGCCTGAATGGTGTCCATCAAACAGAGACATCTTGAAAACACTCTTTTCAAGGCACTTATAGAACACTATCATCTGGAAATGTCAGATTCACACTCATTTAAATAATTTGACAGCTTTCAAAGAAGACACCCGATGAGCATCAGATTCAAGTGTCAAAAAAGTACAGAGAAGTAGCAAGAAAAAATTCAACCCAGAGGATGTGTAGTCCGCTATTAGATGTGATATGTTATAATACACTTACACGAAAAGAAGTATTTTTCATTTAAAACAGACAGCAGACAACAAAATATCCCTTTGAGACACTGGAAAAGAAAGGCCCTTATGCTTTCCCCACTGACTTTATTGCTGGTGAAATTTGCCAGTCGTGGGAACCGGAGTCTTTTGCTTAGCTAAGATTATGGGCTGCTCAATGGAAGCTCCTATTGGTTCTCCAACATGAGACCCGTGAGGCTGGATTTTCAGGGGGGCTGAATGCCCTCTAGACTACACTGGGAGTTGTGGCTATGTAGCACCTCAAAAATCAGACTTCGTTAGCATCTGTCATTGAGCACCCAGAAACTGAGGTCCCAAAATTAGAAGAACTATTTGAAAACAATTACTCTACTTTCTCTATGCTCCAATTATTCCACTGTAACATGGCCACAATATTAGTGTACCTCACAGAGGTGTTGTGATGTTTACTGGAGTATTTGCAATGTGCTTTTGATGACAGGTGCTACCCAAATGGAAAGCATTCATTGGTTAGGGCTTGACACTGCCCAGCATATGTATACTTGTGTTCAAATTCTGCTGCCAAAAGTTTGGAAGCTTTAAAGTAACATGAAATGGACATATGCTCACACAGCAATTCCATTAATTTTCTTTATATGTACAATACAGCGGTGCTTTTTTTTTTTTTTTTTTTGATGGTACACAGGGGTATAGCATACCGGCACCTTTTTTGCCTGCCCTGCTGTCCAGCTGGGGGGGAGGGAGGTCAGCAGGGAAAAGGAGGATGTCTCTGGAAGCAGAGGGGTGGCGGATGAACAAGAGGGGTGGAAGAGGCATTTTTCAAATTTACTATCAAGATATGACTACCAGCACTTTTTTTTTTTAACAGAAAAAGCACTGTAGTACAGTCATTTCTTATGTGCCCATCACCATAGCCTCTAATCAGAGCACAATGCTGCATAATCTTGAGTGCTATCTACTTGCGTGTCTTATATATTAACAGATGTATATGGATGGGGCCAGAAGCTGTATGAGGACAGGTCAGGAAAAATCGATATTAATTATCACCTATAAAGTTTAGCACCCATTGGAACAATTCCAGCATAACATTGCTTCATTAGAACGTGCTGATTTGGCAAAGCTGGAACATTTTGCAGAATATAATTTTGCCAAAGTTCCAATGGAGCCCAGTGGGGGGTTGGCCTGTAAGTGGGCCCAAAGCATGGGCCACCCTCCTCTCAACATTACATTGCTTTTCATTTTACCTTTCTTAATGCATTGTCATCTTTGGAAGCAATCTTTCTTACCTCTTATCCAGGCCGTGCTTGTCTCGCCATTCGTTTTATCGGGAATGTTGGCCTTGGTGTGCATCAAGGACATCTCTTGCTACCTCATTATTTTCTTTCCTTTGCTTCTACGAAACACAACAAAAGACTTTGCCAGAAAGAAAATAGCCCACTCCTGGGATAGCTGTTTCTGCCAGTCACTCACCACCTAACACAAGAGACCCTTCAGACTGATGGAATTTTAAAGGTGGAGGTTGTGGGTCAGGTTGGAATTTTTATGTGCAATACAGATAGGATTGGTATCACACAATATTTTTATTCAGGGTTTTGCATTCCAGTACCAAGAGATGAATTGTCCAGAACAATAAAGTCTAACTAATGGAAGTCTCCTTGGTAAAACAGTACTGAATGATATAAACTTGAACTTTTGACAGCTTCTGAATTTCCCCCTACAAGCTTTTAGCTCAATATTAGTTAGGGCACTGACACCAATTTTATTGCTTCATACTACTCAATAGCTGGATTAAAGTCAGAAATGAGATTTGCTGTCTAGCAACTAATACATATTTGCAGCACCATGGATGCTCCATCAATGTGAAATCCCATATAAGTTGGAGATGGAAAGACCATTTTATTCAGAGGTCTGCATCTTGGCTGGGACTGGGAATGAAAAGGTAGAAAGGGAATAAACAGTGAGGTGGCAAAATTTGTAGATGATACAATATTACTCAAGACAGTTAAGTCTGAAGCTGGCTGTGAAGGGATCTCATTAAACTGAGTGACTGGGCAACAAAATGGCAGATGAAATTCAGTGTTGGTAATTGCTAAATGATGCACATTGGAAAACATAATCCCAACTATCCATACAAAATGATGGCATCTAATCTGGCTGTCCCCACTCAAGAAAGAGACCTTGGAGTCACTGTGTAGTGTTCCTTGGAAAAATCTGTTTTGTGTGCAGTGGCAGTCAAAAAAAACGAATCGGGGGTTAGGAACCATTAGGAAAGGGATTGATGAGAGAAAACATCATAATACATTATATAAATCCTAGTATACCCACTCCTTGAATATTATATGCAGTTCTGGTTTCCCACTTCTCCAAAAAGATATATTAGAACTGGAAAAGGTATAAAGAAGGGCAACAAAATTGATTAGGAGTATGGAACAGCTTCCATATGAGGAGAGATTAAAAAGACTGGGGCTTTTCAGCTTGGAAAAGAGACAGCTAAGAGGGGATAGGATAGAGTAGTATAAAATCATGACTGGTGTGGAGAAAATAAATAAGGAAGTGTTATTTACTCCTCATTTACTCCTTTAACACACAAACGGGGGTTACTGATAAAAATTAGTAGACAGCAAGTTGAAATGCTGTAAGGAACTACTTCTTCACACAGAACACAGTGAACTTGTGGAACTCATTGCCAGGGGATGTTGTGACCGCAGGAAGTACAACATGGTTTAAAGAAGAATTAGATCATGTAGGATAGGTTCACCAATTGTATTAGCCAAGATGGTCAAGGATGTAAATCCATGCTTAGGGAGTCCCTAAACCTCCAATTGCCAGAAAATAGGACTGGATAACAGAAGATACATCACTCAATAATTTCCATGTTTTGTTTATTTCATCTGAAGCATCTGGCACTGGCCACTGTTAGAAGTCAAGATACTGGGCAAGATAGACCATACGGACATTCTTATGATCTTATGACTGCCTTTATGGGAGCTGGTTGGCTGGGTGGCTTTAATTTTGTAACTTTTCTTTGCACATGTAAATGCACGATTTGCCTGCAACACTACAGTATTTGTGCATACCAGTGTGGGGGTGCACATACATACAAATTTCAAGCTTCTTTTTATGGAAGCATGTTGTAAAGGTGGACTTCTAAAGACCTAAATATAGCTAAATGCATAGGGAGGTATGGGGCAGATTTTCTAAGAGTTTAGACCATACAGATACCCTCAATTGTCTGCTTTGTGGATGGGATTGTATCAGTTTTTTGCAGACAAATTACATGTGCATTTGAATGCCTGACTTCTGCAAATCCAACCTTCTCACCAGGAACAGTGCTGAATGAAATTCTTTCAGTTTTACCATGGGGTCAGTCATTTCATCAATCAAATTATATCAATGAAAGACAAAACAGCTGCTGTTGCCTCTCAGGAAGTTACATATGGAAAGCAGAATTTTATTTTATTCTTTTATTAATGTTAAGAACTGCTATTAGCTCTCCCTTTCTAAACTCAAAGAAGTTTTGTGATTTTTCTTGTGTAGTAATTTAGATGCATTATATTTTCCATAGTAACCTTGCTATATCAACAACATTTTTTTAAATTGCTTAGACAGTTGCTGATCTACCCCTGTTCACCATGCTGGGAATTTACAGAATTTTGAGACTATTGATCCTGTACCTATTGAAAAGCCTAGCCCTGGAGAAATGGTGCTTGGCTTATGTCTAACACTATAGGAAATTCATTAGCAAGAATGATTTTGGCATAACTCTTTAGAACTTCATGCACAGACTTCAACCCTCCAGGTAAACTGATGTGTGTATAGAACATATAAAGTGCTCTTTTATTCCCCCTCTATTGCTGCCCAAAGCTGCACTTTATCCCCACATCAGGCTATGTTTCCAAGGTGAGTAAACACACTTTGTATGAGTCTCCAGTTCACAGCCAACTAGCAGGCGCACACATACAAGATGTGCCAGGCTGCCTGTTATACTTTACTATCTCTGGTGATCTAGTTCCAGCCACTCTTTGCGCACAACCTTTCCCACATATTGAGAAGTTACAACACTTTTTACATCAGAGCAGAGCTAGTTCAAAGATTGGTCAAACTAACACATTTTGTAATTGCTTAAAAGAGCAAATCCAGGGGCTGAGAATCTCTGCTTTGAGCATTCATTAATCAAGCCTGTTAAATAATTACCTCTTCAGGGCTTCCTGCTGTCAACTATTCATGACGATAACCATCCACGACAGTGTTCCAAGAATCATCCTATGTTGATGACATAGGAGACAAGCCTTTTTCACCTCAGCCGATGGGAAGGACTCCAGCATACAGGGAGTATTTAAGGGAAGATGATTCCTCCTTGACAATAGTCCAAGACAGGCAAAATCTGAACAGCTAAAAGCAGCAGCAAAATCCTCTTTGAACTCTTTTACAGAAAGTAAGTAGATTTTATTTATTTACCATATTTATTACCATAAGCACACAATTAAATCTAATACACCTTTTTATTACTGAATGTATTTTTAGGAAAACCTATTCCTTCCGTTAGGAATTGTTGTGTAATGTGCTAACAGGTCAATTGATTTCAGATTTCAGACAATATCCACGACACCCTACCAATAATGCCTCCCCAGCTGAAGACTCGACTGAACATCACCGCACAGGTTGTCCAGGGGGATTTGAAGAGCCTGAGTCCAGAAGTGAGATACTTCATTGAAAGCACTGCCAAGCTGTGCCAACCTGCTAGAATTCATATCTGTGATGGCTCAGAGGAAGAGAACAAAAATATTCTGGATCTCATGGTAGAACAAGGCATAATCAGGAAGCTGACGAAGTATGAGAACTGGTAAGTAACAAACACATGTAAAAGGAAGTCTGGGTTGGAGCTGAGAGAATTGTGGTACACATTTTCCATGAATATTTACATTCAAGAGGCCAGTTCATTTCAACCATATTCAAACCCTTTAGTGTTTACTTTCCACGGGCATTTGAGTACTCAAGAAAAGTGCAATTTATCCTTGAATATTCACCCAAAGCTAATATAAATGGTATTATTCAGTGGAATTTCACAGTTTATGACTCACGTTCTATAAATTAGTTACATAAATCATTCTGTTCAGGAACAACCCGTATTACATGACTTGCATAGCACCTTAAGTCTTCAAAGTGCTTCGCTAACCCAATGGGTTAAATTCTGATCTCGCTTAGGCCCTGATATCACAAGCATTTACACCTGCATTTAAAGTGTTTGCAGGGCCTCTGCCTTACACGGGAGTCACTCAATGGATTCCTGTGTAAAACTGGTGTGACTCTTGATTTAAACTGGTGTTGATAAGAATAGAGTCAAGACCTATAATCCCAGTGAGTTAACAATCCCATTTGGCATTTAGTGAAGGTGAGGCCAAGGCAACATGCAACTATAGTACAGCTAGTTTTCTAAAGACATGACACTCCGTTCATTCTACAATAGTGTTAGATATTTTGGATGATCAAATACATTCTACTGCTCCTTTAACTAACCTGTGGCTGTCTGGAAAGATACCGGAATGCTATGGTTTCTGTCACCTTATTCCCTTCAAAGCATCGTACTCTGCCGTGCCAGATAAGCTCCATGGAAGGAGTCAATACATTCTGCTTATGATTTTTTAATGATCAACAAACAATTTCCCAATTTCTGTTGAAATAGTTGGTTGGCTCTCACTGATCCAAGGGATGTGGCAAGAATTGAAAGCAGAACGGTCATCATCACTCAGGAGCAGAGAGATACCACTCCGATCCCCAAAACTGGAATTAGCCAGCTGGGTCATTGGATGTCAGAAGAAGATTTTGAGAAAGCCTTCAGTGCCAGATTCCCCGGGTGCATGAAAGGTAAAAAGAAAATTAACATGATGCTTTTGTAACGATAAAAACACCAGTAGCAGTAAGGACAAATAAATAAATAAATAAATGCTATTTAAAATATACAAATAATTTGGCTAAGATGTACACATTTTTGCCTTAAGGTTAGGCACCTAACACATTTTATCAGGACCTTTCCATCTCAGAGTCCTGCACACATATATGATCATCAGCCCCTGTGAAATAAAGTAATCATTCTACTCCCCATTTTAAAGAAGGGCAATTATAGTGTGGAAAGGTTGGAAGACTTTCCAGAAATCAATAGTGAGTCAGTAGTAGATGGAAAATTGGAGAAAGAACCCAGGAGTCCTGACTCCTTGAGTCAAGTTCTTTTCAGTGGAATTCCACCAGTTTACACTAGCAGAGAATTTGGCCCTTCACTCTTTGTGAAACTGCTAGACAATTCTACCGACACGGCACAACAGCTTTTATCATTTAAAAACACAGAAAACTGCTAGTAGCTAAAACAAAATCTTTTATTACAAAACCTGACAAACAGGCATGTTACAAATTTATAAAAAGCAACTGAAACAGCCTCACAAAAGGTGGAGAGCTTTTAAAGAAGTGAGAAAATGCAAAGAGAACATCTACTTTTTAATGATTATTCCAACAATACATTCTTGGTCACATCTCACTCACATGGCTCCATTCCCATTTTCCAGGACGTACAATGTATGTCATCCCTTTCAGCATGGGGCCCATTGGGTCTCCTTTATGCAAGATTGGGATTGAGCTGACAGATTCGCCGTATGTGGTGGCCAGCATGAGGATCATGACCCGAATGGGAACAGCCATCTTGGAAGCCCTGGGGAATGGAGAGTTTGTAAAATGCCTTCATTCAGTTGGGTGCCCCCTACCGCTAAAAAGTAAGTAATTGTATTAACCTTTAACTTTGGCTAATTCGCAGACATATGTGCTACACCTATCTTGTATTCTTTGCACAACAGTGAAGACAACAGGAGTTTTTGGTATGCCACGAAAGCAAGGTCGAGTCCCAGGTGAAGGAATTAGGCCTTACTTATTTAAGGCCTTCCTATGAGGCAGATTATCACACAGCTGCCCACAGTAGGGTCTCTGAAACATCTGGTCACTGTCAGACATGGGACTCTGACTAGATGGACCGGGGCAATTCCTATGTTCACAAATAGTGCATTGTGTTTTGCAGAACCATTGGTAAACAATTGGCCCTGTAACCCGGATTTGACTCTCATTGCTCACGTTCCTGATCGCAGAGAGATCTTCTCATTTGGCAGTGGTTACGGAGGAAACTCCTTACTGGGGAAAAAGTGCTTTGCTCTCAGGATTGCCAGCAGAATTGCCAAGGAAGAGGGCTGGCTTGCTGAGCACATGCTGGTAAGAGCCGTTAAAATAAGAAGTTCATTTTAAAAATGAATTAAATATCAAAACAGCCCAGTGTGAATACATTATGACTTGATATTTGAGGAATTACAGTCTGGCCTGAATGTGCTGTGATATGAGATAAACATATCATACAACAAGCTTATGCAGCAATGGGGGACTACTTGTGTTATAGATGATGAACATTTTATAGAAGAAAATATAAAAATAGGGAACTAAGCAAGATTTCCATTTGGTCGTGTAGGCCCTGGTTCTGAAATTTGTTCCATGCAAGCAGACCTCTGCACCTGCACAGACCCTATGCACTTCAGTAAAGATAAGGGTCTGCAGGCATGGAACAGCTTGCAGGATGGGCTTCATAGTTTGTAAATGTGTCTTTAATATTAAAAGCAGACCTGAAAAGGAATCCTGCAAATATTCATTTTCTTTTTAAAATGAATGATATTTGGCTATGTTTGTGCCCTTCTTGTGGTAACTTTCCACTCATAGGAGCAATTGAGTTTCAGTGATACAAAATGATCCTGGAAAGTGAATTTCCAAGTTAGACATCTGCGTATTCACAATAAAAAAAATTCTAAATTCATTCATACAAGTATTTAATGCCATGCTGATCCAGTCAGGGAACTGAAAAATACCATGTGGCTCGCACAGCTTATCAACACAACTCAAATATTTTTAATTTGCAAAGTTAAAAAAAAATTAAGTAAATTGATCTCCTCCACATTTGTTGTCACTTCCTCCCTTTCTCCTCTGACTTTCCTCTAGCTTTTTCACTTTATATATAAGTATGTGCTAGTTACTCCTATCATAAAAATATTCCATCTTTGACACCACTTATCCCTCCAATTACTGCTCCCCATCTCTCTTTGATCACTAAGCTCATTGAGCACACTAGGTAACATATAATAAAGTTTGAATAAATAGATATGAATAAATTTGAAAAACTTGCATGCTGCTTACATGTATTCCGAGGGGACCATTTCTCAAATAAAATTTACAAATTATTTGCTCAGGTCTAATATTAAGTCCTTTCCTCCTCCCCCAAAAAGTCTGCATATAATTCAGTGCAATTCCAACATGTTTTATTGTTAGCATTTACTGATAATAATAGAAGTGCAGGGAAAAATATTCATATTAAACAGATACATTTATTTTTTTGGTAGATCCTGGGCCTCACAAATCCAGAGGGTGAGAAGAAGTACTTTGCTGCAGCATTCCCCAGTGCATGCGGAAAAACTAACTTGGCTATGATGAACCCCACTCTGCCAGGGTGGAAAATTGAGTGTGTTGGAGATGATATTGCCTGGATGAAATTTGATGATCAAGGTAACTTTTTTGTTTTAAGGATGACTTGTTCTAGGGACCAGACCAATCCTGCTCTCATTAAGGTCCTTGGATCCTACTCTGCCATGAATTCACATGGTGAGTCGGGCTTTGTATCATTGTTTTGTATTGCTCAAATTCCAGGTAATTTAAGGGCAATCAATCCAGAAAATGGATTTTTTGGGGTCGCTCCTGGGACGTCTGTAAAAACAAACCCCAATGCCATAAAGACCATATACAAGAACACCATCTTCACCAATGTAGCAGAAACAAGTGATGGAGGCATATACTGGGAAGGCATTGATGAACCACTAGTACCAGGAGTGACACTGACTTCATGGAAGAACAAGAAGTGGACCCCAGAGAATGGTAACGCTGCATGTTTGGGCGACCTTTTGGATTTCTCATCCTATTTCCAGTTAACTCTGCAGTCACTCATGGAATATTTTGATTTCTACAGGGGAGACGTGTGCCCATCCCAATTCTCGATTCTGCACCCCTGCCAGTCAGTGCCCAATTATTGACCCTTCATGGGACTCTCCAGAAGGAGTACCGATTGAGGGTATAATATTTGGAGGCCGTAGACCTGCTGGTAAGAGCTGCAATAAAGTGCATCAAGACTAAAGCCCCAGATATTTTATGGCTCAAACTGTTCTAGCAACCATTTTTTGCTGCTATGGAGTCCCTCGCTACCTGGAGCAGGGAAATCAATAGATTAATCAACCACCTTTTCAGAAGTGGCCACTGATTTTTGCATGCCCAACACATTATAATTATTTGTATTATGTTAATACTCAGGACCCCAACCAAGATCAGCCCCCGTTGTGCTAAGCACAGGATAAACACATAGCAAGAGACAGTCCATGCCTCAAAGGGCTTACAATTTAGCTAGACCAGACTGAGAAAGAATCGGAAAAATGAATGCTATCCCGCTATTACAGATGGTGAGGTGAAACTGCCTCCTGGATTAAGTCCCATTCAAAATCTGGCCACAAGAGGAAGAGATGCCCATCTTATGACTTTTAGCCCTGTGGCCTAGAGCACTCACCTGGGTTGTAAGACAGCCAAGTTTGATTCCCTCCTCTGCTTGACTGAGGAAAAAGATTTGAACTAAGGTCTCCTACCTCTGAAGGATGCACTCTAACCACTGCTATGGGATGTTCTAGTGTGGAACTTCCTCTCTCTCTCTTATGGAAGTTGTTCAGTGTGGTTAGCTAAAGAAAAAAGTGAAATTACATGAAATGAAAAGATTGGACCCTGGATCTCCCACCTCCTACATGGGTGCTGTAATCACTAGACTACAGAGTCAGTCTTTCTTTCTTTCTTTCTTTCTTTCTTTCTTTCTTTCTTTCTTTCTCCTCTCTGACTCAAAATATTTACACACATTGGAACAGCTTCAACTACTTAAAGATTTAGTGGACCAGAGAGAGAAAGATAGAAAATTCTGATTTAAATTATTTTCCAGTAAGCAAGAGGGGAAGGAAGAAAAGAACTGAATTACATAACAGGAAAAAGAGGTAACAGGCACACTGCAATGCCTCAGGTAGCTAAAACTGCTAATACAAAGACTTTTTGACCTTTGATAAATGAAGCTATTTTGTTCTCTCTAGGTGTGCCTCTAGTATATGAGGCCCTTAACTGGCAGCATGGAGTATTTATAGGAGCAGCTATGAGATCTGAAGCAACAGCAGCTGCTGAACACAAAGGTAAATCAAAAGCTAATTTGCCTTTCCATATGAAAGTAGTCCTTTCTGGATACCCAACTGCGATCACCTCTTAATCATTATACATCAAAATCTGGTTTGGGGAGTTAATTTTGTAAATTGCACAGTTTTCAAAATACAAAATATTTCTTCTTGGAGCTAAAAAAAAAATAAAAAAATTCTAACCTAAAATTCAACATGCAGCAAAACAACTCCTTGTAGGTAATATGGACACAAGGTGGTCAATAGGGTGCTGCAGTCCGAATTGCAAGACTTGATACTGAGTCATTGTGTGATCTTGGACAAAACACTGAAGTCTTCTGTGTTGCTACAGAGCACATGTTGCATGGGCCTTGCAAACTAGTTTTGAGGTGCCCAACTTAGACGATTGGGGCTGAATTTTCAGAGTGGTGACCACCCACACCATCCGTTTTTCTTAAACTGGAGTTGACCATGCTTTACGCCTCTGAAATTCAGACTCAATCAATTTTGCCTCAGTTTCTCTGTCTGTAGATTGGGGAAAATGCTTAGCCAGTTTCTGAAAACTCTCTTTGCTGGCAGGTTAAAACATTATATGAGAGTTAAGCAATATCTTACCTTCTACGTACATTCTTTGAACAGGAAAAATCATTATGCATGATCCCTTTGCCATGAGGCCTTTCTTTGGCTACAACTTTGGCAAATACCTCGCCCACTGGCTTAGCATGGCACATCGCCCTGCTGCAAAACTGCCTAAGATCTTCCATGTTAATTGGTTCCGAAAAGACAAGCAAGGAAAATTCCTGTGGCCTGGTTATGGGGAGAATTCCCGTGTGCTGGAATGGATGTTCAACAGAATCCGCGGAGAGGCCTCTGCCAAGCTAACTGCTATAGGCTACATCCCTCCTGACACAGCCTTGAACCTGAAGGGCCTTGAACGCATCGACATGACAGAACTGTTTGATATCTCCAAGGAGTTCTGGGAAAAAGAAGTGAAGGAAATCAAGAAATATTTTGAAGAACAAGTCAATGCCGACCTACCCTATGAAATAGAAAGAGAAGTGCTTGCACTGGAGCAGAGGATAAAACAGCTGTAACTGATCAAAACATTTATGAATCCACACCTTAGGAAGATGACAAGCACACTTTATAGAACATTACTGGAAGCACAATACATTGACAGGCAGGGGGCTATGCTGGAAAATGTAACAATTTTCATTCTGCAAAAGAGCAACAAGCTTGTTAGCTCGCTGGAACGCCTGGGCCTCCCAGAGGTAATCACAGGCTTGGGGCGGCGGGGTTAGAATTACACGTGCAAATATCCTTTACGACATTTGCATGATCATTTGCATGCACAATTATTATAGTTCTGCTCACAATCAAGTGTGTAGATTACTTGGATATATTTTTTGCATGTGCCGTTCTAAAAACAGACTCCAATGTTTTAGAACATGTCTGTTTCTGTTATACTGAGCATTAAAGGCCCAGATTAATTTGCTTTTACGTTTTAGTGGCATTGGTTACATTGAAGAGAAAAAAAATGCAAATGGTGTATATATATATTATCTAACTGTATTCTGTAGCTTTAAAGAGCATTTGGAAAGATTACTTCTTTACCACAGTGAAAGATTATTTTGTGTTACAAATGCATATTTAAAATATTTTTATTTTAAGTGTCATATTCCCATGATTTGCAGATGTTTTGCACAGCCTGTTCTTTAAATCAATGAAATAATATTTTTTTTTTTACAAAATATTCTCTCATTTCCTGTATTCTCACGGTCCAGAAGACTGCAGGCAAATGACCTCGGACTCCAATGATTCCCACAGTGAAGAGAGATTGTGTTCATGGGGGAAAAACTAGTCACCGACTAACATCCGTTTCCCACCCATTACTGAAATAGACTTAAAAGTCATAGACATGCGCAATAATAAGTGGCTTCTGGGAAAGTTTTTTCTAATTCCCATGAATGAGAAGTTGGTTCATGTGCTGGAGTACAGAAAGTTTGTGTCAATCCCTCAGCCCCAGACAGAAGGGGGAAGCAGAGTGCTGGTGTGGAATTCAGGGGTATTTTGTGAAGTGTTTTCTAGCCTCATTGGAATGGCTTGTAGGGTTTCAGGAATGGGGGAGAGGGAGGAAGGGATACTTCACCCAGCTGCTGAAACCCTGATTTCTGCCCCACCAAGTGCTCCCTTTATACCTTCTAGTCCACAGGCGTGGCAGGTCTTCTGGTTTTTCACTTTGAATGCTCAGTCACCCTGAATAGGCTGCAAATATTTGTTTAGCGAAAAGAAAACCACTTCTATGGTGTAATTAAACTCTTTATAGACTCTGCTTCCTTGCAAAACAAATAAAGCCAGAGGCTGGTCAACAGATGGCCTTCAGAGCTTGCTAGGTGAAAACCTTTAACTATCTCTTGGCCATGAGTTTAGGAATGATCTGAAGCAGACCACCCATTAGGCAGAGTCTTGCTAGAGTAAGGACATTAGGTTTGGTTGGGGTGACCAGGGATCCTGATTTTATAGGGACAATCCCAATATTCAGGGTTTTTTCTTATATAGGCACCCATTAACTCCCAGCCCCGCCCCGCCCCCACATCCCAGCTTTTCTCACTTGCTATCTGGTCACTCTAGGTTTGGGTTGATTGCTATGGGATATAGCTAGGAATTTCTCTCCCTCTCCTCTCCTCCCCTCACCCAACTCTACCCCATGGTACTCCAGTGAATACTCTCCTGATGATACCTCGTAATATCATGCACAGGAAGAATAACATTCCAATCAATTGTAACAGTATTTTAATTCCTTGTGGTTCTCCCCTTCCATAGCCTATTCCTTCCCTCTCCCACTTTTAAAATCATTGCTATTAAATGCTCAGGTACCTAAACTATAACATTACATAAATTACAGAAAGTGGAAAAAAATAGGCCATTAAAGATATGAACCAGAAAATAATTTAGTAAGTGAATCATTCAACATCTGATTTGTATGCATGATCCAAATGTTTAGGCTGAGCAGAGAAAATGTTTTTTAAAAGAGAAAGTGGTGGTTTGAAATTTAGAAACATAGTCAGCCATGCCAAGTTATGGTCTCAACTTCTCTCCTCCTAACTGTATCATGCTCCATAAATGCAAAATGAATTAGAACAAACCACTTCTAAATTGATATCTGGAAGATTCCCCCTGATTTAAAAAGACAATAAATCTAGACAAACTAGCAGTTAACTATGAAACTTGGCCTCTTAAATGAGCTTCAGAGAAGCAAAGCAAAGCATTGGAGAAACTAGTGCATGAAACATAGAACTATAAAATTTGCATCAACCTACATTATTAAATTAACTTTGTATTCTGGACAGTTAGAAGCAGATCATTTTGTTAAACTGAGGATATCGCAGTGACCATCATGGGGGGAGGGGGGTAAGTGAGGCCAATTTGGTGTAAGTCAGCATAGCTCTATCCAAGTCAATGGAGTTACACTGATGTTATACCAGCTGGCCTGTGATCTCTTGTTTAGAGGGTGGGCCCTGGAATCAGGACTCTGCCACAAATTCAGTGTAACTGTTGGCAAGTCATTTAACCTACCTGGGCCTCAGTTAACCCATCTGTAAAATGCCATGCAAAAATAATCAACCCTTTTTGGGTAAAGGCTTTTCACTGACACCATCCAAACAAAAAAGGAGTCTAGTGGCACTTTTAAAAACTAACAAATTTATTTATCATTTGAGCTTTCATGGGAGATTTGTTAGTCTTTAAAAGTGCCACTAGACTCCTCATTTGTGTTGCTGAACTAGATTAACATGGCTACACCCTTGGAACTTGTCATCCAGACAATGTACTCGTGGGCACGTTTTTACATAAAAGGAGTCTTCTTTATACATCATTGACAAAAGCAAAAGCAGATTGGGGGTAGGAGGTGGATGTAAGGAGGGAGAAAAAAGGCGTGGATGAGGGTGAATGTACCTGATGTGAGAAACAAATATTTGCATAAAAATTACAACTTTTGTCCAGCTCTACTTCTGATGTTTCATTAGTAACAAATCCTGTGCCTCCATTCTGGTAAAGCTCCCATTGAATTCAGCAACTGGAACAATTGACCATGGGTCATGGCAGATTCTTCATGACTAGGAGTTTTTAAATGAAGATTGGATGTTTTTTCTAAGGGTGCGTCTACACTTACAAATTAAGTCGATTTAAGCTTGCTTAAGTCAACTTAATTTACTCTGTGTCTACACTACAGTTTCCTTAAGTTGACTTAAGCAGCTGCTTAAGTCAACTTAAGGAAAAATTAAGTCGACTTTATAAAACCTAGTTTAAAGTCGACTTAGCCAGTGTAGACGTGGAGTAGCCCTAAGTTGACTTTAAGTCGACTTAGGGGGCTCCAGGGCTTCCCCACTGCCCTCCCTGCCAGGGTGGCTGGCACAGCCACAGCCTGGCATGCCTCCTCAAAGGGCAGGACAGAGCCCTGTCCACCCTGCCCCTATGCCCTGCCAGGGTCCCTGTCCCCCCTTGCCCCATTGTACCAAGGTACAGTGGGGCAAAGGCTGAGCCCCCTGGCCCTTGGCAAGGAGTGTCCCCCACCACCACCACCGTGGACCTGTCCCAGGTCCACCTAGCCCCTACAAGGCGACCTAGGCATCCAGTGTGGACACTCTAGGTCAATTTTGTAGGGTCCCCTCTAAGTCAACTTAAAATTTGAGTGTGGACATGCTAAGTCGCCTTAGCTAAGTGGACCTAAATTAACAAGTGTAGACATAGCCTAAGAAACCTGCTCTCGTTCAAAAGGAAATTATTACAGGGAACTTCTGTGGCCTGTTATCCAGAAAGTCAGATTAGAAAGCGATGATCCGATCTTAAAATCTATGAAGAAGCATAAGGAGTGGGGGGTGCGGTGTTTGTAAATTACTTTGGAAGCTACGTCTAGACTACAAGTAAAGATGGAACGTAGCCTGGCCAGGCATGTCCTGGAGCAGCGGTATGAAAGGCAGCAAGGAAAGACTAGCGGTGTAGACGTAGCAGCACAGGCTAACGATCCGAGTACATATTCCTGGTCCCCTGGAGGCTTGTACTTTGGCTACTAGGCCTTGCATGGGGAGGCTCCCCTGGGTGAAATCACACCATTACTTGCAGCGTAGCTATCCCGGTACTAGATGACTTCAAGCGCCTAGAATGGGTCTCCTTTGCTGTGCTCCATTCATACCTTTCCTTGTATAGACATATCCTAAGATACCTGGGCAAAAGGTGCCTCCTTAGAGCAAAGTAATAGTATGAGCAGAGATGAACTTTAGCCACACAGTTCAGACCCAGATTTTGGTTCCATCTTCCTTAAAGTTCAGGGGACTCTGATTCTGGCGTTTTGTTTGAGACCCATTTCTAATTCAAATTCTCCAGTCCTGACCCAGCAAACCCTTTACCCAGTGACAACCCCGCCATTAGCTCGAATGCAGACATCTGCCTTCAAAGGGACTCCTGACTAAGCACTTCTTAAATGAATAAGGGTAAAGAGAATCCAGCAGAGACCATACTCTTCATTGCAAAACTCACATTCTTTTCTTTACTTCCAGGAGGAAACAAAAGCCAGCCCCAGACCTCTCCCAGCTCACACACAAAAGGCCTGGTTTCTGAGGAATTCAGAGAAATGAGCCATCTTGTGTTCAGTCTTTGTTCCACGCTTGCTGCAGTATAGTCAATTAGCTCCCAAACAGACGATAATTATCACAACTGGAGACATACCTGGCAGAGAAACCGCTGCAACACTGCTTAGAATAGGCAAGCTGGAATATTCCGAATTCCAAATGAGTAATCACCAGTGTAGATCATGAACTACATTCCTGGCGGAGAACTCACCCCCAGAAACACAAAGGGCATCTTTTCCAATTTATTGTGACAAACTTTAATCAACAACATTTCAAACATACCCAGTTGCCTCCAAGAATTAAAATGCAAGCTGGTTTGGTATGAAACATAGTTACACTGTTATTTATATGGGATTCTTCAGCCATTTCAGACTTAACAGTCAGCTGGGAAACTTGGAAGGCACATTATTGCAGTGTAGTTACTCGCCAATAATGCTACTTAATTAGAGAAATACACTTGCATTAATAGGCAAAATTCACACCCTATTTGAGCAGTCACATAATTATTTCCCAAACAAGAATGACGTGGATGTTTTTACAGTGAAAAATTGATGCAGAAGATCTTTGGCTTTGTTTCACGCAGCTTTAAGAAGCTATTTTACTGTATTCTACACAGGTTCTAATGCTGCCTTCATCACCATAGTACCGGAGCACCTTCCAAGAGTGCATCAGGTGATGTGATTAACATCTGTCACCTTATTTTCCTCTCCTTTATGCAGTTGATTCCAGTGTGACTCCACTGCAGGTACTCCTGATTTATATCACATAAGGGAGACCAGATTCAAGTTCCAAGGTTCTTTCTGCTTTGTGTAGCCTTTTGCCAACATGTGCACTCACTAATTCTGCACCTCTTCATGGCTGGCTGTGGTGTAGCGGGCTCCCCTCCTTTCCCATCCCTTGCTGAGAGTCACTCTGGCACTGTGATGGTCTGCCTCTTCCTGTGACTCACCCATCTGGCTCCATCACATGTAGTCCCATCCCCTTTGGGGTAAAGAAAGATACAATAAACTAAACTCAAATAAACATGACTCTTGGCCCCCTACCCAGGCTCACTCCTCAGCAGACTCTCTTCCTCAATCCAGGCTGTGCAGGGTTGTTCTCCTGCTCTTGTGCAAAGAGGGTAAAACAATAAATGAAAATGTGGAAATGGCAGAGGAACTAAATAGTTTCTTTGTTTCAGTCTTCACTGAGAAGGTTGGTGGAGATTGGATGTCTGATGTAGAGGAGGACAATAGAAACAAGATAGGGTCAGAAGCTAAAATAGGGAAAGAGCAAGTTAAAAATTACTTGGACTAGTTAGATGTCTTCAAATCACCAGGTCCTGCTGATATGCACCCTAGGGTACTCAAGGAGCTGACTCAGGAGATATCTGAGCCATTAGCTATTATTTTTGAAAAATCATGGAAGATGGGTGAGGTCCCAGAGGACTGGAAAAGGGCAAATATAGTGCCCATCTACAAAAAGGGAAATAAGAGCAATCCGAATTATAAACCAGTCAGTTTAACCTCTGTACTGGAAAAAAATAATGGAACAGATAATTAAGGAGTCGATTTGCAAACATCTAGAAGAAAATAAGGTGCTTAAAGCTAGTCAGCATGGATTTGTCAAAAACAAATCATGTCAAACCAACTTGATAGCTTTCTCTGATGTGGTAACAAGCCTTGTGGATAGAGGGGAAGTGGTAGATGTGGTATATCTAGACTTTAGTAAGGCATTTGATACGGTCTCATAATAAACTGGGGAGCTACAAACTAGATGGAGCTACTGTAAGATGGGTGAAAAGAACTGTTGGATAACTGCTCCCAGAGAGTAGTTATCAATGGATCACATTCAGGCTGGAAGGACATAATGAGTGGGGTGCCACAGGGATCTGTCCTGGGTCCGGTTTTGTTCAAGATTTTTATCAGTGACTTAGATGATGGCATAGAGAGCAAACTTATAAAATTTACAGATGATACCAAGCTGGGAGAGGTTGCGAGTGCTTTGAAGGATAGGATCGCAATTCAAAATGATTTGGACAAACTGGTGAAATGGTCTGAGATAAATAGAATGAAATTCAATAAAGATAAGTGCCAAGTACTCCACTTAGGGTTGAACAACCCATTGCACACATACATAATGGGCAATGACTGCCTAGGAAGGAGTACTGCAGAAAGGGATCTGGGTATCATAGTGGACCACAAGCTAAATATGAGTCAGCAGTGTAATACTGTTGCAAAAAAAGCAATCGCCATTCTGGGGTGTATTAACAGGAGTATTGTGAGTAAGACACGAGAAGTGATTCTTCCACTCTACGCTGCACTGATTAGGCCTCAACTTGAGTAAAGTGTCCAGTTTTGGGTGCTTCATTTAAAAAAGGATATGGAGAAACTGGAGAAAGTCCAGAGAAGGGCAACAAAAATGATTAGAGGTCTGGAACATTTGACCTATGAGGGAAGATTGAAAAAGTTGGGTTTGTTTAGTCTAGAAAAAAGGAGACAGAGGGGATATGATAACAGTTTTCAAATACCTAGAAGGTTGTTATGAGGAAGAAGGAGAAAAATTATTCTCCTTAATCACAGATGATAGGACAAGAAGCAACGGGCTTAAATTACAGTACGGGAGGTTCAGCCTACACATTAGGAAAGAAGTCCTAACTGTCAGGGTGATTAAACACTGGAATAAGTTGCCTTGGCAGGTTGTGGAATCTCCTACATTGGAGGTTTTTAATAGCAGGTTAGACAAACACCTGTCAGGGATGGTTTAATGAGGGTACTTGGTCCTGCCATGAGCGGAGGGAACGGGACTCGATGACCTTCCAGTTTCTATGATTCTATTAAAATGATGCCTCCCTGAGTTTTCTTCCCCTTTGTGTCAGGCTGTTTCCATACCACCTTTTCCAGAGGCCAGTAGGGGAACCCTGTTCCTCCCTCTCCTCTGGATTCCAAGTTCAAGAACCCTGTGGCACGCAGGGTCAGCTCTCTCAGACTTCTCCCTATCCTGGCCTCCCTTCCGGCACACCCCACAATCCCTGCCTGGGTTTGCTGTACATTTGCTTTTCTCCACCTTGTCTCTACTCTCGGTCCTTCCCTACTTTTCCTGCAGTCTCCTTTTCATCTGACCTTCCTTGTTGTATGTTCCTCACCCTGCTAGGCTTCATCTTTAATTGGGACTGGTCTACCCTCCTGGTGCAACCAGGTGCACAAACTGCTCTCTCAGCCAACCCTTTCCATACCTCTGGAACACCCCACCACACCATTAAACTTCTGATGGTGGTGGAAACTTTCTCTAAATATGCCATTTATTCCATAAATGCTCCCCTGTGGGAATTTTGGCACCTTCCTCTGAAGTAGCCAATGGCATTGCCCCATATAAGCCATTCCTGTGTTTCATGGTAAAAGACCTGAGAGCTTTGCCTAGGTGTCCCTGGGGGTTAGACAGGGCAGGGTAGAGTTCTCTGTTCAGGATGCACTGTCCTCTTGTGTGACCTCTTCCAACATGTTGCAATAAAACCAAAGGTGGAAAGTCTATCTGTTTTCATTCTCCCTAGAGAACTTATCAACGTTCTTGGGTTGTTTTGATTCAAGTCCGATGGCCTTTCACCCAGTGTAGCAAACCTTGTGTAAAGCTGCTGTTTTCTGACTGAGCTATTGCTCTCTTCACAGTAACTGTGTTTTTTTTCTTTGAACGCACCACCACCACACTTCACAGGTTGAGACAGACTGAAAGAAAGACATGGGGGGAGGGGGCACGGCTCTTCCTCACAGGTAATATCTGAAGCCACCTCTTCTCTAGCAAACCAGGCTCTGTTTCTTTGGAGAACAATTTCTAGGCCCACACAGATAAGAGATCTTACTCTTGCCTTAATTACACAGCTTTTTTTTTAATGGCCTCAAAACTAGATAGAATAACAGGGCAAACTCTCTCCACATCCTGTCTCCTCAGGAAAACCACAAGAAGCTCCTGGTTATCAGGCTGTAGGCTTGCCCAGACAGTACTTGGTAATCAAACCCATGTCGGTGCAGAAAGGCTGTAAATGCAGAGAGCATGGCAAAACCCACTTGATTCACAGGAAACAAGCACCATATTTTGCTGAGAACCTTCCTTCCGGGTTTGACATCTTTCAGATTCCCTGGGACAGATCTGAACAGCCATTAAATCCCCGCAGTATTTAAACAAGCCCAGAAATAAAGCTAACCTTACATTACATGTGACAAGAAGCTGCCAGTGCAGTTGGTCCAGACGTCCATACGACGACATTTTGGCAATTGTATGAAAGACAAGGAGCCAAACTTGAGCCCATCATGGAAACAGAACCAACATGGACACCCACGTGTGCTTCAAAAGCAGTGCTGGTCTGCATATATATTCTCAAAACCACAGAGCACCGTCCCATCCTCAAGCAAATAATTCCTGCCTAAGATACGAATCATTTATATGTATATTCATGCATGAGCAGGACAGATGAGTAAGACAGAATACATGCAAAAACCTTCTTTCCAGCCCATAGTGCCTAGTGGGTGTGTAGTTTCTGGCAGACATCTGTGTATGGAGCCCTAGTGCAGTTTGACAATATCACTGGGCCCAGGGTAAACCTCAGATTCTAATCCATCGGTAGAATTTAGCTAAGATAAACACCCAAGCTATTTAAGACCCACAAGAGAGGTCAAATGATGTTTTGACTCTGGAGCAATTCTTTTAGGATTTATAGTGTATTTCACTGTCTTCTCACTTGTTTCAGTGCTATATTTTAATATATACAAGGATGATCCACGGAATGGAAAACCTGCCTTATGAGAGGAGACTTAAGGGCTATGTCTACACTTACTAAAGTTAGTTCGAATTAGTTAATTCGAACTAACTAATTCGAACTAATTTTAGTTAGTTCGAATTAACTTAATTCGAACTAGCAAATTTTAGTTCGAACTAAGCAAGTGCCATGCATGGCATTTGCTTAGTTCGAATTAGTCAATTGCATTAAGGTCAATGTGCTGGTTAGTTCGAACTAAGTGTTAGTTCGAACTAACATGGCCACATTGGGTTAATTCGAACTAACTAGCTCGAATTAACCATTAGTTCAAAAAGTATAAGTGAATTTATTAGTTTGAATTAAGGAAGTCCTTAATTCGAATTAATGAAAGTCTAGTGTAGCCAAGGCTTAAGTTAGTTCGAATTAAGCTTCCTTAAGTTCTAACTAACTTGCCAGTACAGACATAGCCAAGGAGCTTGGCTTGTTTAGCTTAACCAAAAGAAGGTTGAGGGGAGATATGATTGCTCTCTACAAATACATCAGAGGGATAAATACCAGGAAGGGAGAGAAATTATTTGAGTACAGCACCAATGTGGACACAAGAACAAATGGTTACAAACGGTCCATCAGGAAACATAGGCTTGAAATTAGATGCAGGTTTCTAACCATCAGAAGAGTAAAGTTCTGGAATAGCCTTCCAAGGGGACCTGTGGGGGCAAAACCCATAACTGCCTTCAAAACTGAGCTTGATACATTTATAGAGGGGATGGTATGATGGGACGGCCTAGTTTGGCAATTGACTGATCTTTGACTACTGGTGGTGGATATGCCAGTGGCCTTAGAAGGGAGGGTAGATGGTGGGTTCTGAATTATTAAAGGGAATTCTTTCTTGGGTGACTGGCTGGTGAGACTTGCCCACATGCTCAGGGTTTAACTGATTGCTGTATTTGGGGTCAGGAATGAATTTCTCCCCAGGACAGATTGGCTAGGGCTCTGGGGGGTGGGGGTGCCTTCCTCTCTAGCATGGGACACAGTTCACTTGTTGGTGAATTCTCTGTATCATAAAGTCTTTAAATCATGATGTGAGGCCTTTAATAACTCAGTCATGGGTTAGAGGCTTATTGCGGAGTGGGTAGGTGAGGTTTTGTGGCCTGCATTGTGCAGGAGGTCAGACTAGATGATCATACTGGTCCCTTTTGTCTATTTTAATTCTATTTCACATGTGTTCCAGTAAACGGCAAACGTTCAGAAAAGTGTGCACCTTTCCCTACATCTCTTCCAGGGCTGTTGAACTGGGCCAGATGTGGCTGAACTTTCTTTCCAGCTTAAATCAATTGAAAAATATTAAGAATATACAATGATTTTATTAAGGGTCAAATGCTGTTCACATTGAGGTTAATGGCAAAACTCCCACTGAAATCAGTGAGACCAGGAATAGGGCATAAGAGAGATGAAAATGCAAATTGTTTGATGATGTTTGTTTGGGGAATTTTTAAATGTTCAATCTCTGTTTCTAGCTCCAAACTGGAAATCTACCAGCATTTCCTGGTGCCTCCATAGGTAGCCAATGGAAACAAAAAGATATGGATAAAAGTAGAGCATCAACTTCCACATGCATATAAAATAGTTGGGTGATTCAAAGAAGGAATGCACAAGACTCTTGCTGGTGGAGAGTGGAAGCAGGACACAGATTTGATGGTCTCATCTCAATCCACAAGAAATTGCCACAAAGTTTGGCCCAATTCACTCTGTGATTTACCATTTCGTGCTCAGGAAAGCCCCGTTCTGTGACAAGCAATGGTATTGCTGGATCAGAGACTAGCTGTGTTGGCCAAGCTATACAGGGAAGGTATAAGCAAGTTCCTGAACCTTTGTCTAATTCTACAAATTCTATCACCTATTTTCATAAACAACAGTGGTGTGCCTTTTTTGTGGGGGCAGAGAGGGGGAATTATAGGGTGGCAGGAATCGCTTGTCCCTTTGAGTTAATGCAAAAATTGTTCAAGGAAGATTTCTGCGGAAAATATATTACTGGCAAAATAATGATTGCTCTTCGGAAGAAGAAGCCACCGTACAAATCTTGTTAGGGACGTCAAGCAGGAACTTACAAAATGTGCCCAGCAGAGATAAGCTCAAAAAAACAATGATATCCAGGACAGAAAGGCAGCCTATTCAGCATACTGGGACTCTAATTCCAATCCATGACAGGTCCCTGGGGCAGCTCCAAAGCCACTTAGCACAACTGTGGAGCTCAGCCAGAAGGCAGCTTCTGGCACTGAGAGAACACGTCTGGCCAATCCAGATCTGAATTCTGTAGCTGGCTAAGAAAACAGACATGGCTATATCTGTGATTTGCTGGAACTTTTGGGGGCCAGCAGATTGCCACAGGACTGCATGCCCTTACTCTGTGATATTTTCAGGAGATATCCTTTGAAGCTAATGCGACACCGTGATCCTGCAATACTATTCCTTGAGTGACCTCTGTGAGGGAGCAGAATGTGTGTATGGGGAAAGGAAGGGGAGAGGGGGAGAGGGAGAGAGGAGCAATACCTCTATTAATGACCTGGGTGCCAAAACATTTCCAAGGCAGCTTAGCAAGTGTGACTATATCAAATCTCTCCACCTAAGCCAGGGTTCCGTGGGCTCATATTCACGGATTTCTGTATTTTTAAGTAGCTGTCCTAAAAGTTACACCTGTGCTGAGAGCCAGCACAAAGCCCATGTGCCATATGGGGCCTACTTGAAGACTCAGAGTTATGTCTTAAGTAGTGGATAGAGTTCAAGCTGCTTCTTTTTCACGGGGGGGAATTTCCCACAAAAGCTAATAAGGAGCAACGCATGGCACCAGAGGTAAATTTGCCCACCTGTGCCTGTCAGATTGACTTAAAATGATTTGATAAAAGAGAGTTGTTTGAAAGAGCCAGCAGAATACTAACAGCAAGATCTACAAGGTATTGGCGGAGCTTGGATTGAAAAACCACTTACGGGCAGGCAGCCCCATAGAAGACGTAGAAAACAAGACCATGTGATCAGGTGCTATAGATGGATATAGGCCACAAGGAAACACCACAATGTAGTCTGATCTCCTGCATGGTACAGGCCATAGGGTTGCCTGTGATTAATATCGATTTGAACTAAGCATAACTCTTAGAAAAACATCCAGTTCTCTTGATCACCCTGGTGAGAGAGCGATCACCCGGAGAAAAACTAAAAGAATACTTTGTACAGCCATAGTGCCTTCTGCCAGAGGGCCTTTAGGCATTTTGCAAACACTGAGCCTAATTCAAAGTCCGCGGAAATCAGTGGGAGACCTCAGTGCGCTTTGGATTAGCGCCATTAAGCCTGACAACAGCATTCTGAGGTAGGTAAGCATTATTCTTATTTATTCTGGGGGACAGACAGGTGAATAAATGTATTCGAGACTCTCAGTAAGAGCAGGGAGCTACTCTCATAATCCTGATTCTCCACCTTTGACTTGCCCCCAGAGCTGTGGGAAAAGGGAGCCCAGATATAATACACATGGAAGAGAAAACTGAGTGAGGAAAATTGAGTTTATTCATATTTAAGTTACTGTGGAACTCAGAGGCTCCAGATCAGGATCAGGATCAGGGCCTTTGAGTGCTACCATAACATCCATATTACAATCTTAGTCACTTTACAAACACATATGACAATGCAATTCCTGCTCTGCTGCATTTACAGCCTGTGACGTGGAAATTGGAAGATCATTCTTCTAGTGTGAGCTTGCCATTGATGGGCCTTATTCAGTGAGACATGTCTGGCAAACGCTGTCCATGCTGATGGAGCAGCAGGAAGGTCAGAGAAGCATCTGTTCTGAGCGATGGTGATGACGACATGTTTTTTTGATCCTCAGATTATTGAATGAAAAGCAACCTGTGTCCGAAGATTAATGACCAATAGAAAGGTATTTATGGGGCATTCATACAACTGCCTGCTGAAATTAATCATTTGTAATCAGATGAGGACTATTTCTTTAAAGAAGTACTAAGGCTGAAACTTCGCTGCAGTAAAGCAATTAATGAAGGCATTGTAAGAGGCCCAAATGTAATCAGTCCTCTGCCAGGGCTGCTGGGACGCTCTGATTTCTCGTCTCTCCCCCTCAGTCTGCTTATTGTTTGCTTTATTATTAATCTTGCCTAATTTGGAAATGGGAAATTGATTTCTTATGTATCCATTACAAAACCAAATCATTTCTTTATTACAGGAAGGCTTCTATTTCATAAGCAAGCCATGGAAAATTAAAGCCATTCCTGTTGCTTTGATGAAATAATGGAAAAAAAGGTTGGCTGATGATGACCCTTATGTAGCCTGCCATTGCAAATTAACTCTTTGCAAGCATCCAGATTCAGTCCAGCTCACTGGCTGGCTTTTCAGTTTGCAAGTGCTATTCATCCTCTTTTCAACCCATTGGTTCTGGTCTAAGCATTCAGAGATTGCCGGCCTGCTAACATGTGCAGCACTCTCATTCAAAGGGAATGTATTTCCTCTTATCACGGTAAAGTAATCATATAAATTACTACATGCAGTCTTCATCAGCAAAAGTTTGCAAATCTAATTCCCTGCACACCCAGATGCACTGTTAGTGAGTATACATACTGCAGTAGCATGAAGAAGACTCAGTCAAGACGTTGGGATCATTGTGCAAGGTATGGTACAAACACAAAGATATCGTTCCAGTCACGCAGCATGCAGTTTAAAAGGAGTCTTAAATCTAAGCAGTGCAGTGGTAACCTTTAAAAAAACAAGTGTCTCTTGTACCGTGGTTCCAGAGGGGTCGCCGTGTTCGTCTACTTCAGCAAAACAAACAAGGAGTCCTGTGGCTCTTTCAAAGACTAACAAACTTATTTAGTTATGTGACAAAGGTATTTATTAATCTATAAAAGTGCCACAGGACCCCTTGTTTGTTTTGCCTTGCGATGGTGTTAATGACACATCATGGGTTGTACGGATTCTGAGGACAGGAAATGCTATGGTGAAATCAATGCTACAGTGTGGTAAATGATTATCTTTAAGGGGAGCCACTCTCTCTCTGGGCTTTAAAGTGCCTACTCTGCGCAGCAAATATAGGATCTGCCAGCAGGTCCATACACTAACTCTGTTATTAATCAGGAACCTAATGTAACCTGTGGGTAGATAATAAATTAAAATAGAACCCAATGTGTGTGTGTGTCGTGGGGCTGTCTCCATAGACCCTCTGACAAACTTTGCCCTTAGAACTTGACCAGGACATTGTTCCACTGAAAGATAGTCCATGAGAACACTTGGCAGAATGTTACAGTGCCAGAGGCCTGCAAAGTTTGACCGTTCCACTAACGTGCTGATTTCTAGGACTTCTAGCCAGAGAAACAAACCATCTTCCATTTTCTTGTCTAAAAGGAAGAGACCACTGAGCCGTCACCATGTAATATATTAGGAATGGCACGGTTTTTTAAAACTGTACTATAATTAGGTGTAATAATGTAAATATAGTGCCTGAGCATCTGATCAGAATTGTTCAAACCTACTGTTACAATTCATTGGTGTGCAAACTGCATGATGACCAAAAACCACACAAGGTTTCATGAATACAGAGTAGCTGGACCTCTGACCCATTCTCTGGTCTCTCTGTCTGCACGCTGTCAGCTAACAGACTGCATACTTTTACCTCCCTTGAGTGAAAGCACATGTTTCTCCTACTCCTAAACTGGGTCCTAGGCTATACCACCATGTGGATCAATCATGTTTACCCCAGCAGGTCTAACAGGGTTCAGGAACATGTGATTCTTCCCCTTGGGAGTTTGTGACTGGCTGTACATAGATTGACCCGAACCAGCCCTCTGAAACAAAGTATTGTTTAATCTTAACAGCAGGGACAAAGCATAAGTACTCGCTCCTCAACCTCTTTATTCATTCCCAGAAGTAGTTATCAGTCTGGAAAATGTGCTAAGTTGCCACCTCTTTAGCTATCGCTGGTTTGCATGGTCATTCCTGGTACATTTGCTAAAGTCCATAGTTTTACTGGCCTTGCACCAGAGACTCGCCAAAATCTGGGTGTGCTCCCGTGACCATGAAGTAGCGCACTTTGCAAACAGCTTGTTCTGGTCAGTCTCCGTTGCAAAGACGGAAGCTCTCCAACAGTGTGTTTGCAGCTCAGTGATCAGAAGGCAAGGGAAGAGTTAACGCTGATTTGCTGAACTGTAGCTGAATGCCAAAAGGGGAAAGATGGCTTCTGTGTTCAGTCAAGTGGATTGGAGATTTTGGGGAAAGAGATGATGAAGGAAGTTGGCCTGTGGGATTTTGGGATACTTTCGGCAGGATCCCAGGAATGAGTCAACTGGGGCTGCAAAGCAATAGGCTTTGAACTGTAGGTCATGGCTAGACCTGGTCTTGGATCCTCCACCTTCATAGGGTCCAAGAACGCTGGTCTGAGCCCAAATCTGAGAGTTTTGTATGAAGACTCTTTGGGGGTTTGGGCACAAGCCTAAATTGGAGCCTGGGCTTCTATTGCAGTGTAGACTTACCTTAAACCTCTGACCAAATTGATTGGCTCAGCATTAATTTCAAATAGCTTTTGGCAAACCTTTTATATATGGGCAAAGAGAGGCAGTTTGCATGGCTAGCAATCTACCTCTGCTGCAATTCAAAACCTTGTTGCAAACATGTCCAACCTTTTAGTTCACATTGAGATCTGAACTTTGCAATGAGAGATGCAACGTCCTCTAAGATCTGATAAGAAGTGCAATAAACATGATCCTCAGATAACTCCTCTGTTTATGAAGAAAGTGGTTTGTTTAGATATATACAGTATGCTCCCACCCCAGGGCTAATGGCTAGTCCAAAGGTAAGTGTGCAGAAAATATTTCCAACCTTTGTGGTCCTTGAAAATGTGGTAAGTGAAATTCTGTTAGCTTGTTATACAAAATACCACTGCCAAAACTTGCTCAGCTGTAGCCAAAGTATTTGTTGATTATTATATGAATGACAGTAACAATGAAAGACCAACAAGATCAAAGCCCTATTGCATATTGTATTGTAGAAACACCCAATGAAAAACAGCCCTTGCCCCAAAGACCTTAGGTTAGTTATTCAAAGGTATTTAGGCTGCTAGATCTTGCCATTGCGGATCTGGACCTTATAAAGGGTGGGATGCAAAACTGAGGCATCCAGCATGTAGGTGACCTATTTTGATCTGGAACCCAGTCTCTTCCTTCCCAGTCCAACGCACTATCCACTGGTCAATGATGCCGCTCACTAGGTTTGTTTCGTAGCATGCTGGGCATTCTGTGAACATTAAAGAATACAGAGCTGACCATGTCCCTACTCTAAAGCATTTATAGCTGAGTGGTTTTGCTTCCACTTCAGGTTAGTTGTGAAACTTCCGTGTCCAACTGAAAAATAACTTTTTTGGTTGTAAAGTGGGTCCTGGAAAAAGGTTTTTAAAATTGAATCACATGTGGATATGCAAGTGGTCTAAGAAGGGAGGGTAGATGGGATGGGTTCTGTGTTATTACAGACAATTCTTTCCTGGGTGTCTGACTGGTGAGTCTTGCCCACATGCTCAGGGGTTAACTGATCGCCATAATTGGGGTTGCGAAGGAATTTTCTCCCAGGGCAGATTGGCCTGGGTTTGGGAGGTTTTTCGCCTTCCTCTGTAACACGGGGCATGGCTCACCTACCGGTGAATTCTCTGTATCTTAAAGTCCTTAAATTATAATTTGAGGAGGTAAATAACTCAGTCATAGGTTGGAGGCTTATTGCTGGAGTGGGTTGGAGAGGTTTTGAGGCCTACATTTTGCAGGAGGTCAGACTAGATGATCATACTGGTCCCTTCTTACCTTAGAGTCTATGGCTATGTCTACATTAGCAAGTTAGGTCGATTTAAGGAGGCTTAAGTCGACCGAACTTAGAACCTGTCCACACCCGGCTTTCATTAAGTCGACTTAAGAAATTCCTTAAATTGACTTAATGAAAAGTTAGATCGACTTAATAAGAACCACCGGTTAGTCGACCTAACACTTAAATTGACTCCTTAGGTCAACCTAAGCACAGTGTGGACGCTTAAGTCTACTTTATTAGGTCGACCTAAGGGCAGTTAGGTCGACTTACTAAGTCCCCGTTCAGGGAAACCACTTTGTTAAGTCGATCTAATAAGGTCAACTTTAGGTCGACCTAACTTTTTGTAGTGTAGACATAGCCTATGAGTAAGCATAAGAGAGACTCTAAACTGTGCCTTGTTTCAACATTTGTAATTTTAAATAATTATCCATGATAATTAAAAACAAAACCAAAATCCAGTAAGGCTTGGGAAAGAAAGTCAGCACAGTCTCATCAATCCACAGGAATATTCCCGAAGAGTTGGCCCTGCAACTGGATTTTCTGAAAGAGACCCTCCTTCAGCCCTTTTTAACAAGATTCATTAATAATTTCATGAGAATTTAATAGCAACAACTGTAAAGGCCTGATTACTAAATTGCTCTGACTTCAGTTCCTTAATTTTCTTTTTTTATTCCATTATTTCCCCTTCCCCCAATTAATTCCATTCTGTTTTGTACCTCTGGGATCTTAACATATTGTCTGATTTGGATTAGCATGCCAAAAAGCGGATTCAAGTCCTGGTATGCCCAAAATATCACTTTCCAATGAAACAACTGGTTAGATCAAGGAACTATGTCATCAGTAATTTCATAGAGCCTCAGACCCAATGGCTGTCCAGAAAGACTGTGGAGGGGTTGGCCTCTGCTGCCTTTGACATCTGCAAAAACAGCCAGAAAATACATTAAAATCAGGGACAGTGAGCTTGATTTTAGTGGTGTCAGGGCCATTGGCTGCATTTAGAATTGTTGGTAAGTTACATATTAGAAGTTTTTTTTTTTTTAAATGTTTTAGAAGGGATAGAAACTCTCATGCTTGCAAGCATAAATCAGGCTTTAACTGAGTAGTCAGGAGGAAACTTCCTCTATAGGTTGCATATTCCATAATAATCATATACTACTACAGGATTGTTTTGCACCTTCCCCTAATGCATCTGATACTGGATTCTGCCAAAGACAGGATACTGAACTAACAGGGTTCATCCAGTCTACCGTTCTTATCTTCCTCTGATGGGAGGCACTATGGAAGCATCATTAAGTATTGAAATGGGAGGGCTAGGAGTCATCTTCACATTTATTTTTTTCATGCTCCCTTGTCTGTCCCTATGTTTCTTTTGGGGACATCTCAGCTTGACGCAGACACCCAGGAAAGCAGTTACAGCTTGTTCTCGGTGATGTAACATGTTTGTTCACCTCCTTTTCAGATTCCTGTTTGCAGTTGGCTGTATTCGCTGCTTGGCTGTACTTTGGCCCAAGATCATTTCATCTGGACGTATTAACTCACCCTCCTATTAAGCAGAGTAAATATTTTATCTTCAGCAAGGAAGACACACAGCTTTGTTAAATAAGCTAATATAATGTATTGACTTTATTTGTATTCAGCCTTTTCAGCAAATTCACACTATTCAGTGAATCACCATGGCAAACCGTGTCTGTTTCATAGGAGTTTGGTGGGGCCAGAGGGCAGGAAACCTGCTATATGGGGCCTGGGGCAGCAAGTGCTTCACCGTGGCCTCCATCCAGCACTTGCTATCCCTGGCTGGGTGGAATAGCTCTTTCATGGGGGAGGGGAACATGCGAGTGGGGAGACTCCAGGCTGGTCTCCCTGATCCCGATAGTCATTTCTGGGGATGTAGAGATCTGATTGGCTACTTGCCTTTCCTGATAGGATATGTTTATTTCCCCTGGGCATGGGCAGCCTTGGTTGGTACCCAAACTTTCTGCCCTCTCATCCCTGTCCCTTTACCTAAGTGCCCTGGATCTCCTGGTCTGCTGTACCTTAGCAGATGCCCCTGGCAGGGTCTCAAAGGGCCCTCACAGCAACATAGACACACTGCTTTGTGGGTTATCTTCACCCCCCTTGGCCCCCTGGAAGTCTGGCTGTGGGCTGTCAATTGTGTTCATGACTGAGGCGGGTTTCCAGAGTGGATTTCAGGTTAACAAGGGCCGGTTGTGGTTCTTTAACCCCAGTGTGTCTGTACAGGCCCTGAGTGTCTATATAGGCCCTGGCCCTAGCCCTTGGCTTGGCACAATGGTGATGAGTGTCTTAAGCACCCTCTTGATGACACCTTTCCTTGTGTGAGCAGCGTGCATGGACTCTGTATCCCAACCCACCCCCTTACGTGGCACTTGCAGAGGGGTAACGGCCTACGCCCCCCCAGTTCTGTGCCCATGGAATCCACACTGCGACTCCTCTGCCAGGGAGTGGGTATGAGGCCCTCTCCTCAATGCTAAGTTATAAGATAATGGAATAAAAAGTTGCAGCCTCTGCATTTAACTGCTATTGCTGTGTTGCCATCCCATTGCATCCCTGTCCACTTTGAATCAGACAATACTCTTCAGTTGTTATCTAAGGCTCAGCCCTTGAAGAGCTCAGCTTTCAGTAACCACAACATTATTACTATTATTTATTTTGTGGTAGCATCTAGGAGGCCTGCTCACAGAGCAGGACCCCATTGCTCTAGGCTCTGTACAAAACACAGCACATGTGCATTTTTAATGGGTTGACCCCCTTTCAGGGTTTTTGTTTCTCTAAAGCTCTAAAGATTTTCCCTTTCTAGAAATATTCCTAACTGGAGATCTTAGGAGTGACTACCACAAAGTTTTGGTTTGATTCCTCTTCCAGGCCTCTGCTTTGGCATCTAGCTTGTCAACAGAGGCGGAGCCGGATTGCCCCAAAGCAAGACCGAGGAATGCTATAAAATGCACTGGATATATAGCACTTTAGGAAGAGTGAAGTGCAGGCGTGGACCTGTGATTGCCCCACTCACTGTACACAATGCCTTTTCCAACCAGCTGTTCCCATCTGCCTAACATTGCTCTCGCTTATAGTGTGGGAGAGCTGAGAACTCGCACTGTGCAGCCTAAATTGCCCCATTTAAAAAGCTGATTATAGTTTACAAAAACAGAAACCAAGCAACACACTTAAGTCAACACCCTGAAGTCTCTACTGATGTCTCTATTCTGATTTGTTCTAACCTTGGACTGCATGGTTGGATGCTCCAGCCAGCATCCACCTTGGCCTAACTCAACGGCTGGCCTTCACCCACACTGAGCAGCATGGCTGATGGGGAGAATTTCTCTAATTGCAATCAGCTGAAGTGATCAATAAACTAACTCCCTGGCTCCAGTGTGGGGAAGGGGGAGGGAAGGGGAGTTGGCAAAGCATCTCATCAAGGGGCCCTTGACAAGGCAATGTGCTTCTGCCCCGGGTTTGTTGACCTTATTAAGTCAACTTAACGCTTTAAGTCGACTTAATAAGGTTGACTTAGGCACTAATCCCCATTCACACTGGCTTTAAGTCGATTTAAGGGGTCAATTTAAGGCTTAAATCGACCTAAAACGAGGTGTTATCAAGTCGACTTAAGCTTTCCTTAAGTCGACTTAATAAAAGCCCAGTGTGGATGTGGCTTTCTTTAGGTCGACATAAGCCTCCTTAAGTTGACCTAAGGTGCCAGTGTAGACGCACGCTATCAGAGGTCAGTTTCTAGTGGCGGAGTTGTTAGCAGGTCATTGGGTGGCAGATTAGCACTATTTAGTGCTTCTTGTAGACCAGCATTCAAGACCCATGGTCTCTAAAGTCTAGGCCGCTCTGAAAATATCACCTTAATGGCCCATGAGCTTTGCATTGGGATAGTTGGCTAGGCTTTATAAGAGTTCCTACCTTAACAGGCCTCAAGTCACCACAGCAGCTCTATGAGTTTACCTGCCCACTTGGAAAACTACCTCATGACATAAGGGTGTTCAGCCCACAAGCCTATTCAGTCCCTGCTTTGTCTGCCAAGATGGTTGATGGTGGTGTAGATTTGATAAGGACTAATGAGTTTGCTGGGCTGCAATCCAGTTCTCTTTCCACAGAAGCCCCTGAACATCCTTCAAATGGTGCAAAGTTTTAGCTGCTGTGCCAACTCCCCCTGAAGACCTAGGGTCTGTTTTACATAACCTACCTGCTGCATCATCCAATCCCCTACCCCACAGCAAATTTACTTGGCTTATAACAATTTACGATACAGAAAATGGCACCTGCTGAGGGAATAGGATCTAAATATATTTTCATTATGGTAATATATTTCATAGAATGACTATAGAACGCTATTAAAGTTTAACCTCAAGGACTATAAAACACAGCAGCCGGGATCGTAACACCTGGGGAATAGAGAAAAAGTTTGGAGTAAGCTAGAGGAAATGTCATGCTGGGTGACAAGCAAGGGCGCAGTTAGCAATTTACACACAGACACAGTGGGCAACCTCTCTTCCCACCCTCAGAGCATATGTCTGTAACATCGCAAAGCATGCTGTATCATCCAACCACTAACACACCAAGCTCAATCTGACAGAGGGATCTTAGCAGCATGTTATGATGAGGCTGACGGAGGAGAAAAGGATAGTCCAGCAATCAGTCAATATTAAGCGCCAGGAAATTAAAAAAAAAACAACTATACACTCTTGAGTGTTGCACAGTGCACCTACCCAACTCATGTCAACCAGTCTGGAAGTATAATTCTAGTTCACAAGCAGCAGCAGTTGGAGTGTTAGGCAACTAATTTCTATTATAAAATGGCTGCCATAACCACTGTCCTTTGTTTCTATAGGGTGGTAAAGTAATTACTTTGATATTGAAAGGTCTGGAACCATTACTGAATATTAGCTATAGTGTGAAAAATCAGTTCTGTAACTCAGAATGTTCAATGACATCTTCCGCTGGTTTCACACCAAAGTGGCCAGCAGATATTGAGCCAAATGTTGCTTTCCATCCCACCTAGCTGAAGTCAGCAGAACTGTCTGGGTGTAACTGGGGCAGAATCTGAACCCCTGACTGTGAATCCCAGAGAAAATATATTATTTTAAAATCATGGGCATTTTATTATTTATGCAGATTGCATTTCTGATAAATGCTCCAGTGAAGAGCTTTGCACACTAGCATTTAATTTCCATCCAGTATGTTAGAAAGCCATGAAGGATAGGTGATATCTTTGATCCTCTTTCCGCATTTTGACACTAGCATTGCACCTTTGCAAAGTGGTAGCTGATGTCCAGGGCCTGATAGGTTGACTTCCTAGGATGGAGGAATCAATGATGTGGAGGACAATCTAAATGTAACTTGTTTTATTTACAGGTAGATGCCATTTCTGGAACAGAGGGAGTTCACCACCATGCAGGACAGTTCCATCTTCTAGGAATCTCAGTGCAACACTAATTCCCATTCCCTGGGAGTAACTGGACCTCAAGAATTGACTCTCATCAGAGCCCAAAGACAGACAGCAAACTCTTCCACTGATTGTACAGCCCAGTGTCCTGAAAATGCTTCTGCACAGAACCTTACATAACAAAACCCAACGGGAACACTGCATCTCATCCTACAACTGCACATTAACTCTCACACACACTAAAATGGAATCTGGAAGACTGTAACATTGCCATTGACAAGGGCTCCTATAACAATATTTTCTGGAGACAGCTACATTTGACATCAAAGAGATAGTTGATCTGTGGTAACAATTTCCACAATTCACATGCAGGCCTTTGCGTGCCAACCTAGAATGAAGTGAAATTGGGTCGTATACCTATACAAAATACCCCAGTAAACACCTTCATGCACTTACCTGATTTGCATACATGTTCATTAACTTCCCTTGTTTGAAAATTTGGCCCTTGATGCTCTCAAATGTATTCTCCAGGTATTTTTCACTATTTTGTTGGTGGAGGCAGGGGTAAGTAGGTTTCCGGTAATACATGCAGGCAGAAAAGCAAGTGTCAGGCATTTCAGGTAATTCAAGCATACAGTTAAACAGACTGAGGCCCACCCATGTTACCACTTAACATTCACTTAGATAACGGCATGCAGGCACCAAATTTAGGCCTTCAGTCATGTTAAATACATGCACAAATTGGACCAAAAGGGTCTAAACACTTTCAAACTTGTCCTTTCCATGGAAATTCACCAAGTGCCAGTACAGTTATGGTGACCCTGAGGCCTCATTCTCAAGACTCAGGCTGATGGGCACCTGCCTACAGACACTAAACCCATCAAAGGTAATTTTGCTTTAATAGCACTGTAATTAGATACAAAACAGAACATAGAAGACAACAAGTTAACATGAAGATAAAGATAGAGCACCATCTCCGCTGACCATTGCAGAACTCACTCCAAGCACCCTAAATTCCATCTCAGATCATCTCCTACTTTAAAAAACATTGTGGCATTTTCTTACTTGAAATGTGGATTAGGATTTTTGGTTCTTTTTACTCTGACCCCTGTTGGTCACATATTTTTCCCTCTTTTTTTGTTTCTCCTTGTTATAAAAAAAAAAATTTTAAAAGCACCAAAATTTGTTCTACCAACCTGTGGAACTCATTGCCAGATGATATTGCGAAGGCAAAGACAGGGTTCAAGAAAAGATCTAGATAAATTCATGAAGGATAGGTCCGTCAGTGCTATTAGCCAGGATGGGCAGAGGTATAAAACCATGCTCTGAAGTGTCCCTAGCCTCTGTCTGCCAGAAGCTGGGAATGGCCAACAGGCAGGGATGGATCATTTGATGATTACCTTCTCTGTTCATTCCCTCAGAAGCATCTGGCATTGGTCACTGTCAGAAGACAGGATACTGGGCTAGATGGATTATTGTTCTGACCCAATATGGTCATTCTTATGTTCCTAAAACTTACCATGGAACTGTAATGTGAAAATCCATTGCTATTTCACCAAGGTTTCCACTTGCACACAAAGAGATTACTTAGATTGCCATCTTGTGGTCTTTGAGTGAATTGTTTCAAATTATGGACATTTGGGGAGATTTCAGCAGTGCGAATCATGGGGATTTCTCTTTGCCATTTCTTGGATCCAACACACACAAGATGAACTTGTTCTCTAGGTTTTTTGTCCATTTTAATTTTCGTTATAATGAATGAAAAATTAATGGTTCCAAAAGTTTGAATAAGGAACTAAAATTAAAATGGTCCTACTTTACATAAAAATGGGAAATCAGGAATTCTTCTTTCACAAGGAACACAGTTAGGGTAGAGATGTCGATGATCATAGCACCCTAAAGGAAAGTACTTTTTGTAAACATCACCAGGTGAAGTACAAAGCCAGTCTGGTGGTGGTGGTGGTGCAGGGGTTGGGTGAGGAGGTGATATTTGTCTCTAATTTACACAAAAGCGTTGTTGGACTGAAGCGTCCTAGGAGAAAATGGCTAAATTTCCTTCTTGGCTACACAAATGTGCATAAATTCCAGTGAAGTCAATGGATTTACACCAATGTGACGGAAAGAAGAATTTGCCCCAGTGCTGTGGCAGTTTTCCTTTGCAGATAAGCTTACATGAAGAGCTCGGTTCTACTTCATATATTTCCCCTGACTTCGCTGGGAGATGGAACTGGCCAATTAATATGATTGGACTGATGCTCTGGAATGTTGTAAAGCATTTTAAAAACCCAGTTAAGTGGGTTGCGGGCACATTTCCTTCAATGTGTCAAAAGGGGAAGGAGGTCACTAGCCTTGGGACAGAAGGAGTTCTTGAAAATAAACTATAAGGCGGCCTCACAGGTTGCAGCATCTGGATACCAAACTCCAGCTCACAAGTCGGTGGGCGGTGGAAATTAACTTCTTGTCCACAACTCGTAGGGCCAGTTCTTCAGCTCTGGCTGAGTGCAGCTGAGCAGAGCGTGTGCAAAGAAGTTTAAAAGCCATCTTTCTGCTCCCCCAGTCCTGGGGATTCTGTGCATTGTGTTGAGCCCCATTGTAAATGAGAGCTGCCTGAAGCCTGTCTCAACTTGCAATGGTCTCAAAGGGCCAGCATGGCAGCCTAGATCAGCAGGGCATAGTGGGACCGGAGCTGCATACCCAGTGCCAGTCATAGGGAAGAAGAAGTGGCTGTCACAGTTGCGGCTATCACATCTGTACGCCACCCATGGGTCCCTTACACAAGAGAAATCCTCCATTGGCTGGTTAGGTAAGCTGAAGGGTAGCTTTGCACCAGTGGAGCGATGTACCAGACAATCTGCCACAGGCCTGTCATCAAAGTGAAACATCCTGCCCTAAATCCTTATGATTTATTCATTCAACTCTTCCAAGAGAGGATCCGATCTTGGCTCTCTTGCCCGGAGAGATGGGGCTGATCACAGAACCCCTGCTCGTCATTGACAGCCGGAGCGCAGTTCTGTGGGAAGGCACGGGGACTCATCTGGAGTGACGGTCTGGCCCCCTCTTCCTAGACAGCGGGGGCTGAAGTATTTAATATGCTTCAGCTGAGTCAGGAAAGCCAGGCTCCCTGGGATTTACAGATGCTGCACACACACACTTAAGCCGCAGGATTAGCCAAATGGTTTTCATTAGACCTACAAAGGGAAATTAGGCTAGAGCAGAACTGACACCCTGGAAGCTCTTCCAGGACTGGATCCCAAAGCCATACTTTCTGTAATCCGCCCCCTTGGGCAGAGTCCTGGCTGGGATTCCTATGCAACCACTAACCTCCCTCCAGCCTCCCTTTATGCCTAACCCTTTATGGAACAGTCCAAATCCTCTCTTGATTTGCCCGCATCGTCTCTTCCCCACCCCCTTCTCATTTAGGATGAGCATCAGTCTCTTCTCCCTCCGCCCTGTCTGGCAGGTTTGTGTTATTATTAAGACACTTGAGATTATAGTTGTCTGAGAATCGAAGACTGACAGCAGAGGACCAGATGCTGTAGACTGATAAATTTACAAGGGCATTACGCAGAGCCAGCTGTACCATCTAGAAGCCTCGATTTTATACCACACTATGATTTTCCATGTGGCATCATATGGTGTCAGCATCTGGGCATTGCCATCACTGTCTCCTGTATATTTTGCTGAGCACTGTCATTCGGATAATGAAGAAATTGCAGCAGATGTTAATTGTAGTTCCCGCCAGCTATTGCAAGAACCAGGAAGCATCGAAACAGACTGGCTGGGCCTGTGTGATCTTACAGTTGGTTTGTTTCCTTTGCCTTTGTGAGAGACGAGAGAGAGGGGACTGGATGGCTCAGAGCCTTTCACTTCTAGGTTGCTTCGTCCAGCTCGGTTCAGCAGTGACAAACGTTGTTTCCCATACGAGGGCTGTTCATTGACCTATGAGATGAATTTGGTGGGTCTCAGCTCATCTCCCAATAAATAGGTGTCTGCTTCATGTAAATTCACCTCCCACACCTGTCTTTCTCATCAACCACAGCTGAGGGTCTGACTCCAAAGCTTCATTCTGAAGTGTACTTACTTTATGTGTGTGTTTGCTGGCAGATTCACTGGTGGGGTGAGAGGAGCCACCACTCTCTTCTTTCTGTCTTGGAGGCTGAGCCTTTCCTGCTGCTGGCTCCATGCACTTTCCTTCTTCTTCTTCTTCAGGGCCCACAACTTGGTTTTCTGATCATGCCTTTATTTGTCAGGATCTCATTCCTGAATGCAACCTTAAAAGAAAATGATGAAAACTGGGGGTGAGAGGAGGGGCGTTTAAAATATTAACCTCAGAGAGGGATCAAGGGAAACTTGCAATGAATCTGGAGAACTTTAATACCCTGTCCAATTCTGGTAGAGCCTTTGAAAGCTAGTCCAGCCCACTGAACCCCCTAAATAATGTGCACCTTCCCCTTGGTCAACATGTGCAGTCTACAGTATTAGGTACCTGGAGCAGGTCGGTGTCAGTCAAAGAAACGGTCTTTCCAGGTATGATGAATCTCATGCAGTCAGCAGACTAGATCGGGGGATACTTGAAGGTACCTGGTTGGAAAAGATCCCCAAATTTTTTTTGGGGGGGGGGGGGGATTGGAAATCTAGGTCCAAACCCAGCTCACCACCTATGAAGAATCAAACTGGAAACAACAGTCTAACACTCCTAAATGTGGGAGTGGTCAAAATACCATCCTATGCTCATCTAAATTTTGCAGCCCACCTAAACATCCTACAGTTCAGGAGGAGGATCCATCACAGTCAATTGTGGTCAATGTTTTTATTGATGATCTCAATGTTGGGGTGGATTGCACCTTCAACAATGAGTTCCCAATGACACTAAGATGTGGGGAGTGATAGATATGCTGGAGCTGGAGGGTAGGGAGAGGATGTAGAATGACCTAGACAAATTGGAGGATTGGGCCAAAGGAAATCTGATGTGGTTCAACAGGGACAAGTTCAGGGTCCTGCACTTAGGATGGAAGAATCCCATGCTCTGGATTCTGACTAGCTAGGCAGCAGTTCTGCAGAAAAGGACCTGGGGGTTATAAGGGACAAGAAGCTGGATGAGAGTCAACAGTGTGCCCTTGTTGCCAAGAAGGCTAAGAAGACATAGTGAGCTACATTAGTAAGAGAATTGCCAGCAGACAGACGGAAGTAATTATTCCCCTCTATTCGGCACACGTGAGGCCGCATTTGAAGTATTGTGTCCAGTTTTGGGCCCCCTTCTACAGGAAGGAAGTGGACAAATTCGATACAGTCCAGCAGAAGGCAACAAAAGTGATTCAGAAGCTGGAGCACATGGCTTACGCGGAGCAGCTAAGAGAATTAGGCTTATTTAATCTGTGGAAGAGAAGAGTGAGGGGAGATTTGATAGCAGCCCCAGTTGAAGTGGGGTTCCAAAGAGGAGGGAGCTAGGCTGTTCTCAGTGGTGGCAGATGACCGAACAAGGAACAATGGTCTCAAGTTGCAGATCTAGGTTGTATATTAGAAAAACCTTTTTCCATTCGGAGGGTGGTGAAGCACTGGAATGGGTTACTTAGGGCGGTGGTGGAATCTCCATCCTTAGAAGCTTTTAAGGCCTGGCTTGACAAAACCCTGGCTGGGATGATTTAGTTGGGGTTGGTCTTGCTTTGAGTAGGGCATTGGCCTGGATGACTTCTTGAGGTCCCTTCCAACTCTCTTCTTCTATGGTTCTAACATTCTACTGCTGATGTAACTAAACAATATGCGTAAAGAAGTGCTTAAAAATCAGCATGAACAAAACTTGGTATTTTCCCATCTGGCCATTCCATGTGGCAGATTGAAACTTTCGTAGGGGCAGAAAACATTCCATGGGTTTAACAGGTTGGGCCCAATATTCTCCTAAGTCTCATATGACTGATATCGTCAATGTATCTTACTTCCAAGTACATTGGTGTAAGGAAAAGGAGAATCAGACAACTTCCCGTTCACTGGCTCAAATCTTGTTCCAGTTAGTAGCGCCAGAATACTTCCCATCTGATGGCTACATGAAATGAACTCATTCTCCATCCAGATTCGCAGCATAGCCGCTTTCATGAGTGACACTAATGGCTTCTTTACTGGCAGTTACAGAAGGGAGATCGAGGGCTGAATGGGCCATGAAGATTAACCCCGCTTCCCATACTTCCAGAAGAGGGCTGGAATGGAAGGAAGAGCTTGTTTTGTTGTGCCATACCTTCCTCTAGATCTACCAGTCAGGCCTCTTCCATCAGTACTAGGTTCTCATACCAAAACCCCACCCCACCTGCCACGGTATCACACAGTAAAGTGCTGTAGTCAGCAATTGTGCTTTGTGAGAATCTTTTACAGGAAGATGCAAGTGATGAATTTCTTAGCCTTGGGTCTCCTATAAGCTGCTTTTCCCAACCATGCAGAAATAATCAATACACTGTGACATTTGAGATCTCTAACCACCACCAGCATCCCCTCCTACCTGAGGCGTGGGCACTATTCTCTTTATTGTGGCTGACAGGCTAGAGAGAAAAGGAGAAGGAGCCAGATTCGCAAACTCCCACACCTCAGCCTCCTTCTGGAATTAGAACATGATGTTTCTCTTTTTTATTTGGGAACGTCATTAACTCCTAGATATTAAGCTCTTTGGAGCAAGGTCTTTTAGTTCTGGGCTTGTACAACACCGAAGAGCGGAGGAGCCAGGATTCTTGATTGGACCCCCCAGATGATAATATTTGTTCTTCTCTTAAATATGGGGTTTCAAAGCCTTTTCTCAGCACTTAGTCTTCATGACTGTCCCCCACACCGCCAATAGAGGAGGTAGGACGAGTGAGGGAATATCTTTTACTGGACCAACTTCTGTTGGTGAGAACTGGAGAAGAGCTCCATGGAGCTCAAAAACTGGTCTCTCTCACCAACAGAAGTTGGTCCAATGAAAGATCTTCCCTTTTCTACTTTGTCTCACTAATATCCTGGAACAAACACACACTGCATACAAACCCTTCAAAAACAGGGTCACTGAGTGGCTGAAAAATTGCAGCTAGAAAGGAGGGTTTATATATTTGATCAATAATCCAAAATGTCTTTTTCCCTCTCTCTATTTTCCAGACTTGCATTAATTGTATGGGCAGTTGCTAACTCCATTTCAGTGAGCTCATAATCGATGTCTGAACCAGCCTGTGAGCCTGCTCCACAGATGATGTGCTCCAAACACGGCACAGCTCGCAGCACCTCAGAGAGCGCAGGCAGAGCCAGTGACATGTGTTTATTGTCACATTATCCGTCATTCACATACCTGTCCCACTAACTATCCACAAGCACATGGATCTCATTGAAGAAGGATACCAAAATAGGCCACTAACAAACTGCTTCGTAAAGCAAAAAATACTACGACCAAGTCCTGCTGGTCACTCCAGCATCAACGTAACCCTTCCTAGCTCTTTCCCTGATTCTGCTGCATCTACGGCAGCTGGCCCTCCCAGTCTTCTGGCCAACAACAGCAATGTAGGGTCTTGTAGACTCATAGAATCCTAGGGCTGGAAGGGACCTCTTGAGGTCATCTAGTCCAACCCTCTGCTAAAAGCAGGACCACTCCCACTACTTCTTGTAGTGAAGCTTGTCAGCTCCCACCTCCAACTGGCTAATGACTTCATCCTTTACCATCCCATGGTTAAATTTTGAAACAAGCACTTCCATTCTGTCTCCCACGCTGCTGCACACGATTGAGGGGAGCCCCCAGAAAAGTGCTCCTTCAAATGCCTCCTTAGGACTCTCTCTTGACAACAGTTAGGATACTAGGGATCTTAGCCCACTTCCTACTCTGCTGACCAATATGGTCTCCTTGTTGGCTTGTGCTCCCCCACCTGTCTGCATGTGCCTGTTGTTTCTTATCTTATGCTAAGGGTGTGTTTATGCCAGTGGTTCCCAAACATTCTCTGACGTAGCACACCTTGATACTATTAATTATTTTGAGGTACACCATCATATAGTTTCCAAACGAACTTATGAATATTCATGAGCCAATCCAGAACTCTTTGAGTCATTTTTCAAAAAAATTCCGTGGCACACCTGCTCAGGCCTGATGGCATACCTATGTGCCATGGCACAGTGGTTGAGAAACACTGGTCTATGCTTGACTCAAAGCCATGATTGGCTAGACATAACTGCGTAGATTTAACCTAGCTAGCAGATGTATAACTAGAAGTGACGATACAACAGCACGGGCTTCAGCACCGACTAGTTTTGCAAATAGGTACCCAAAGCTCCAGGCAGCATTGAACAGCCCATATGAGCTTCACTGATATTTAAGCCAGGCTAGCAGGTGAGTCTCCACATGCTGCAATCTCACGTTTGATTACGGTGTAGACATGCCTTGGGTTGTAAGGGGCAGGGACTTTGCACTTTGGGGCAGGGACCATCTTTGTTCTGTGTTGGCACAGTGCCTAGCACAATGGGCTTCTTACCCATAACTAAGGCATCTAAGTACTATAAACATACACAGAATCCTAGGGCTGGAAGGGACCTCACGAGGTCATCTAGTCCAACCCCCTGCTAAAAGCAGGACCATTCCCACTAAATCACTCCAGCCAGGGTTTTGTCTAACCGAACCTTAAATATCTCCAAAGATGGAGATTCCACCACCTCCCTAGGCAACCCATTCCAATGCTTCACGACCCTCCTAGTGAGAAAGTTTTTCCTAATATCCAACCTCAACCTCCCCAGCTGCAATTTGAAGCCATTGCTCCTTGTTTTGTCCTCTGTTACTACTGAGAACAGCCTAGCTCCCTCCTCTTTGGAGCACCCCTTCAAGTAGTTGAAGGTTGCTATCAAATCCCCCCTCCGTCTCCTCTTCTGCAGACTAAATAAGCCTAGTTCCTCACCTTGTAAGTCATGTCCCCAGCCCCCTAATTATTTTTGTTGCCCTCCGCTGGACTCTTTCTCATTTGTCAACATCCTTTCTGTAGTGGGGAGCCCAAAACTGGACACAGTATTCCAGATGTGGCCTCACCAGTGCTGAATAGAGGGGAATAATCACATCCCTCGATCTGCTGGCAACAAATAAATAAATGTCTTTGGTTTTGGCATGGTTATAAGCTCTTCCTATGTGCAGAGAGAGGAGTCACTTGGCTGAGTGTTGCTGTAGCCAGTTATCAAGAGGCCATGCCCACTGCATTCACTCCTAGAGGTTTCTGCTGACTTCAGTTTTTTCCTCTTGGTTTTGCATTGCTTTTAAATCTAAAAGAAGCTCGCTGTGTTTGGAAAACCAAGGAAGTGAGTGGATAGAAATAGTACCAAGGAAGTGAGTGGATAGAAATAGCACCAGCTGATCTCATCCTGTGTTACAGATTCCATTCAATATTTCAGTCATTCAACGAAACAAATTCTCCAGCAAGCACCCTTCAAAGCTTCCAGGCAACCCTCCTTAGCACCAGATAAACTCTTAGAGGCTCAGGCATTGTATTTTGGAATTTCACCAACTAAAGAAAACAAATTGCAGGTATTCTTCATAAAAATGATGTGATCTTCCCCCAAACAGTGCTCGGAACTTGTCGTCTGCTTTGCTAACTGTGGCTCAAAAGAGACCTCCCTTCTTATGTGCTGGCGCAGACTGATTCAGAGGTGAAGCATCTGTGATACTGTGAATAATGATGGTAACTAGATGACTGTTGCATTTGCTCTGGTCTGATACCGTGATATGATTGAAATAAGAAATGTCCGAACAATGAAGATTACCCTTGGGCGTAGGTCCCTTGAAGGGTGATGTCTAACGCTTCTGGAACTCATCCATTGGCATTGCTTTGTTCCTTTAGCCAACGGGATGTGCGTGGACAGAATTGCTGTTCTATGAGTCAGCCTTCTCAATAATAATTTTTAAAACACAAACTTGAGAGTCCTGCTTTTGGCTTGATCTGTCACCCAGCTTGTGATAAAGGTGTGACTCATGGGGATGCTGGCGAAAGGCTGATCTGTTATTGTCATGGGATGCATCCCATGACATACTGCCTGGCCTAAATCACACAATCTGGATTGGGGTTACAAAAAGCTACACACCTGTCAAATAATAGGCCTCAGTATCCTCCAGACTCCTTACAACTGCTCTTTTGAACATCAAATGCCAATAAAATATACCCTCTAAAACCAACCACAGCAGATCTGTGACAGGACCAGGAGTAGAAAACATTTCCCAACCCTGTAGGGCCCCATCCTCATGATAATAATGTATGTACCTCTGGATCAGATAAGGACAGGCCCAAACACCTTCCCTAGCATGTCCATTTTTGAGGTTCATAAAACCCACAAATAACTCTCACTTTCCCTTCCCTCTCCCCCAAACACGCCTATTTTATTTTATTTTACACCCCTCTGCTCTCCTGCATCCCTGCTGGATCTGACAAACAGCCAGAGAGGCTGCTGTTCTTGTATTGTTGGTCTGTTCAGAAACAAGAAAGACCAGAAATAATTATTCCATAGTTTCCATTCTGGAGTTTTCCAGCCCATTTTTGAAGGCCCAAGGACAGACATGGTGGGATTTTTCCAGGTGCATAACGTCAGCCTAATACAGTAAAATTCCCATTGACCTTGATGGAAGCAGAGTTATGCAAACACTGAGAACTTTTGAACATCCTGCTCTAAAGAGTCATAGATTTTAAGGTCAAAAGGGACCATCCAATCACCTATCTGGACCGCCTAGTACGTAGACCATAGAATTGCACCCATTCAATTTAGGTTGCTCACATAAACTGCTCTCCCAAACCTCTCAAAAGTACTTCTATCACACTGGCATTAAATGTTCTGTTCCACTACACATAACTACAAGCAGGAGAAGAGCCATTAAATTGTTCAGCCAACCCAGCACGTGAATGAAGGGTGTTGTCACAGTGGGGTTTGCAATTAAAGAATTAACTTGTGAAATGAATCCATTGCCTCTGTCATCATAATATACCTGCAGAACTCAACACCTTTTACAACATCATCTGTGCCCTAAGGACAGAATCTGAAGTCAACAGGATCTTTGCAGTTGACTTGCGCAGGAAAAGTGCTATATAAAAGCTAGATATTAGCCCACAGACTCGGCAATCAACAGATCCCTGCATGGGCATAAACAGGGTGCATGCCTTGTAAAAAGACCTAGCTTGAAGGTAAGTCAGTGAACCTCTCCTGAGTGGTTACTAAGCATTAAATCTCTCTCAACCCAGTTTGAGGGTGGCACCTGTAGTTGAAAACATGAATCTTTTTTCAAGTGGGCAATGGGAAATGAGACATGTATATGATCTATAGTTTCAGTGGAAAACTACTTAAGACATCTGTGTCTGGTAGGTGAGCTGGCCCATGATATGTAGCATGCCAGGCACTAGTGTAAGAAAAAAAGACCTGGAAATCACTCAACCAGGTTTCAAACAGGGTTTAATTTTTCCTTAGAAAGTGAATACACAAGCCGTTTCTCAACTAGCGTGTAAGTGTGTCATTGAGGCCCCAGCCACTGTTCATTTTCTGCTCCCCAAATCCCTTTTGTCTGAGTCTGGCCAGGGCAATCTGCCAGAAAGTCTCTCTTTCCTCTCCACAGTTGGCAGTTCAGGATTTAGGGTATGTAGTGGAGAGACATTGGGAGAAGTTTAATAGCTCTTCATTCCTTTTTGGCAATGAGATGGAGCGCTGCCTTACAACACTGTTGTCTGAAGGACAGAAAATGTCCTGCAGAAGAAGCAGCTTCTGAAAAGGAAATTGGAGTTGATACCCTTATAGCAGCACAAGGGAATTAGCCAGAGACCCTCCATTCATTGTGATGGAAGATGTGTAGCTAAAAATTTTGCACAGCTTTGAAAAGTTCAACCCCGCTCTCGGGAGGAGTGAATGTAAGGCTTACGAGTTAAGCGGCACACAGTTAGGGGCTTTGCTTTTCCACTGCATATGTATTCTCCTTCAAATTGTGCACATGTTCACTTTTCCAGTCTTTTAATCACTTATCAACAGTGCAACCCAAATCCAAACTACAGCATCTGGTGACTTTCCCCACGTTTTAAACCATGGGCCTCCTGAACGCCAGGAGCACCTGGAGAACTGATCTGGAAAGCACAGAATTGAGGGAAGGATCAAAGCGCTGTAGCAAGCTTGACAGAAAAAGGATTTGGGGATTCTGTTATGTGCTAAAGCTAGAGAAAGAGAGAGAGTCAAATAGAAGAAGAATATCCAGGAGAACTGAAGTTTCGTTACCTTGAACAGGGCACTTTTTTCAGTAACAGACATACCTGCTTTTTCAACCACACTAAAAAAGAAAAAAGTTCAAGAAGCTTTTCATCAGATTGCATTTTAACCAACTATTTCTCAAAGGACCGGATGCTGCAAAATAAAAAACAAAATAAAATAACCACTTGAAAATGGCGCTAGAAATTCTCTAAGTTAGTTAGCCAGAATAAGGTGCTGCATTCTCCACCCCAGATGCTGAGTCACTGTCCTTCCTAGAACAGCTCCACACTGCCATCTATCAGGTACCACTGGCCCTTCACACAATTATTATTTCTGTTCCAACAGCGTTTAGGCTACAGCTGGGAGTGGAGCCCGGTTGTGCCTGGAGCTGTACAAACACACTGCCAGGGATAGCCCCTGCCCTGAAGAGTTTTCAGTTTAAACAGACAAGACAGAAACGGGTTTGAGAGAGGAAACGTTCTTCTTCCCATTTTACAGCTGACCTATTAAAAGCACCTGTTGCTGAAAAAATAAAACTAAAACAAAACAAGAAAATCCCACTTGTAAGTAGAAGCAAACCCTTCAGGAGATCTAGCTGTGCAGCTGATTTTGACAGGGTTCCTCAAACTGAAAATGCAAGAGTCACTTAATTAATTATTCTTTGATCAACCGTTGGTAACTGAATTAACTCACTGGCTAGATATCATAGATACACACACATTTTCCCTCAGCAACAGAGGAGCTGCAAGAGTCAGAATTAACAGCAATGCACCAGCAAGCAAATGCTTGCTGGGTTCATGCCTTGTGGAGATGAGAGAGAGAGAATCTCTCTCATGTGGAATACAAAATGTATGGCACAAGGGAGCTACAGACGAATCTGTCCGTTCCAAACCAGAACTCAGCTTTGTGCGGCACATCCCTTTACGCCCCACCCTGGATTCCATTGCCATGTTTGCAATGCAAGCAGTTAGGAGAGCCCACTGTATTAGTCTTAAAAAACCCATTCCAGCGCACTCATGTGGATTTTGAAACATCTGAGAAATTAATGCGGTCCTGAAATACATCCCGTGTTTTGCACAAGAATCAATGCATGCCAGGGCAGGACTTTGAATGTGACTAAATACTTTGAGATAGATGTCACGCTCGATGGGACCCAAAAGCAGACAAATACCGTGGTAATGGGCATGTAACACGGTTTGATTCACAACCTTGGCACCTGCTGCTTGGTATCTGGGGAAACATCTCACTGCCAGGCAGACACCCTTCTCTGCAGTGTCTTGCCCTCTGTCCTGTCTCTGCTGGATCCTCCTTGTTGTGAAGGAGATTCTGCTGTCCATTCTAGCCACCTCCTACTGTAGCCACTGCAGTCCTGCCACTTGTTCTACAGCAATTGGGGGTATAGAGGGGACCCAGGCCTACCCACTACTCTAGGTCACAGCCCAGGGACTCTATGTATGTGGCAACCTTCCACAGCAGCCTTCCCCTGCACCGCCTGCACAACCCCTTGGTCAATTTCCCTGGGCCACTTCTCCTCAGCCCTAGTACCTTCTTCACATTTGCTTCAGGGCCTTTGGCTCTGCTGAGTTCCAGCAGCCAATCACTGGTCTGTCTAGGGTGCTGATAGTTGTTCTCCCCTTTGAACTCCTAGGAGGCACTCCCTTTGCTCTGCTCTGCAGCTTCTTTTTATATTGGCTCCCTGGGCCTTGATTGGCTACCCCTGAGCCCCTTCCTATTGGCTACCTTTCATGCAGCCTCCCCAGGGTCTCTCTTAACCTTTTCCAGGCCAGTGTGGAGCAGGCACCTTGCCACAGGGCACAATATTAAGACCTAGCTAAATCGTTTTGTGGATAGATGGTTTCACTGATACTCAATAGAATAGGGCTTTTTTTTTTTTTTTTTAAGTGTGAATATTTCCTAAATTGTTTTCATTTCACAAGATTTACTTTTTCAAACATATTCATGACTTTAAATTGTTACCAGACTGTTCTAGTTGCTGGATACCAGCCTTCCAAAAAATGAACTTTTAAAATAACATCAATTAAAAGTTTGATTACAAAAGTCACAAAAGCAAAACACAAAATTGAAAAAGCCAACCGTTTTTCATTCAGTTTTCTTTTTGACACACACACAAAAAATAATTGAGAAAATATTGACTAGCCCTAATGCTGACATTTTAATTCCGAGTTCCCACTGATCGGGACAGAGCAATCAAAGTTAATGCACTGGCTGTCAAATTGAGAGTGTGAGCTGTCTAGTGGTTGACAGACAAAATGGGGGTCAGCCATTCTGGGTTCTGCCACTGACTTTCTGTCTGACAAACAGCCGTAAGGAGATTGTAGAGGCTTCGTCCATTAGATAGCGGGAAGTGCTATAAAAACGTCGAGTACTACGTGCCCAGTGAGATGTGCAGTATGATTCAAGTAACAAAAGAGACTAGAACAGCTTATGGGGATGTGATGGTATAGCCAGTAAAGCAATCAACAAGCAGAGGTTGAAATGGCTGCTGCACTGATGTGCTGTCATTCTCCCCAGGCTGAGTGTGTCTAGGCACGTCGTAGGACCTATTTTCTCTGCTCTGCCTATCGGTCACGCTACTCACAGCTGGATGGGATGCTTCTTAGGCAGGAGGGGTCAGGATTCTCCGTTGCAGTTTGGCCTTTTCAGGTGCTGCCAAAGCTCACGCTATGCAGCAGAGCCTCAGCTGCATCTTCAGTGGTGTCGAGCCGATAGACGGCAGCTAAGCAGTTGACCTTGTATATTCTGAGCTCTGTTAGATGGATGTCAGGCAGTCTGACACCCCCCACCCCCTTCGCCCTCCCCTGTTTGGTTCAATTCTGCCCCACCTTCCTGGTACATGTGAAACATAGCGCTTCCTGGAAGTGTCTCCACGTTTGCATCTGCCATCCAGTCCGGCTTCAGCAGAGGGACTTCCCCAGGAAGTTGTTTGTTTTCCTCGTCTGTTCTCAGTAGATGTCATCAGTGCAGGAGAAAGATCTATGGAAGACCGAGATTTTCCTGCAGAAAAATGAGGACCCTTGCAAACTGCCCAAGTCAGCTCACCATTGCCCGGCATCTGTGTCCCAGGGCACATGCCCAAGCAAGCTGAGCAGCACTACGCCATCACAACAGATGAGACCAGTCATGTATCCTGTTTAGGGCCAATTTTCCAGCTAAGCATGTCAAAATAGCTGCAAGGCTGGAGTCTCTACACCTATAATTAAGGGGGGATGTGATTTCTAATCCAGCTGGATTAATTGGCAAGCAAAACAAGGCACCCAACACCACATGAGGCCAGGTTTTTTTTGGTGTCATTTAAATCAGGAAAAAGAGCTACAGCTGGTAAGACCAGGCACTGAAAGAATGACGCCTCCAGCCCTGGGCTCAAGCTCTGCAGTCATTGTGGGCCTGATCCTGCTGTGGATCCCATTTATTAGTAACAATATCATGATGGCACCTGGAGGCTTTAATAAAAAATTAAGCCCCACTATGCTGGGTGCAGAACAAACACATAGCAAGAGGCAGGCCCTGCCCCAAAGCCCTACAGTGTAAATAGAAACGACAGACCTCAAGACATAAGGGATGCAATCTGAGATCACACAGGAAGTCTGTGGCAGAGACTGAAATTAAACCTAGATCTTCTGAGTTGGATGGGTTGGGTTGGGTTCTTCGTCTTTTAAACTAAACATTTTCTGTTGAATGGAAAATGTCTTGCAAAAACATAACAGTTTCATCCGGAAGGTTTATCAGAGACATCCTCTGCCAACCCTATTGTGGACAAAACCCTGGGGGGTTAAGGCATGCCACTGGGATGTAGAAGACTCGTGTTCAATCTTCCACTTTGCTTTATTAGGAACAGGGACTGGAACAGGGGTTTCCCACATCCCCAGTGAGCACCCTAACTATCAAGCTAGTCTAGCATGAGGCGTCTCTCTGTTGAGGTGTGTTATTTTTCACCCCCCCCCCCCCAAAAGGTAAAAAGGTCTCATTTTCCTGCCACATCAGAATGAAAAGCAATTGCACAATCTCGATATCTTTCATGAAATGGAATTATTGTCTTCTGGCTATCCCTGCTTCTGACTCCCAGCCCCCTGGCTTAGCAACAAGACCATTCCGCCTCTCCATGGAAGCTAAGACATGGAGGAGCAGGTTCTCTGGAAGGTAATGTATTGTCCTCGTTCTTGTAAGCCAAGGGCCAAACTCTGCTCTGAGCTAGTGCATGCAACCCCACTGCTCTGATACTGGGTTCATGTGCATAACTGAATGGATCTAGACCCAAAAGTTTTTCTTTCTGGTGCAGCTTTCTGGGGCTTACTCTATAGTGGTATTATCATAAGCATCAACTATTTTTTTTAGCCCTTCAAAGTGTCCATAGAAAACATATTTTGGGAGTCTGATAATGGCAGAACCAGTTGGGGGAAATATAGACAGACTCTCTTCTGCCTGAACTTCACCTTTCCTTCAAATGATCTAGACTTCTAATAAAGATCTGCATTGTTATGTTTCTGATACTTTCTTTACATTTGCTGCCTTTATGTAACCCATATGCCTGACAGACTGTCTTTTTAAGAGACCCATTGAGGCTGGGTTACTGTAGCTGAGCAGACTTAGCTGCCCACAGCCAGAAATTTCTGGAACAGGGTGTGAGCATACTCCACAAGGATTTCTGCTGCTGTGGTTGTCAGGTGCCTGAGAGCAGTAGACACAGAAGCTGCGATGAGAAAAGCCCACGTGCTCAGTGTGTGACTGGTAGAAGCTGAGCCAGGAGTGGACAATGAGAGGTTTTCTCCCTACGCTGGATCCTTTTCAGCAGAGTTCTGCACACGTGTATGTGACTGAGTGCTGGTTACTCAGTGAGCTGATAGGGTGCTGGTTCCAGCAGAGGAAGAGTGGTCTACATGGATTTCTCTTGAAGATTCCTGCTTCCAAAGAAGAGGAGAACTGCTTCCTTCAACTCAAGCCTTTGGACTTGGTGAACAGAGACTGTAAATGAGATGCAGATGAACTCCCCCCTAAACTTTGGGAACTCAAGTTGCAGCTCACAGTGTTTTTATGGGACTGATCTGTCTACTTGTTTATATGTGTTGTGGAAAAGAAAGCTGTGAAATGATAAATGTGGGTTTACCAGATAGCCACGTCGTGTTGTTATTGTTCTCTCAGCATAAGATTTATCGAGATAGTAGTTAATAAAGTTGGTTTTGTTTGTTCTTATTAGTTACTTTAATGTGGGGAGGGTAACTGAGTAATCTTTGCTGTGAGTCCTTAAAGACTGAATCCTGGGCCTCCAGGTGCTTTTCTATAGGAGTTGGGATTTATTTTTTTAAGGCACTGGAGAAGGGCTAGTGAATGAATTCTAGCATACCCAAAGGCTACATTTACGCTTCTGGTAACTTCTAGATGAGGCTGGAGATTCAGCAATAATGTGAGAAAAGATTCTTATGGTATTCTCAACCAGGATGAAAGCAGAATCTTAGAAGATTCCCCCTTGTGAATTCACTTGGGCCAGTGCAAAACAAGAGTGAAACAACCCCATTCTCACAGGGTAGCATTTTATGTTGCCACAGATGTGAACGACAAGTTACAACAGTGCAGAATCAAATGCTGTAGCTGCTAAAAGACTTTACAGAGAGATAGTTGCCCCAGCCAGTTCTAGATTCCCCCTTATTTATTCTCTGCAGCCATCTGTGGGAACACAGTCTGCTCTACAGACCACAAACTATGCTGTTCTGCTTGAACCCCCATTTACTTCAATTGAATTTGTACCTGTATAAACAAGGGCAGAATTAGGCCCAGCTCATTGAGCCATTCCCAGTCTTTGAATAGCAGTCTGTCCCAAGCCAGATTAATACCACACTGTGAATATCTACAAGGTTAAATTGCTTTTAATTTTTGTTTAATTATCTGCAATGGCACAAATAACTAACACCATTGATTTGAACTTGGCACTGACAGCAGGTTCCAAATGGCAAAGCATATTAAGAGATCGAACTATTAAATGTAGCTAATGAGCAAAATAATTATGTGGTGCTAAGCCATAAAAGGATCGGTTTTAAAGGTGTTGCAGTTCATAAGCAAGAAAGATTTAATCGCATTTTAATAAAATATTCATACGATAGTGTGTTTTAATCAAAATAATAGCAGTTAATTTGGGGGAATATGCTGTATGCATCCTGTCTTCGCTGTGCAGGGGGTTGTGTGGGTTTGTTTTTTGCAGAGCTCGTATTTTCTTACTGCATAATGCATTGGTCCCAGTCGTAAGCTCATAAAGCAGTGTGCAACCTGGGATAAACTAGTGCAGCAATAAATTACAGTACAGTACAGACACTAAGTCAGATTGTCCAACCACTGCCAAGCACCCAGCATTGTCACAGATGCCTCTGCAAAGTGAGTATGCTACCGTTCGCCTTTGGAGGTGTTTTATACCCAATGTGCACAGTGTAAAGAAAATGATGGCATGAGACGCAGGGCGGTGTGGAATCGGACCCACCATTTGCGACAGGTAGAAAACCAGAGGAACCCTGGCAATGTCATTACTATTCCAAAGTGACTTAATTGCAACTTCTTCCCCCCCCCCCCCCAGCTCTGCCAAATCGTCTAACCTGTTGAACAACTGGTGCTATCACAATAATTCACTCCAATGGCCACTAGCTCAGATTGTTGGGGTCCGTTTCTTCCCTCCCTATTTTTCTAGATGGAGAAATGGGCTGGAAAGACTATATCCCCCCACTCCATTCTGACAGTTTTCTCATCCCTTCTGTTGGCCCTTGTTTCCACGCTCTTTGGTTTATCCACGTCTTTGTGCCATGACAGATATTACAGTCTTTACTGGGACAGCTATTATGGTAACTGACATAAAACAATTACCCTGGCTATTCCAGCAACAGTCATATCATCAAGAGCAGTAAATCATCCACACAGTCTAGCCATGGCTATCCGTGGAAATACCTGCAGGTACGAGTGTACAGAGTATGAAGGGACAGATGCAATGTGCTTCTAGGGCAAACACTGCAGTGTCCAGTCATCAGCCTTTCCAATAACATGTCATTCCTGGAACCGCATTGTTTCTTGGAAGTCTATCTAAAGTATCATGACAGTTCAGCAAAACACTTGTCCCGCCTCTGGTGCGCATCTGCACAGATGGACAATCCAATATTTTTTTCCCTCTTAATCTCTTTAGCTCCTTGTGCTAATATAATTTTTGCCAACTGCTATTTTAAACATTTCGTCGGCATGTTTTTTCCCCCCTTTAAGTGCTGAGTTGGAGTCAGGATGAAAAAGCTTTCAATGAATCACCTTTGACTTCTTTTGCCTTGGGTTCGGCCAGCTGTTTCCTAATTACTTATCTATCAAGGATTTTTCTTTTCTTTAGATGTAGAGACATTTTCCCCAAATGAAAAGTGGCCCAAGGTTCTTGTTTAGTATTTTCACCTGGGTAAAATAGACCTGGCTCAGCTTCATCATCAAGGCTGACTTTATGCTTGAAGATGCAACTTAACATCAAAAGCTTGATCTTTTCTATTATTCAGCACAGCCTTTTTAGATCAACGTTGGGTACTTTATGACATGAGATGTATTTTTTAAAGCTAGAACTGAGCCATGCAGGTTTCTCCTGGCTCTAAGATCATTCCATGTAATTACTTTGGCCTAGTCTACATAGGCGGCACTTTTCGGCGGCAGTCAAAGGGAGATACAGAAGATACATAAAATACCTTGTGTATCTCCCTTCAACTTAATAACTCCCACTTACCTCCCTGTGCACACTGCGCTAAGTCAAACGGAAATGCCATCTGTTCGACTTTGCATTACTTTTCCTACGGGGCTGGAGTTACTGTGTCGAACTCCAGATTGATTGAGTGCGTCTTGACTGAGCGCTCAATAGAACCTGGAAGAGTGAACTGACGGCGGTGAATATGCCGCCATTAATGTAGACAAGGCCTGAGCACCAGAACCTGCCTCCATTACTCACATCAGATAGGTGTTTACATGAATAACACTCCATTGAATCAATGCAGCACAGGTGAGCAAGGATTTCAAACTCAGGCCCATATTAAACTTGATATTTGCCCCATGGAAGTCAATGGCAAAAAAATTCCCCGTGACATACATAGGCCAACCATTGGGTCTGCTGAAGGATCCCCTGCCCATTACGCACTTGATAATCCCTTGAGAAATATGAAGTCATAGAAGGAATAATTTAAGTCTTCGATTATTGGAATTGACCACTGTGGTGTTAGGTATGAACATCCAGAGCTATTATTCAGAGGGCCACTGAGGGGGATATAGTGAAGAGATAAGCATCTGTATAAACAAGAAATAAGGATTTCCAATCTCTACAACCACTGTTGCAGTTGAATGCCAGACATGATCACTGATCTGACCAGGTATAGTGAGGCACATTCCTATACTTAGTTCATTTGTGGCATTCTGCAGTGACTTGCTATTGACCTATGATCAGAGATCTGTTTTTCTTTAATTTTAGTGGGATTTTCTCCCACGAAAGCTCATGCAATAAATAAATTTGTTAGTCTTTAAAAGAGCCACAGGACTCTGTTTCTTTTGCTGAACTAAACTAACACGGCGACCCCCTTGGAACTTAGCACATAAGTAGCTTCTCTGTTAGCTGTCGGGTATTAAAAGGGACAATGCCAGGAAAATTGGGATCCAGAACTAGAATTTTTAACAACAACCCTTACAAAAGTTCAGATCAACAAAAATGATCCCATTATTATTTCTATTTTTTAAATGTAATGGAAATTATTTTAAGAATAAAGAAAACACTTTCCTGTGGTTTTGCAACTCAAATATCATCACCGTGTGTGCATGCAGAGGAAGCTAGAAGTGAATTGACTAGAAACAAAAGTGAAACCAACTGATCTACAGCTTTAGCTATCAGAGGTCCTCAAGCTACGGGGTGTGCACACAGGAACGATCAAGGGGAGGCATGCGGCAGGGCCCGGGGCCAGCTCTGCTCCCCCTCCACCTTGACCCTTGGCCCCAGCCCTGAGCATAGCCCAGCTGCAGTTCCGCTCCAGGTAAAAAGTTTGGGGGCCAATGAGCTAACAGGATGGCAAATGCCCAATCCTGCTCATTAAATGGGAATACAAGCAGACTATTAATGCCTTTTGTAGCTTAAAGGTAGTTGGCAGCTTGTTAATTTTTTTTCAGAAGAGACTTCAATAAACCCCCAACTCTAACCTTCATTAAACCCTAAGAAATGCTTCGTCAGTGTATTTGTGACAAGCTCATTACAGAGACTGAATATTCATTTTAGCACAATTTTCTTTTCTTCAGGATGTTGACTTTGAGGGAACACATTTAAATTTCCAAAGCTGGGGTTTCCTTTATTACTGCTCTTCCCAACCCTCCAGTTCACACCCTTCAGCCAGAACTGTTTGCAGTTGCTGTCAACTTGACTTGGTAATGATGTCAGTACGGGACCAAATCCAACTAAACTAGGCTCTTCCTGCCAACAGAAGCCAGAATCTATTGGCAAGAAAAGATCGTGACGTTATTGTATTGCTTCTGAACCTCAAGTAGGAAATTCATGGGGAGGGACCTCCATATTGGATTATGTTCTGACATGTTAAATTAGTTCCTCTTGCTTTTGTTTAAGATCTTTGCTCTTGCTAGATAGAGTGATCCTTATTTCAAACCTTCCTTGAGTGCTCCCCATCACACAGGCTGAGGGTCTGAGCTGGCAAACCTTAATTTATGCGAGCAAGCCTGCTGAGCGAAGGGGCACTGAGCAGGATCAACGTCTGACTCAACAGGACATGGAACAGTGACATGAAAAGTGGTTGAGAAATCCCACTAGTTCAGTTCTCCAGTGGGCCCCTTGTGCCATGCTGGCCGCAGAACGGGGCTATCAGGCTGGTGGAACTGATCACTGCATAATACGGGAATTATCCCACCCCTTTCACAGCCCCTGGTGGAGAGGGTGTGTTGGAGGCACAGACATAAAAGCACTCCTGATGCTGTGTACCATATTCTGGGGGCTGAGTCTAGAATACAGGGCAAGGAACCCATTTATCTCCCTTTCCACTTGCACCCTCAGGTTCTGGGGAGCTCAGGCAGAACTGAAAACTGGACCCAATATTTTCAAACCTTTCCAGGATTTAAAATAGCTAATTTAACTCAGTTGGCATGCTGGTTGCAAGGAGTTGTGTGAACCTTCTGGCCTGCAGGAATCTCTTGGAGCTCCAAGATGGAGAAGTCAGCAAGCACATAACATATCTACCCACAACTGCTATGTTACAGATGGGGCAATTCCTTCCTGACCCCTATGATAATCAGTTTACAATTTGCAACAGGGAATCCACTTGCCTTCTCTTTGTCTCTGTGACTACAAATAAAATCATTCAGCCCTTTTGCAAATCCAGCTGCACTAATTTCATTTGTCATATTTATACAATGTACCTTTCACTTGCTCTCTCGTCACATAAACAATCAAAACATTGACAATAATTATCTAAATTAACATAATGTTGAGACAGAGTGAGCGGAACTAAAATAATCCCACTAGGAAAGACCTGTATGAAGAGACAGGCCTTGGAAAATACCTGAGAAGGCGACACGGTCTGCAATCGTTGAGCATAGTCCAGAGTCTCTCATTCTCCTTTAAGGATTCCTTGCTTCCAGAGCCCAGCTGTATAGTACACTACCACATTTAACAGTTTGTAACCAGTTATGGGCATGGTTGTGTCCAAGCACCACAAGATGGACATGGACAGTCTTGGTAATCCCAAACATTCAAATATTACGAGTCAGGCCCCAAAATCATGAGAGTATTTTGAAAATAATGCAATTTTACAAATCTAAACACTTTGGATTCTTTTTATTTCACTTCTTGGTTTCTGAGCCCGGAGGTCACTCTTTGTTCACATTTTCAGCCTTTTTCTCCTCTTAAAATAATAAAATAGTAGAGAGGTTCTTGATGCTAGGAGCTAGGGCTTTAAGAAAGTCAACAAACGTTGTGAGACTTCTGACAACTTGATGAGAGTTGGCAACAGTAACTCTGTTAATAGCAGATCCCTGTTAGCTTTCTGTAACCAGGCCAGTGCAGTTGTCCTTATAGGGCACACAGGACCCTTCTGCATAGGTCTGTGTAGCTGGTTTGCACAGACCTCCTCTCTCCCAGCATCTGAGGGAGGATGTCCCAGTATCCGATGTCCCTGGTGCAATTCTTTACTAGGATGGAATAGTTTCTGTAGAGTGGTTCAGCTTTGGTTCCACAACCTTTGTTTTTCCATTCCCAGTTTCGGCTGGGCCCCAGAAGAGTTCCAGAATCTTAAACTAACAAAAACAACACACTTTGGCTTTTTCCTTCTAGCCTCTCCTCAACTTTTTCCCACACACACTAGCCCATCTCCTTCACCAAAAAGGCAGAATTTGAAAGATCTCTCCACCACAATGAGTCTTAGCACATGCTGGGCCATCACCTCCAGTTGCCAGCTTGTCTTGCGGCCTCTCAGCACAATCAGGGTGCAAACTAATTGTAAACAATTGAGTTGTACAGCAGCTGCCATTTGAAATTTGTCATTTGCCATAGCACAAGACTTCCAAGTCCTGGACGGATTCAAGGCTTACGATGGCACAAGGGCTTTTGAAGTTCACAGGGGGGCAAAAAAATTGATTCACTCCTTATTACTTTTTTCCTCTTGCAAAAGAACGTCTACTCCCGAAGAAAAGTTATGGGGATCCTGTTTGCTCTTCAATATTTTGCGTAGGCAGAGAACAGAGTGTCTTGTTTCATTTATTATCTGAAAGTCACAGAAAATCTCTTGCTTTTCCATGGCAAAAATAATTAACAAATGTCTTGACCTCTACCACTCATATTTGTGACTTTCTGCAAGGGCCTCATAAGCAAGGTCCCCCTTTTCCCCACATATCTATTACTCCTCTTCCTGTCCACTGTCACGCCCCATATCTTCTGTTTCTTCTACATTCATGTAGTTGCTGTTCCCAATGATAACGTTTTGCAACTTCTCACAAAGGATGGAAATGTTAAGTGACCCATCTAGGCTGTTATCATCACAGGGCATCTGGGACTTTTGCTCCGATGTCAGGTCGGAATCTAGTGGAATTATTAAGCAAGAGAAGAAGTGAGAGAGCATTTAAGAGACTGGAACAGAGCAGAGCTGAGATCTGTGCCAACTGAACAGTATGCTATAAATGCAACTGAATTGTGCATCCCTTCGATTAAAATCAGTGCTAACTCCCGTTTGCTTCTATCTCTGTACTCGTCATTTACAGTTTAAAGAACACCCACGACAAGCGATTAAGATACAAAATTAAGAATCACTGATTTGAAAAAGTACAGCAAGAAGCAAAAGCGGAATCAAGTAATCACAGGTCTGTGGGATGGGGGAGGAACCCAAATCACTACAACCAAACCTTTGGGTTGAATTCTCCAGTCTCTTGAGGCCCCTAGGAACAGCATGGTGGGCCTCTGGCAGAGGTAGCTCTGCCGATTGCTGCACCAGCCACTCCCATCCCCACGCTGGCTCCTTGCAGGGGGCATGTCAGAGACACACGGGGGGGGGGGGGGAGTTTGTTATACCTGATTCTCCACTGGTGTAAAATCCCCCCGAGATTTTATGTCAGTAGTGTAAGTTGGGGCTCCCTGTGCGAAATACCAGCCTAGCTCAGTATTAGGAAGGATGCCAGGATCTGGCCCAAAGGGGGGAAAGACTCCCATTGATCCAGTGAGGCTTTGGATCAGGTCCATAGGGCAGAATTTTCAGACCTGGCCAAACTTGGTGACCATGAGCAGGTGTCAGTCATCAGGTATCTGGCATATACCAGGGCGTCATCTCAGACCCCATTGGCACAGCTTACACGTGTCAACATGGCATTAGCCATCTTCACCTGAACCGTCGTCTTCCTCACTTGTTAGCTCATCCGCGATGCCGGCAGAACCGCCTTGCGTACGAACACTCATGTGGTTGTTGTTTCCAATCATGACGTTATCCAGCTCTGACTTGTCGATCTTGACTGTTTGTAATGGCTCTCTCCCTTCCCCGCGGGGTGTGCTAACAATTTCCAGTGACAGCCTAGCACTGGCATGAGGAAGGTCGTCAAGTGGATCTACAATTTAAAAAAAAAGGGCGGGGGGGGGGGGGTTGGAGGGAGCGTTAATCAGAAAAGTGAGGGGTAAGAAATTAAAAAAGACAATATTAGTGCCGGTCAAAAAGGGGTCGTACTCATTTCCCAGAGCTCGGGTGGAGCTCAGATTTGCATTCGAGTAGTAGAGTGGGGACTCGTTAGCACGCGGTTTCAGTTAACACATGGTTTCAGTTAACACACGGTAGGGCCATGTCCCCCAAACCTAAAAAATTAACATGCGGTTTCAGTTAGCACACTGTATAAAATTAAACTGAGTATTTTTTGGAAAATATTTACTTTTCACGGAGACAAATGAGCCTAAAATAGTTAAAGAGGGACTTGTCAAGTGTGATATCAGCTGTTCAGTTCTTATTTGTAAGATTTTTTAACAATTCCATTGCCTATCTATACAGTTGAGACTCGTTAACGTGCGGTTTGCTTAACCCGCAGTTATAATTGCATGTCCCCCAATGACCGCGTGCTAACGGGTCCCCACTGTAAAAGTCTCAGCATTTTAGCACTTTAGTTTGTTGCACAGAAATAAACTGACACAGAGAGGCGGGCGGATAATACAACAGTACAAGCAGTTCTAAGAAGTTCTTGGCACTTGTACAGCGTGTTCCATGAGAGGACTTCGAAGCAATGTATGAAATAGTGGCATTTTCATTTTACTGTTATGCAGTTTGCTCAGAACCACTCTGCAAGTCAGAGACAACACCCCTGGTCTCCTGTCTCTCATGCGAGCCACTTGGGAATACTTCCCCTTTATCTAGTTGCTTCGTCTTTTTGAAGTTCCTGGGCCTTCTGCTGTTTCCTGAACTGGAATGAGATACACACTATAGGTGCCGCATCAGTCATGGACCCTAGGACCCATTTTCTGGACTGTGCTCTGTCATAAAGTTGGTTTTGATGAACTCAGATGCAGGCGTTATGGGAGGCTGCCCTACCATAAAGAGTGGAGCCAAATGCAAGGTTTGCAGGGCTAAGGAGAGGTTTTGTTAAAGGAGTGGGTCAATAGTATGAGCGAGGTTGTTGGAGGAGTTTTACCCAAACTCCACTATTTTTCATCAATTTTTCCTCCCTCAGCTGTGAAAGAGGACAGAAATACATGGACAGGGCCAGAAGGCAATAGTCACTGGCGCTCACAACTTACAGACTCTAAGCATTAAGCCCAATTTCTAGGGTCAGCACTGACATGCCTTGTAATGGTTCACAAGTTAGCTGTCATGCAGACAGGGCTGTACCTGGGGGAGTTCTCATATAATCAATATCCAGTAGACTGCATGGGAGCATCTTCAACAAAAGCCAGCACATTGTACCTACTATTTTCTGGAATGCCATCTTGATCCAGATGCTCCTTTGGGCTGTCAGCGAAGTCTTTCATAATGATATTCATTTGATTATCATCACCAATCAAGGTATTCATGAGTGTGGACTCAGTGACGTTGATTTCCTGACCACCCTTGGTGGTTGATTTAGCTTTTGCTTCATGGTGCAATGTATCAAAATTCTCTGATGCAAGCTCAAAGCTTGGCGCACGTGGTCTGTCATCTGAAGCTTAAGTGTAAATGTTTTATTAATAATAGTGCCATTTTCTGTGGGAAAATCTCTAAAGAAATCATTTTGGCAATCTCATTTTGATTAGATCTATCTCAGGTGTATATTGCAACAGTAATTTTAATATGATATCCTATTTATGTTATAGCATTTCAATTACTGGCATGAAACGATTGGGTGTTTCTTAACAGAAACTTTTCAGAATTCTGCAATTGCTTAACTCGTAATTCGGTTTTGGAGCAAAAACAAATTTCAAAATGTCAGACTCTCTCACAGGATAGAAATTCCTTTCTCCGACCAGCTGTAGTGAAATATAAAATCTTTTTTTATGTTATTAATTATGATGGCTGTGATTCATGTCTGTCCAGTGAGAGGGTAACCAGTATGGTATTCATAAACCTGTGCAGACAGATGATTACCTTCTTTTTTATCCACTAGATTCAGTGAGTTGTCATTTCCAATCTGAGTTGCTCTGGACTCAGCTATAGACACAGTGTTTTGCACTCCTGTCTGATAGATGATGTTTGTTGGATTATTCTGAATGATAACTGGAGCTAACGTCATATTTGGTCTGAGATTTGCTGCTTTGTAACCTGGAAAAGAAAAAAACAAAACACACATTAGTCACCCGTTCGAAAGACAAACAATTGTCCCATGAGTGAAGCAATTCTTGAACTCTGACAAAACCCATCTCCCTTCCTAGCCTTCAGAACCCAAGCTGCAATGTCTACAGAAAGGGGGATTTTCTCCCACGAAAGCTCATGCGATAAATATATGTGTTGGTCTTTAAAAGTGCCACAGGACTCCTTGTTTGTTTTGCTGAACTAGCCTGACATGGCTCCCCCTCTGGAACTTGTCTACAGAGCTATTGTTAGCCATGTATCGTGAGCCCCTTGAGCGTGTACACCTGGGAGCTGAGACGCTCTGCGGTGGTGGTCACTGTTTAGATGCAGGATCCTGGGACCCGTGTACTTGCTGATCCCAGTCCGACTGATTGGTGTGTGGACTGAAGTGGGGTTTGGGCTCAAACCTGAGTCAGAGCCCAGACTTGGTGTACAGGGTAGACATAACCCCCAAAGCCTGTTTTGTTACTTCTTCTGCGTATTTAGAGGGAGTACGTGCCATTTAGGCATCCTGTTTTAATAGTCACGCCAATGGGTAGCAGATATCTCTGTGATCTCGTTATCTCAGAATGGAGGGTTGTGGGCGAGAAGATGTTGGAAGGAGCTATGGCAGTAAAGGGGAGGGAAGTTACACACATCTTCTGTGTCTGTGTGCCTAACAGCGTCAGTGGTGAGGGCCATCAGTCATCCGGCAGTTTCCCAAAACCGATGTATAGCTAACAACAATGGCAGCGGTGTGTACCCAAAGGCAGGATTTGGTCTTTAGAAATGAAGCCAAGGGCATACAAGTAGTGAGAGGAAATTATGTTAGTAAGAGAACAGGAGATGTCTCTTTTCTTGTAATACCCACCAGTGTATGCATAACAGTACGTCATGTCTATACAGTGCTAATCATTCCAGGATCGCAGAGCCCTTTACAAGCTGGGCAAGTGCTCGCCCCGTTTTACAGATAGAGAAATGGAAGCTCAAGAGAGTTAAACAAACCCTCATCACCCTCGTAGGGAGCACAGCAAGTCAGGTGTCTGTCTGTGTCAAGAGTCACGCCTCCCAGCCCCGTGCTCTGATCAGTTTACCATAACTCTTCTGATTAAAGACCCAGTAAACTGTGAGCATTAATACAGATCTGCGCGTTCCTCAAGCCAAAGAGAAGTGGCCTGGGGAAGGACCATTTAGTTGTCTAGTCAAAAGTATTTACAACCAAAAAGCAAACAAAGCCCCTTTTTGTATCACTGCCCAGAATGCAGTGTTATGAAAAGTGCATTTCGGTACAATACCTGCACCCTGTCCACAAACTGACCAAAGCTTCGTGCTTTCCTCCAAGCAGAGGAGACCTTTTTTCTCCAATGCATATAAATCCGCATTGACATCCTTTCGAGTCTGCTTTCCAATTTGTTTGGCAATGTCTAACGCACGGGAAGGTTCATTTTCTGACAGAAGCTTGTAAATCTTCGCCTCTGGGAAACAAAGGGTCGGCATATTGATTTGCTGCCCGTACTGGAGGATAATGCAGCTGTGTTTATATCCTGTTCTCTGGGAACATTGAGCCAATAATCTATGGACCCAAGGCCACATGTGATCTACCAAATTCCCCTTTGAATCCTACCCAATAATCAACTCCCAGGACTTCAGTGGGACTGCCGTTATCCAGCTCATACCCAGCCTGGCACTTGCTTCAAAGGTAATGCGGAGTCCTCTCTGCACCAACTACCAGAGCTGATGGGCTGCATGGAGCCAATAGTGGTGCATCTGGCATGACAACGCTTTGTATTGCCCGTCCTATGGCCCACGTGCTAACAGCACAAGGTATTCCTAGAGGGAACATGATCTGTGACTCCTACAGCCACTCTAGACTTCTCCGCACACAACAGGGCCGTGCTAATATTAACAACATTCCATTGTGGTGGCCAGAGTCATTAAATGTTGATTTCTAAAGTTAGTCTAGTTAGTATTGGGCACGCAGCAAATATCTTACGTGTTTCTGTCAGTTTGCTGTCTTCAGTCACAGGAGTCACTCCGTTCACACGCAGTGGGACAAGGGCGGTGTCAGCTGTAATAGAGAGCCCTGTCAGACACTGTAATTTGGAAGGGGAAAAACTGCAGAAAGCTCCTCTATTTAGTTAGGAAGAGAGGCTGATTCCTGATTCTCTTTTCTTGCATCAATCTCCTAGGCCATATTCCCAGGGGAGCGGTCATTCTTGCTGTATACCTGTGGTACTGATCTTCACCTACCTCCTGAGCGTATGGGGCTTTAGAAGAGCTAGATATTGGCAGATGGTTGGCTTGCGGCACAGCTTGAGTTGATCAGGGAGGGGAAAGGTCACATCTCTGTCTTTATGTGGAATTCATCCCCTCTCCAGTTATCTTAAAACTATCCCAGCCAAGGAACTCTGGCTAACAAAGGATCCCGTGGAGGGGGAGAAGGACACTGGATGGAAGCCCCTGGGGGTTCACAAAGCACTGTTCACCACAGGGTCATTCTTCTTCCCGCTTCTTCTAAAAAAGCTGGACTTGCTGGGCCCAAGACTTCCACATGCCTCCTGGAGGGAGGAAGGTCTCCAGTGCACTGGGTGTGGGAATGCCATTTTCCCCTGCCTCGGAACCTGGCTCCTTATCCTTATTCTGTGAAGCTGGAGGTGTGGAGAAGCTTTTACAGGATGGTTGTTGCATTCTGTCCGGTATTCACTACCCCCTTCCCTTGGTGCAGACGCCTCCTCCATTGTCTGCCTCTGGAATACACCACGATTGCAGGTGTTACAAAAGAAATGTCCTCAGAGAATGCTACATGGGGTTTATCTGCCTTTCCTACCTACCTATCTCCCTGGACACGGTTCAGTGCAAAAACTGCCTAGCAATGAGCATGCCTTCTGCTTTAGTCAAGTTTCAAATCTGTACAAAAAAGGAGAAAGAACAGAGCTGATTGACTCACTACCCATCGAATTGGGTAAAAAAACAGACTCAAAGTCATTGAGGTCAGCGGTCTCTGATGCAGTTAGGCTGCAATGTACAGGCATTGCAAACTTCAAAACGAACTCTGCTTCCAAAAGCCCTCGGCACTGGAGGTCGCAGATATAGTTTTAAAGGTTTTTCAAAGCATTTACCAACTTTCAGCTCAATGGTTTTCCCCTGACAGTCTGTCTCTTTGCCGTCTCCACGGACAACCCATTTTTGGTCTTCCTGTTTCTCAGCCTTTCCCTCCTGGCGCAGCTTGTACAGCACTTTGTTGGCTTCCTGCCTTGTAACTGAACATGCACGGGCAATTTCAGTGGCCTTCTTTGGAGTGGCAGCTGCCGTTAAATACTCCAAGATGAGCTGATCCATTTGTGAAGCTAAATGTAAGCACAAAATCAAGAGGTCATCTACAGACAAATACAAGTAATTCAGACAATACCTGTTCCCCCTCCTCCCCTCTTTTTTTGGCAACCAGACTTTGCCTCTTCACCCCCGATCTTCAGTCTGGCTTTTGTGTTTACATCTGTGGACATAATATTCATATAATAATGATCACAGAAGCCAACTGGTGGAACTGTGACCAGACAGATACCTGGTAATGGATGCATGGAATGAATTGAGACTGCAGACTTGCATGGCTGTGCAGTTGTCCAACATATAAATACGTGCAGCTACATATTTAGGCTTTAATAAAGATGCCTTTAGCCACTCAGAATGACATCACTGGTGCAGTCGTTTTGATTGGCTTAAGGACTTATTTTTACAAGTGATACCCACTTTATTTTCCATATTGACCATACTGGCCTGATCTGGCATGCTTTAGATGCCACTTCACAAGCCCAGCTCCTCTGATGACGTCTGTATCCGCATCGCCACGGTGAGGAAGGTGATGACATACACAGACAGCCCCGACCTCTGAGGCACAATTAAAATTCCCAGGTGCTATCCCTTCCTTCGGATCACGTGATTTTATGACTGGTAAATTAGTAGCCCATCTCTGAAGAGGCGGGGAACATCTCTGCATCTGTGGGTATTCCTCTAACAGTCGGTAGTCCTGCCTATGACTGCTTCCTCCAGACTAAGAATCGAAGCAATATTAGGTTGCATGGGCTAAGTTAGCCTGAGAGCTAGAGAGACAGAGACTATCCTTTTGTATGCATCACATTTGATTTTTGTTCTTTCCCTGCGTGAGAGATGCCATATGTTCTGTGCTGCGAGCAGTCAGACAGAAAACCATCAGCATGGTACAATGTCTCCTACTCGATCTTGCACCAGAGATGTTTTGTCACTGATTTCAATGGCTTTTGGAATTGAGCTTCCCTTGGGTGCAGTGTGAGGCACATCAGAAGGACTTCAGTCCCCAGGATCCTAGTTGCACCCAGATGCTGCACGTTTTATTCATCATCCCCTTCTAGCTCCACCTTGGCCTGCCATAGGATATTGTTTTCTTTTCTTTTCATGGGGACCAGAAAAGACAGGGGAGCAGAGCGGAGCACAACACAGGTCAGCTTTCACTGAAACTGACAAAAGGGAGAAAAAGCATCTCAAACTGGAAATACGTTGGCACATCTAATCCCAAACCACTTTATTTCCCCCCAAAACACTAGGGCTGTGAAACGTGGCATACAACCCAACTAATGTAATCAGGAAATAGGAAATCTGAGGCAAGGCTTAGCTGTCATTTTACAAAAACAATTAAATGCGTGAAATGTAAGATGATGGTATTATTAAAGAAAAACTCCAATCATCCATTAGCAGTGGCCTTAATTATTGCATGCCCATTACAGTCAATATCATTAAAATAGGAAATCATTTGCTATGCAGACATTAAAAAAAAAAAACCAGATTATTTGCACTTCTAGAGAAACTTGAGGAAGCTACCTTTGAATGCAACTTTGATTACATTTGAATCAGAGACAGACTTCATTTGTACAGCACTCTTCATGAGTGGGTGGGTACCCAGTCTATGTCTATCAAATTCAGACTCTTTGTTTTCTCTGCTGCTTCCTCTCAGGTTACTTTGTGGTGATTGTGCCTTCTGAATTAAATAACTCAAAAATACCAGAAAAAAATGTTCAGAGAGAAAGAGGAAGAACTTTGTTTGAGTTTCTTTTTAAAGTTAAGTTTCATTTGACTTTTGCAGAGGAAGGAACCATCGATGCGCTGTTAAAAGGGTCCTTGGATGTTGCCCAAGACTCTTTCTCAAATTGGGATTGACATTGGATTTACTGACTAACCGCAAGCTTCCGAGGGCATCATAAATACCTTCCTGTGATAAAGTCATCAATAGAGATCTCAATAAAGAAACATTTGTTCAGAGTCAGGAGCAAACTGTTATTATACATCTGATGCTGCTTGTAGTTGTGTTTTCAATCCAAATTCAGCTCCACAGCACATTGAAAAAAATATAAAAGTTCAGCTCCTGAAAATGCCCATACCGCTACTCAATGACAAGTGAGAACAAGAAAATATGTAAGTTGAGTCACAGTGTGGATACCTGCTGAAAAAAGGGGATTTGCAATTATCCATGGATAATTTTCTACATGTACATATCCCTTCATAAAATCAATTAGAGAGAGACTGTCATTTGTTTCTCAACACATCGGTTGGAGAGATCAATTAGTTCAGAGACATTAATTTCTGGACAAATGTTTACAATTAAAATGTAATTTTGATTCCACTCAACTCTTGTATCACCGCATTGTATCTCAGCCAATTCTGGAGAATAAATGAATGATTTTAGAAGATATAGTTCAGGCAGAAGCCTAACAGGAAATGACTCCCAAATGCTTTCCTTTTATGCTTGGTTTTACCAAGACCAATATAGGGACAGCTGGGGGACATGGATCAGATTAGCTGTGCCGATCCGACCCTTTGTCCATCTTGAGAACCAACTTCTAATGAAACCTTTTACTGAGATTCATCAATGTTTGAAGTTGGGAAAAGGACCAGGAAAAATGTCACAGGGAAGCTACTTCTCAGGTCTAAGACAAAATGGTTTAAGACAAAAAGTGAAAATGAAAGAATGTACATTTTGCTTTTATCTCCCCTCCCACTCATCCCCTCACACCTTCTCCTATCAAAACAACTTGCTTGGTTTGCTGCAAAAATCTGAACTGACCTTGTGACTTATCCTTCTCTGTATTTATATATTCCCTTCCATACTGTAGTTTCCATTTCATGCGTCTGATAAAGTGGGATTTTATCCACAAAAGCTCGTGCTATAAATAAATTTGTTAGTCTTTAAAAGTGCCATGGGACTCCTTGTTTGTTTTGCTAAAGTCAAAGGAGTTTCTCAGTTTACCATGCAATCATGATCAGAATGTGACACAGTCCCTGGCTTGATTGGTAAGCATTACCATGGGAAATTCTGGTCTAATAATGGACAGCCCAAAGAGGGGTGAGGAAAGCCACCAAAAGCTTTTGAAGCTGCAGATTGCAGAAGACAGCATGCTGGAGTGCAGGGCCCAATCTGGTAAAGGCTCCGGTGGTAAGCCATCTCTGGGAAGCCAATGGGGATTCCCACACAAGCAAGCGTTTATAGGACTCAGCCTAAATCTAGAGAGAAGAAAAGAGAGGAAACATATTCCATGATTGGAAAAACAGCAAAACATTTCCAGCCAAGATGGAAAGAGAAGGGAAAAGAGGACTGAATTTTTTTACCTTGCTGCAAAGAAGACCCCATCTACATTGGCCTTATAAGCATGCAATGTGGTTCAAGTAGTTTGGAAGTGGACAAAGCTGGGGTCTGATGCTGAAAGGTGCTCAGCCCTAGAGAGCACCTCGATCCCATTCTGCTCATGGAAGCAAAGAGTGCACAGGACCGGACCTCAGTGCTGCACATCTAGGTTTGCTATTTCATATGAAGGGGGCATTAATAATTAGAGGCAAGCTCCCTCACTCATCATTTATTTGGTCAAGGCAAATCCAGCCTGGAACTACCAGTGGGTCCCTTCCATGTATGAACATAAAACGAAGAGCAGTGAAAGAGACTGGGAAAGTGGGCTCTTTGGTGTGGCCAAATGCCAGCTGTGGGGGCTCTCATCAATACTCGGTTTTCATTTGCTGAACACCAAACAAGCTTTTCTGCTGAAAATGATCTCGTTTTTGTCAAAACTTTTTCACAGAAAGATGCTCCATTTTCTGGCTGGCTCTATTCAAGGCACTCTATAGGGGATATTTTCTATCATCCTTCCAAAGCAGATCAATGAAGACAGACACAAGCAATAATTTAGCTTTTGAAGCCTCTCTTCCTTTACCTTTCTGTTCCTGGGACACACAATGCTATTCGTACCACACTGGTTCCACCCATGTGCTAAACAGCACCAGTAATAGAAAGAGCGAGGAGTATAAATAAGCCATGAGAAAAGCAGGCAATTGTTCTCTAAACATCTCTGATATGTCTTGAAAAGCCAATCTTACCTGCACTCGGGGGTGCTTCCGCCATCTATCCGAGAGGCAATCCTAGAAGCGCTCAGAAAATGACCGACTCCGATGAGCATGTACTGTTCAACTGTGTCGTCAGAAGGAAAAGAGTAATTTGGGGCTGGATTTCTAATGAGGGACTGATATCTTGTGGTGATGCTGGAGGGGAAAGCGAAACTTATATACTGTCTCATAAACTGAAACTGAGCAAGCTTACAAGACAAAGTCCGTTGTAAAAATCTGGGGATAAAGCTGTAGTGTACAATATGACTCAGACAGTTCAGAGAAAGTTTAGTTTGCAGCAGATTTAATGAGTCAGTAAACAAGAGTAGGGAACTCCCTGATAGATGCAGGGTGGATATAAATAGAAAACCAAGAGGGATGAATATGTATCTAATACCCACAGCTTACAGTGCAAAAAAAGGAACATGTAAAGGTCAGACCCACCCCCATCCCTTTCCAGCCTGGGTTACCCCGGAGCAGGCATTGCTCACGTGTGCACACAGGCGCCTGATGTAACTGACAGGAAAGGAGATGTGAGTGCCCCAGTGCTGGTGTCCGATAGGTGACAATCCTCTACCCACCCCTCTGCTGCAGTCCCTTTGCTCCTAAAGGAGTTCAAAATTGGCATAGTCTTCACCTGGCAGGACCCTGTACAAACTCAATGGCGTGCTGGGAGAGCTTCCAGGAATAAACCTGTCCAAAAATTATAAATAATATACATCCCACGTACTTAAATTAGCGTGAACACACCCATACTTAACAACTTAAGGGAATATGGTAGAACGGACAGAAATGAAATGTCACTGCTAATTCAGATCTGCAGGATGCAGCTGAAAAACTCGGTTAAACACAGCACAAAGGAATAAACAAGTCTTGTCTAACTGGTATTTACCCTTTCCCCCGCCCCATAGCGTACACTGCCCAGGGAGATCAACGTTCTGAACGCTGGCCCAGGTGCACTAGAAGATCTGAAGCTGGAGACAACATTCTGGTGGCTCAAGGCCTGGAGTGGCAAAACCCCTGTGAAGACGAGTCAGCCCAACCAGATGTCAGCAGCTCTGGGTTCTGGCTCAAAGAGAGACCCTTCTGCCACTTCTCCAGCCCAGACAATCCCTTGAGGTCTTTTTGCTCTGGCCCTCCCCTGTCCAAGTCCCATCCCAAACAAGGGGGGGTGGCTCCTCACACCACCTTCACCGCAGGCCCACCTCAGTCAGCTCCAGCCTCAATCCGTGCCCTGGTTCCAGGGAAGCCACCAACCACCTCCGAAGCTCCCTGCTCGATCAAAACCTTGTATGGGCAGAGCTCCACGCAACCAGGCTCAGCTCCTCTTCTCCCAAAATGGAAGTGCTCACCCATGCTTGCCTTCCTTTCCCTGCATGTTCCCTGGAAGAGGAAGGCTCTCTCTTTTCCTCATCCCCAAGACATAATGGGAGTTGTAGTCTCCAGGGCAGGATTGCACCACAGCGAGGATTTTCCCAGTTGGCACACTCCCAATTATGTTCAGAGGCCCCTCCAGTAAAGGGGGCCTACACATGAGTGTCTTTGGCTCAGGGAGGATCTACGTCTTCACGCTTCCACAAAGGACAATCTACTGCGAGCCAGGCTGCTTTTGGCTCCATTGTGCATGAGTTGTTCCGTGGGTTTCTTTTAGCAGAGATCTTTTTAAATAAATAAATAAATAAATAGAGGTTTCACTTCCTCCCGAAAGCTCTTGGTCTCGTTTGGATGTGTGACAACAGAGGCCCAGAGATTTATACGTCATGTGCGTGCCATGGTGTGCATTCAGATACAGCAATTGTGTGTACTTTTGCAGTGGTTATTTGTGCCAATAGTTGAGGTGAGGCTTTTGCGTGCCTAGTTACTGCAGTTGTGGGTGCAGCTGTGGAAACGCAACAATTGCAAATAGTGCATGCAAAAATCTGGCCCTGGAAAGCTACAAATAAGAAATGAGCTTTGCTGAATCCACTGTTATCAGCTCTCAATTAGAAATGGGAAATCTTGCAATCTTCGGTTTTTTCCTTTAAAGTGCCAGCTTCCAAAGTCAAGTGTTTACAGGAAAATCTTATGTTGCACTGAAAAAAGAGAACCAAGCTTTTAACCCTCATAGTTACTGGGGGGTTGGAGGGTAGGGGGGACTCGAAGAGGACTCGAAAGGCAAATAAAAAAGAACTCCACATTTATTATTTTTAAAGAGTCCTGATGTTAAGCTAGTCTCATGATTTGGGGGTGGGAACCTCACAACTTATTTCTGAACATTTGTGTTTGGCTATGTTGTGAATCCTGTCACATACTGAGAGATTATCGGTTGTGGGAGGAGCAAAGAGAGAGTAACATAGTACAAACAATGCTGAAAATTCGTAAGTGGAAAACAAAACCTTACATTTTTCTTTGAAAATGAAACTAAGAAAAGACACCAGCTGGAACAGAGACAGCAGCTCTTGGCCAAGAAAAAAAATCAGACAAGGGAAAGAAGGAACTGCATGTCCTTGTTTTAAAATAGTTCTGTGTATTTAAACATTTTTAATTCATTGTCTTTGCTCAGTGTTCCTTGTTCCCTCCAGCTTTACATTGGCCAAACACCACTGATTTCAGTGATGGACTAGATTTAGAACCTCTACATCATTGCTTGAATTCCCAACGAAACACAGTGTCTCTGGGCTTCCTTCAGCAGAAGGAAACAGAAAAGTGGATACAGCTAAGGACACCTTGGCTTTGTTCTCACTTGTCCCTTCTTAGAGGGGACAGCCCCTAGTTTAGTTCCAAATTTACCTTTTCCCTTCTCCCCCACGTAGCTTTCAAGATTTACCTTTTATTAATTTAGATCTCTTCCCGTTGGCTCTTGAAGCAGTCTCTAGCTACTGGATGAGATTTTGCAAAGTGCCAAAGAGACTTGGATGCCTAATTCCTATTTGTTTGAATGGGGATTGATTGTTAAAACCTCTTAAAAATCTTTGAAAAATCTCACTTTCAGTTCCTTCTGCTAAAATAATTAGCACTCGGTTCTGCTTTTCATATATTTGATCACCAAGTTCAAGCACTGCAATAAGTCTTGTGACTAACATCTAGCACATCTATTCTCTCATCCAGGGCCAGTCCAAGGTGCTGGTGCCCTAGGTGAACTGTGACTGGCACCCCTCCCCCCAACAGTCAATAAAGGGGAAAATGATAACATATTAATATAAAAATAGAGAAAAAAAAACTCATTTCCATCAAATCTGGTGCTCCAGGTGACTGCCTAGTTCACATATATGGCTGAGCCAGCCCAGCCCACTCTGTTTTCCTCTCCCTCAGAGAGGTCGGATACTCTTGGTTACATAGACCCCTAACCAGCACGGAGCCAGGAGCTATGGGCCAAATGGCACCCTCCACCCAGAGAAGGGGACATGCAGAGTGGGAAGCTATGGTGAAATCCCCTCACAAAGACTCCTTTTCCCAGACCCACGGACTAAGTAGCAATGCCCCTTCTCACACCTGCCAGATATCCTCCCAGAGGGGGGAGCAGAGTTCCAGGTAGGAGGGACTGAAGGGAGAGCAGTGCAAAGAGTGATTTCCGACTGCCATCTGTGCCATAACCCCTATAAGCCTTCACTGGGAAAAAGGAAGAGAGATCAGAGCCAGTGCTACCCTCCATTTAATTTCTTCAGAAAGGCTTGATTTGGTTTAGTTTGGGCACCTTGACATGTAGGTCTCTTCTCGCTTATTACTGATGCACAGCACCACGAAGGCTATCTACGTCTGCCCTTCAGCACTATACTCTTAATCAAATCCAATTCAACAGAGCCTAGCTGACCTAATTGTTCAACACCCAGGTGCTTTGTACGTGCGAGGGACAAATACTCCAAGGAGGCACTTTTTGACTGGCCTCCAAAACTCACCATTAGATGCTGTGATTGTGATTTATGACGTCTGCTAGCAATCAATCTCAAGCCAATGGGGGTATTCGAATGCGGAGCTTGGACTACAGAGAAAAAATATAAATAGCCCCTAAGAGCTGACAAATAATCTATCCTGATAGTCAAATGCGCCCCCCAGATTTTTGCATTTCAGAATCCACTCTGAACACTGCAGGTTGAATGTTCTAAGTTACTTCTCCTGCCCACAGTCTGGCGCCATGGGTTTATTTAGTTAGGGTTGTAAATCTCATTAATGTGTCTTTTAATCTTTTCTGACACAGTACACTCAACGGGCAGAGATGTGGAAAAACCCACGCAGTCTGTCAGTCTGTTTTCCCTGTTGTTCATTGGGACTGAGCTAGAGGAAGCCCTTAGTCAGGTCCTGTGCCGTCTCGGCCTGTAGTGACCCTAACCTGTGTGGTGACCCCAACAGGTCTGACCTACCTCAGCGCTGTAGGAAGTGGGGCTGGTTATTCAGTGGGGCGCACCCTTCTTCTGGAGTCAGTACTGAACTCAAGCGTCAACACAATGCTACAGGACACTGGCTGACGGTCTGACGACGTGAGGCCATGATGGTTCTGTCCGTGCAGCACTGTTTTTGTGCACCCTACAAGAACACTAGATGCCTCAGAGTGATCCTGAAAAACCCCTCAGCTAAGACAGGCGTAGAGGGCTGCCATGCCACAGCTGCTCTCTTGCTTTTCCAGAGCCCACAACGTCCCCAGATAAGCTAAGGGCACATCTGGTCTGTTCTTGAGACATCTGTGGATCAGCAGAAATAAAAGTTACTATTGTGAAACTTCCTAGGATACCAGGGCTGTGAGGCACCTACCTATCTCTTGCCCTTAGAATGAGCCTATGCCTGCCAGCATCAGCTCCCAAACTCCACTGGCCATGGGCATGCATCCACTCTGCAACGTGGCAATCCGCACACTCCGACCCTCCCTGGTGTGCCCAGCTGCAACTCACACAAATCAGCTAACCAGTTTTGCCCCAGTGCACGCTCCACTTAACTCACAGCACTGAAATATGTTTATTGTGAAAGCCAGGGTAAGTTTCTTGAACAAAGCCCAGAAATTCAAGCAGTAGAAGTAGTAGTATCGGAAATAAACGGTTAGCTATAAAATAAAATCACAACCCACATTGTAGAGCCTTGCCTAATTAACCAGAGACTCATGTCTGGTGGAATATTGCTCACCAAGAATCCCTGCGGCGCTTTACAGCCAGATTGGCTGTGACATCCATTGTTTTCAGTTTATGAAAATGGAAAAATAGGCAAATTTCTGGGGAAAAACTCTGAAAACCCCAGTTCCAAACCAGATTTGTATTATTGACCAATGTTGGGATTCTCAAAAGCAGCTCAAGCTCACACTGAATTTGGACATCTAACTCCCTTAGTTTCCTTTATTAAAAAAAAACTCGGTCTAAGACCCTGGTTTTCTGGCCCAGCCTACATATCAAATGTCCTAGCTACTGTTCATGGCATCTGAGAATATAACAAACAGCAGATAAAAATGAAGGCCAAATGAATGCTGTCGTCCAAGTGTTTAGGAGTCTTATCTTTGGACCTTTTCATCCCCTGCCAGGGTTTTGTTAGTTTGGCCATGATTAAAAGGAACTTTCCTTTGGATCTGAAACACTGCCCCCACTCCACCCACCCTCTGCGCCACACACACTGAGAACAAGAAAAGAAATGAAACTTTGGCTAAAACTAGCACTCCTTCCCACTGCTCTCAGCAGAGTCCCTATGGATTCTCTTCAAAGAAACAATCCTCTAATGCATGTTACGTTGCTAGCTGAGATCTCATTTCAGAAATATTTCGGTGCCTGCGGGTGACAAAACACATTTATACTCTTGGAAGAGGGGTGACGTTCAGTGCTTCGAGTGACAACTGTGATCCGTATCTGCAGGAGCCAGCATAAATTCTCAGTCAGTTACAGGGAGAGTAAGGCAGCTGAGGCAGTCTGCAGACAAGCAAGCAGCATAGTTGTCATGATTTAAAACACAAAACATCCCCTCTCCTCCCACACAACTGAGAACCATGGACTGACAGAAATCCAGAGAGGGATCAACTCTAGGTGTGTCTCCTTGTTTCCTGCCCAGTGTTGACTCTATCATCCCATTCCCAAACTCTTTTGCTTAGAGGAATGTATAAGAACCTTGACCAATGATCATCAATATGGACAGAGGCTATGACCTTCCACACAAAGTTACTTGGGCTAAACAAATACTTCTATTAGCTGCTAGCAGCAGTAGACTATTATCCTCTGTAGGCCAACTGCTCAAGGCCAGACATTTTTATATGGACCTGCAAAGTGTGTAGATCTACGAGAAATCCAAGCAATATCACAGTCTCACTTTTCTCCAGGTCCTACAGAAGACTCTCCCTCTTCATTGCATGGTGTCAAGCTCTCTAGGTTTTATGGGATGGATGATAAGGCAGGGTTGTGAGAGATGAGGAGAACTAAGTTGCTCTAACTCTCTGAACTTGCAGAAGTTAAGCCACACTGTGCATGAAAGCCCTTCAAAGCCATCAAGTGTCAGCAAGTCTCGCCGCACATTCTATCTGCTGCTCTCTACAAACCTGTAAAGGAGACTGTGCTAGCAGAGGATCTAGAGAAGCTGCTAAAGCTGGGTATGAAACCTTCCCCTTTGCCTGAAACTGAGCTGCCTCCAGGAACAAGAAATGATTAAATGCAGTTATAAGCAGCAACGTAGCCAGAACTGCCGAGGCTCTGTGAGAAGTGAATCATCTGTCAGGCAGCAGTGGGAACAAGGATTAACTCAATGCCTGAGGAGGAAGATCACAGACTGGAAACTAAACAACAGTGGAGAAAAGACTGGGTTATGATGAGACAGATAAAATGTTGAGAAAAAAAGGAATTAAAAGAAAAGAGAGAGAGAAAGATGCTGTGAAGTTTTGATTCTTTCAAGTTGGTATACACGCCCTCCAGCAAGCCAAGCCAGGGGGAGATGTCGAAATTTAACAAAAATAGTTGCAGTCTTGGAAGTGCTGAATAAGGTTGAAGCTATTTTTTTTAAAAAAGTCTTTTCAAGTTTAAAACCAAAGCCTTGCCAGCTGTCTGGCAAAATGAAAGGGGCTGTCAATTCCAAGGCAGATCTAAAAACACAAGTCAAATTAGCAACAGCTGAATCCACCTTGACCGTGGAAATTTTGCTCAGCTGACCAGGGATCCAGAAGAAACAACATGGGTCTTCAACCACGTGACTAAACCCAGCCAGTCCATTTGGTGCTCAAAAAAGCAACACTAGAAAAGCTGCTCTGATTTTTTGAGGTGGTGGGATAGCAGAGGAAAAATGGGACCCAAGTCAACGGGCGAAGATCTTGTGATGAAAATATCCCACAAACCTTTCAGTTTCATTGTAGTGCTAATGATTTGGAAAGGGCTGAATTTCAAGAGGTCCCACATTTCCTATTTTGCATGGCTGGTTGGCAGGACAGATGGTTTTAGATTTTTGAAGGGTATCGCAGGCTGACAGCGTTGCTTACCTGGGCATTCTGAGTTAATTGCTTGCAAGAGCCAAGAGATATCTTATTTTTCTGATGAGGTGAGAATTTCTAATTTTGCAAGTTGGGTGGCTCTTGTACAAGAAGGTCAAGCGTTACATGTTTCCAAATGGGTCTGGAGCTGGAATCCATGGTCTTGAAGTTACAGTAGAGTGCTGCCTGGCAATGGAGCACCTATCTGTAGAGTAAGGAAGTGGAGAATGGCACCAGCTCCTCGTGCCTCTCTGTACCTCATCATGTCCATGGGACATTTAGGTGGGAGAAAGCTCTTGTTATTATTGTTTTGGTTGAATAACACTGTGGCTTTGGATCTGGTCTCCCATCCTACCCCATTTAGGATTGCCACCATCACACCTGAAGACCTCAGGAAAGTGCATTTTAGCGGTTAAACTCATTCACTCCTTCAATCTCTAATTTATTCCCTCAAACTCTCAAAATATTCTTAAATTAACTTAACACCTTTAAGCCTCTTTTCCAAACTCCTCCTCAAAGATGCCTATTAGCAGATCGCTAATGCCTTCCTTTCCAGTCTCTTATATTAAAACTGTCCTCACCCATGTATCTACCTGTACTCGAGGCAGACACGCCTTTCTTATGTGCCTACAATATTCTGTTTGTTTACCTGAATTCCTTGGCAATAGATACTATGTAAATAAAATCATTGTTTTTTGAGCTGAGAAAACTTTTAAACATTCCCTGAAAAGCATACACAATTCCACAGCTGTAGCTAAGAAGAAACATGGCAAAGGAGATGTGAAGCATGAGATGTAAGTCTGGGTGACTAGAGGTACCGATTTTATAGGGACAGTCCTAATATTTGGTGCTTTTTCTTATATAGGCACCGATTACTCCCTGTCCTGATTTTTCACAGTTGCTCTCTGGTCACCCTACAGTAACTGCACTGTTGATATCCTTATGCTATGTTGATTATCAGCATGCATGGACCAGGAGCCCATTATTCTATATACTGTAGAAACAAAACAAGAAAATACAGTCACATTCCTCCACACAACACTGTAGCAGCTCAGGAATAGTAACCTGCACTTGTAGCACTGGTTAGCTGCTATTGGGTTCTGTCCTGGGCTGAAGTGCCTGAGTCTTACATCAGCACTGGCTAGTATCCGAGTCAATGGATCAATACTCAGCATTGTGTGAAAGCTGCCAATTGCACCCTTAGAGCTGAGCAACTAATTCATTCAGTCCCGTTCCCTTGGTGGGATGTGTTTGTTACTAGCGCCCTGGTCTTGCAGATACTTATTCATAGGTTTAACACTGCACACCGCATGTAATCCAGCTGACACTGAACAGCCTGTGAATGCTCAGAAGGTGAGATATAATTTCACAAAAAGGGACAGGGTGATGTTTTCATTTCCTGTTCGAAGATGCATAAGTGGCAGACTTACTTTTCTGCTGCACATACTCATGCTGGAGTTTTTAAAATTTGCTTCCTAAAATTATCCCCTAATATACACTTCAAATTTGGAGTGTTTCCACAGTTTGCCACTAGTAAAATGCTTTAGCTAGAGACTATTTGGCATACGCAAAAAGAAAAAACCCAAGACTGCCCTGTTTCTGAAGGCAATTACCTTTGCCAGTAACAAGCCACCAATCTGATTTCAAAGAAAGGTTTAGATACTGCTATGAAAAGCCTCTGTGTCACTTTTAGCGCCACACATATTTTATAACAAACTAAGTCTCTAAAAGAGCTTTTTTTTGGCATCACTTTAAACAGGACTTATGTTAAATAAGCTTATCAGGCTCCTGGATACCTGGCTCCCACTGGTATTTCACTCTTCAAAAGCATCAGCCTTTCTCCTGATTTGCCGGTGATAACTTAAGAATGCATCAGGGAGAAATGCCTGGTCATCAGATATTTCTTTGCTATTATTGCATCAGGGAGAAATGCCTGGTCATGGCTCTAAAATTCCAAGCAAACATTTGAAACTTGGAAATGAGGTGGTTGCACTTTCTGAAATGTAGCCTTATTCTAGAATTCGGCCAATTTATGGCATCTGGTATTCAAGTATTTTGAGTGGAGGGTTATGTGAGTAGTGTAATACCTCAGTACATCAGCTCCTACTCACAGATACTGGGGAGAGGGCAGTTTACTAGCATAATAGTTTCCCTCCATGTTTGTACCCCAGCAGGAAACAATACTAGATGATAAAAACACTTCAAGCAAATGATAAGCCAGGCAGTCTAGGAGTTGGGAATTCTGGTTTTTCTCCAGAGTCCTGCCTTTAATCTGCTTCAAGCCATCAAGGCTGCTGTCTTCAAAAGCGGCCACTGATTTTGTGTGCCCACCTCTGACAGCTTGAGGTACAAATCCAGTTGGAGTTCAAGGGAGTTGCAAGGACTCAGCACCTCCAAAGAGTAGAGTCAGGTTGTTTCAAGTAGGGCACCCAAAAACCTGAGGTACCTGTGACCCATGGCCACTTTTTAAATGTTGCTCTTAACCTTTATGGCGGTTTAGCCATCTCTAAAGTCTCGATGCCGCCAGCCCCACCAAACTGGGCTGGTGGAAGGTTTAATTGCTATTTGTAAAGTGCTAGAGTCGCTCAAACGCATAGTGCTATGGAAATGCACTGTTACTATATGCATCGCAGGGTTAAGAGGAAAAACGCACTTTGAGGCACCTCCGGCAAAGCTGAATGCAGCGATCAGAACATCTTTCAGAATGTTAGAGAGAAAACCCTGAAGACAGTTAGGTTTTAAATCATGATTTTAATGTGATCACTGCAAACCTGACCACAGCCTCAAAGGAATGGAGTCACACAAGTCACCTGTGCTTAAGACTTAAATCACTCGAGACAGATCTCGGTTACTTGACGGTTACTCAGGTTAAGAGCATCTCCCCATCAATATCAACGATGCGCTTGTTGGAAAGGCAAGAACACAATGGTTGTATATCTAGGTGCCATAAAGCAAAACAGGAATGCTGCTTCTGCAATCAAAGCGGCATATGCCAAAGATAACGATAGCTGTGCACACAAATACACACACGCACGCACAGAGACCCACATAAAACAGGAACAAAAGTATTTAATATACAAATACACCCAGAGCAGACTGCAGCCTCATCTGAAAACCACAGTGCCAACACACACACTGGCTTGTCATCTTAGCCTGTTGAGAATATTAGGGAGGAGCCCGTCTGCACACGAACCGAGAGCGGAGAATATGGTTTTGCCCCATGTTATCAAAAATTGGGAAATGCATTTCAAAATGTATTGTGTTGGTACACTCTGAATTTGGCTAAGAAAGCAAAATGTGAAAACAAACGTTCCAAAGTATTGTAAAATTTATTGTAGAAGTATTGCAGCTTTTAGAATGACATATAATTGCCACTATTGGTTACTGTTACACAATAAGCGTTTACAACAGATTCTCGTAAATTGGCACCAGAGTACATATTCATACTAAAACAGCAAAATATAGATAAGTACTGCATTGCATGTGCTGTCAATAGTTTACATAAGTTTAAACTTGAACAGAAGTCAGGATACAGGACTGCCTATAACAAACTTCAAAGCCAAAGCAATGCAAGTGGAAATTGAAGAAAATATCAATACAATGAAATGTGACTATAAGGCAGGCAAATAAGGACTTTAATGTTGTCCTTTATGAGCTTCTATAGTACAGCAAAAATTTGAAGCACAGTTTCTGTATTTTTTTTAATTTTTTTTTGGTAGCTTTGTGTTGTATGTATAAAATCTGAGTTAACAGACAGAAGAGACTAAAAATTCATTCTGTTCTTGCTGTTGTTTATGCCACACATCTGGATTCAGCCATTTTCCAACTCTTAATAAAAATGTTGGGCTTTTTATTTATTTTTTTCAGTATAGCAATTAGTGCAATTTCATAGATTCATATGCATACAAAAGGGGTCATTTCCCAAGAAATGAATCGGTTTTCCTCTCTTCCCCACTTAAGATAGAATGAATTTTCAAATAGGTAAGGAAACGGCACACTGGATTAGTAAAGCTGATATTCCAGTGGTCGAAATGAAGGGTTGTGAAGGGAACTTAGTGTCTTTCACTAGTGTCGGAACCCAAACAAATCCTTGCCATCCTTAATTCAAAATCCACGTTCACATTGCAGTTTACTAAGGTTTAGTGGCACTGTATTTAAGAACGTTGTTTGCCCTACTATAAGTTACAAAGAAAAAAGGTAACATGATTTTAAAGCTAGCACGTCAAACTTCTAGCAAACAGGCAGATTAGGACAAGAGGTTGCTAAGTGTAAGCAATGTCTTGTTTCTTCTGCTTTTCTCAAATTAAAAAAAAAAACACAACGTAAAGGGTGCTCCTTCTTAAAGGGCTTGAAACCCTTCCTCTCCCACTAACAGCAACAGCAAATCTCTCATTGACTTTTCTAGTGTAGGACCATAATCAAGATGAAGTACAATTCTCTCATTTACAGAAAGGCAGGGAGAAATCAAGGACAAAATGCATCAACTGTTGTGTGCAAAGCTGTCATTCAGTAACTGGGACACCAGTGTTCAATAGAAACAGGCCCTGAGGTGCCCCCCTCCCCATTAGACAATGATTCCTAGGATTGTTAGGATCTTGGGATTGGTTTGGGCCCCCCTCTTGATTATTCGGGTAACAAATACATAGATTTCAGAGTAGAAAGAAGACTTGGTTGTGCGGGGAATGACTGGAGTGAAATCCTGGATCCAATGAAGTCAACTGGAGTTTTGTCATTGACTTCAGAGGAGCTATGATTTCACCTCAAGGGGTTAAGTGCTGCTGAAAATGCAGGCTAGTTGGGATCTATGGTGTCGCTTTCCATATATGCCATATCTAAATCCCTGTTAGTGGAAGTTAAGGACACATGTTGTTGGAAGAAAAGATAGATCCTTTTTGTCTTTATGGAACAGATGGGTTGAACGAGTTCCTTTGCATTGAGAATTCCATGTTTTGAGCCACCTCACTTAAGCCAATATAACTTCTATATAAAAGAAAAACAATTAAATGAAAAAAAATTCTTCCTGGGACCTGGTTGGGGTAGGGTGTGTGTGAGAGGAGGAAAGGTGGACATGTCTCTCATTCAAAAAATAGGTTGAAAATTGGACTTTCTGAATTTTGACCAGCTTTATTTCACTTTTTTTTTTTCTTAAAAAAAATCTTCTCCCACCAACCCCCATTAGCTTGTGCCTTCAGGAGAGCCAGATATCCTTCTGATTTGATTTTACAGGTTTTGTTGGCCATGTTAATCCCCCATGACAAGACAGTTCAATTACTTAACAACCTCCAGTCCTGATAATGCTTCCATATTTACTATCCAGTTTTAGATGCGATGCATACTCCACCCAAAACCTACTGAGGTAACCATTTTTGTAGCAAACAAACAAGACAGACTACCAAACAAACAAAGAAAACAAGAAAAGAAAACCCAACAATACTATTCACGCATTTTGGCTCAAGAGGGCAGTAGATATTATATTTCAGTTTGTCTTTTGGTTGGTATTTCATTTACAATATCCACCACAGTTTCCTACCCACTAGAGTAGGAGATGTGCATAAATGTATTCAAGTTACCTTACAAACAGTCCATGAAAACAAATGGCAGAAAGGGAGCACCTTACGTGGGTAGGCACATCTAGTGGGCGAAAGGGAGCATTTAAAGAAGCAGTACCCCTTTTAAATATCTAATGGGAAATTTTAATGCGAGAGCTAAAGGTCAAGACATCAGACCCTGACAGCGCATGATAATAACTATGATTTGTTTCCCCCTCTTTCAGGGAAGGTTACTGTTTCTTTAATAAGGCACTAAATAGACATGTTACATAAAGGAAAGATAAATTTTAAAACGCGTATAAATTCATCAGTTTTGTACCTTTCGTGACAAACTAGATTTACTCCTTTGCACGACTTTGTTTGGTTTTTTTGTTTTCTTGTTTTGAAGCTCATCAAAATTTAGGTGACATGTAAAGCGATGAAGATTTCAAGACGTGGACGAGTAAGCTGCGATACTGTGAAGGTACAGGACTCCTGCGAGGCAAAGACCACGAACCAACAAACAAAAAACCCACAAAGCAAAAACTAAGTCATGATCAAACTTCAAGTTCATCTATTCATTATCAGCTTAAAAATATATCTATATGTAGATAGATATATTGTTCAAATGATCAAAACTGTTCTCATGGTTTGTTTGTTTGTTTTTCAAGTAAGAGAAAAGTTGCTTATAGTTATTGCCTTTATATCTTTCATTTATGTTACTCTACTAGTTAGCATCCTCCAGAAAATGAAGTTACACCTCCTTGTAAAATCTTCACCCTTTGTGGTTCCCCCATCTGACCCTTCCTCACATTTGCAGATATCCTCTCCCAGCAAATAGAGACGTGTAGCCCAGCTAATAATATCTTCATTCAAGATAGGGAGAACAGTTATTCCCTTATGTGTTCTCAATATCTCTCTTATATTTCACTCTGTCACATACAAATCCACCACAAAGGTAAAATGCCTATCAGATATCTACACAATAGAAAAATGTAAACAATAGCATAGTAAGACAAAATGCTTTTGAAACAAAGATAAATTAAAAACACATCCAATGATTTGGAGGGAGTGTGTGGGCTGGGAGGAGGTGGAACCTTGACACTGAGGGACAAGGGATGGTGCTGTTTTGAATGAAGAAATCTTCAGAAGAGGTAAAGGGTTTTTGCTTCTAAAGCATTAAGCATGGTTTCATGAGCCTTTAATTAATATATCACAAAAGCAGACTCATTTCCATCCATTGTTTTTTATGCCTCTTTCTCCAGCGTAATAAAAGAAAAACAATGAACAACCAGAGGCGGTGGAAAAGGACTGCAGAAATGTACGCAACGTAACTGCACCCTTTTTATCCCAAATAAAAGTTTTGCAGTTTAACAGCGTATGAAAAATGACACACAAACGACAGACTGTTCAGCTGGTTTCAGTGACCCATTAAAAAACCTATCCAAAAGCCAGACTTTAGTTCTGTTACCGTTTACTCACGGCGGCCTCAACCACCATTTTCTTTCATAACAAGGCCCTTCAGTTTAATACTTAAAAAAAACAAAAACAAAATCATTGTTTTCCTTCAGACAGAAGTTTATTCCCACCCCCATCTCCAAAAAAGCTAGAAGTTGTCAAAAAAGAAAAAAAAGCTTCTGTTAAGTTGCTTTTGACTCACAGAGGCATAGAGAGGTTTTCTTGTTTAACTCCAATAATCCTAACTGGTGACACACATGCAAACACACAAACTCCTCTTGTTTTAGAAGGAATGTATAAAGCAGTGATTAATTGAATTGGATGTGTAACACTCAAGTGTCTACGGAAATTAAAGATTTGCATAAGATGCCGTCTCTCTTGCAATGTTCCTTACAGGGCCGTCACTTTAGTTTTAGGATTTTCCACCCCCTTCCAGCTAGTTCGTTCTTCACTTTGAAATGTATCCCTTAACAGTTTTGTGGTAGACATGATAGAGGCTCTGACCAACACAAGCACTGACATATTCATATTAAAAATAGTGCAAAATTTTAACATTTATATAAATAACTCTAAAGCCCTGCTTTTGATTTTTTCTGTTTTTTTTGTTTTGTTTTGTTTTTTTTACAATGTAATACATACTTTTTGAGTTGGCACTCAAAAAATTGCCATTTTTTTCTCCTAGTTCAGAAAACAAAAATTTTTTTTTTTAACTAGGCCTCTTCTAGTACAAAAATACTCCTGCTCCTCACACATAACAGTTTCTCTTATTTTTAATATATATTTATATAGATATTGCAGATCTTTAAACAAAACATTTTTGTGCAAATATTTTTTCTTTAAAGTTAAGTGAAATAAAAAAAAGCATTCACACACACAGCTCAACTAGAAACAACAACAAAAATGAAGGACTACGGTTGATTTTTTTTTCTCCTTTTTAAACTTCTAGATGCAGCTCAATAAAGAAATGTTTTTGCAAGCTTTCTTGGCTTGTGCATTCAGACCAGACATAACAAGTAAATATTATACACAGAGTGGTGGGGAAGGGCTTCTTATTTTTTGCTCGTCTTCCCCAGCTCTCTTTTTTTCTTTTAATGAGAAGTGCAGAGTGTTTTATTTACTTTCTTGTTTGATTTTCTTTTAAAAGGGGTGCCCTTTTTGTTTCTCTTTCTCTTTGTTCCATGCATTTGTGCTCTCAAGGCCATTGATTTGTGAATGGTGGAGTCTACTGCCTTCTAGTATCGAGGGCAGGCCATTGTTGTTCTGCTGGTGCTGGAAAAACGTAGATCCAGGGTAGTGACCTATAACCTCGTTATATGTCGGTGGCGGTCCTTCCATCCTACCGCTGCTTCCGTAGCAAGTCGCACTAATGCCAGAGTTACTGCTGGGTGGGCAAGGTCCTCCAAACACTGAGTTATCTATCAAGTCACTGTCGAAGATGGTTCTGTTGGGAGGTGCCCGGACTGATTCCCTGTTTAGCTCCATTTGCTGCTCTGGATCTCGGAGTTGTAGCGTGCAGGGCCCTTGGTAAGGGGGCGGCTCCTCTCCATCTGATAGTGAGATGGTGGGTGGGAGGTCAATCTCGTGTTGCATGTAGGGGTATGTTGGCTGGAATCTATTAAACCGGTCCCTCTGCAGAAAGGATGGAACAGCTAGTCTGTCTGTGGGTCTCGGAGTGTAGATTTGCTGCTGAAGACAAGGGAGAAAGAGTAAGTTTGGGCTTGTTACGGTCCTACCGACAAAGTTATTATGCAATACCAGTCTTATCCTCACCTCTGTTATGCCATTTCCTGATACTGTGCTTTCTGAAGGCCACAGACTTCCTTCCTACATTGGAAAGAATAGGAGGAGAATTGAGAATCAGTCCTGTCCAGTCAGCGTCTAAACTGCCAAATATTTTCAAAGAAGCCTACCAAGTTACATTCTGGGATAAAACATCAGCTGGTGTAAAACAGATGTAGCTGCCGTCTATAGTTTACAAGAGCAAAGTATATATTCTTAGGTCTCAAAACCAGTAAATATTCTCTCCTCCATTATTAAATTATTGACATTGAAAGATTTCTCAAAAATCTATTTGTGCCTTCTACTCCCCCTTCAGCCACTTACAGCTTGGATTGGACAGTGAAAACACCACTAACCAGTGTCACTCTTTTATTAGAGTCATTTTTTTTCTTTGGTTTTTTGATCAGTTTCCCTTTTTGGTACTCAGGCATGAGTAACCCTGTCTGGATTCAAGAATCAGCCCCAATCCTGCAATTAGATCCCAGAATAACCAACCTCAAACATTCAAAAAAATCACAAAGCAACCCCCCCCCCCCAAACTCCACTGAGATTAACTTAATGAGGGGTTTTTTATTTATTATTTTTTAAGGTTCTTTTTATAAAGGCTCAAATAGCAGAAGCAAATTTACATTTTCAAATTTTTCTCTGCAATGATAAGGGCTAGGAAAATACTTTTTCTTTTGAAGGGAGGAGATTTGTATAGAGTGATAACCATGCTTCAACATCTGGGGGCTTAAGAAAAATCATCAAATATTGTAAGACTCATGATAAAATTGCAGCAGCTAGCAACACTGAGGTAAACTCTGGCCCCAAAGTGGATATAATTCTGTGTTGTTTTAAAGAATAAAAACATATCTACTAATATGAGGTAGAAGGAAAACTAACTTATCATATATATACAAAAGCTGCCATTTGGGCCTATGCTGTCCAACCATGCATTATGAACTAGAGGCCTCCCATCCCATTGCACAACCTTTGTGTCTCTCTTTTATTTTCCCTGATTTTAGAAAAATATATTTTGTGGCAGATACTTTGAGAATCCAATCATGTACTGGCATTGGCAGCTCAATTTCAGCACACAAATCTCAAGGCAATTCTATTATCAACGATGTATATAAAAAGAGATGTCCCAGATTCTATTTACTTCTCGGTGTGGTTTTTAAGAAATCTTTCCTTGAGAGGTTAAGTATTATGAGGTATTATGAAAACTGCATACTTTGAAGTTAATGGAGCTATTATTTTAGTTTCCTACTGCATAGCTATGCAGCTGAAATGTCTGGTGAACAATGCTATTTTCCTGGGGAGTCTGTCTATACAGGCACCGACTGTTTAGTCTATTCAATTTTATGCGTCTTCCTCTGCCTACAAGAAATGATGTTTTGTAAGGATATTCTATGGGAAAAATCCCTCAACATCCAAAAACTACTAAGAGCATGTGCATCCATCGAAGACTGGAATCCTGTCTAGAAACACCCCTCACCCTCAAGACTTAAAACAATTAATACCAAAGAACTTCTGAATCTTTGGAACCATCTAGTGTGAATCAATAGAACTATACCAATTTACATCAATTAAGGATCTGGTTCTTTGTAAACAAATGCATTCCTCTTAAAAGGAGCCATGGAATTACACTGTATGGCCAAACAAGGAATGTAACGGAAAAGATACTATGAATATGAAGATGGCTGATGTTGCACTCAGGAATGGATATAGAGCCAACGTATGTCAGACTTTCGACTCACTTTAGCTAGTAATACTTTATGCATGTATCAAAACTCTGCTGTCTTTGATGATGGATTATGATTTGTATCTCAATTAAAAGGAATCTGAACCAATGGGCAGAGAAGGAAATCACTCTGAAACATTTCAGTGTTTACTTTGCAATGTCCTCCTGGCAAACTTCCTGAGAGCTAGTGCCTTATGCTAGATGTTTTATATTTAACTTAGCAGTGGGCAGTACCACTGCAATATCCCATCTGCTTTTCCATTTCCCCTCGCAGTGATGTCAACCTGTTTCCACATGGGTGGCCGCGATGCAGCAGGAGGACATTGCTTTCCTCAAGGCAGAGGGAATATGGTTGTGCCACTAGATGCAATTATGGTGATGCTCAGAGCTCTCATAAGAGGAGGTAAAATATTGTTCAATGAATTAAGTTACTTTAAAAACTCCCCCTGGAATGTCCAGCCCCACTCAGTATCCAAGATGTAAGCTCTTTGAGGCAGGGACTGTCCTTTTGTTCACTATTAGTCACTGTACCTCAGGATTCATGACCGCAGATCCCAGGTGGTACCGCAATTCAAAAAATAAGGACAAGTGGATGGTGCCCAAGAGGAACCAGAACAGTAGAAACAACATTAAAATGGAACTATCAAAAATGGAAGCAGTGAATGAGTGGGAGCTGCGAAGTTCAGACCTTGATCCAATGGCTGCAGTGGTTTGATCTGGGATTTTGATGCTAATCAATTCTCTTTAGGCTTTTAGGGCCTGGGCCTGCTCCTGCAAAGAACCAAGTGGTTCCAATGAAATTAAGGATTGTTCTTAAGTGTTGCAGGAGATGAGCTGTGTACAGCATCCATCACCATGGTGTGGAGCACCAGAAAAGCCAGAGGTGTGCAAAGGTTGTAGGCTGAATTATTCACGTTTTTCTTGTTCTTTCTTTTTTTAAAGCCACCTGTGTCTTGGCCATGAGACTGCTGTAATGCCAGCCCCAAGCATTAAAAAACAAAACAAAAACAAAAAAACAAACAAAAAAAACCCAACTCCCCCGCCCCTCCCACCAAACTCCCACTCCTCAACTCCCCCGCCCCTCCCACCAAACTCCCACTCAACTCCCCCGCCCCTCCCACCAAACTCCCACTCCTCACCAAAACTAAAAGAAAACCCATCAACCATACGATTCTGTGAAGCCAATCAGATTTTTAAAATATTTCATTTGGCGTTTTTACTATCTGCCTTAGGATTCAGGAGTTTTCAAGCTTCTCTCAGGCTTCAAGTTTCAAGGCTTTCTTCTTTTAAGTGCAATTGCTAAGAAGCAAGACAGGGTGGGCTCTGCTGCAGGTCTAAAAAACGTAACCTGTGCAACAGGCCACTTTAGGACTTCGGTAGATGGAGAGTGCCCAGCTCCGCTGGGTTTCTTGCAGCACACAAATGTCAGCCTTTGAAGAAAGAACTCAAATCTGAGTGCGCTCAGTGGATTGGCAAACCACTGCCTAGCTCACTACAGAGAGTGTGCAGAGATGCAGGCAGCAATTTATGTTGGAACTCTATTTCTACAGGAAAAAACCCCCACATACTGCGCTGAATCTGAAATGAGCCACCTTTACAATCTTTATAATGATTGATCCGAGTGTAATGAGCTTCCTGTTTAGCACACTAGGGGGCTTTTCTGTCCTTACAGGAGTGCTCACAGCATGCCAGTAACTAATGTAATGTGTGGCTATGACTTAATTACACTGTATATGGGGTGGGGTGAAAGCTTTCCTCTAGGGGGTTGAGAGGAAGGAAACCAAGACGTGATTCATAATTAAAAATAAAAGATAAGATAGCATTTGATCCATGGAGCTAATCTGTGTTACAAAAGTATTCCTTCAGTGGTAAATTCAAACAGTGTTGAGAGTATTGTGCACAATGCCAACGGCATTGACCTGGCACCGTTTAAACCTGTCCAGAGACCAGCTTGGATTTGCACTGCGGCCCTCCTCCCCTAAGCTCATACGGTTTCATTTCCAAAGAGCCCTCAAAAGACGACCATAGAGAAGTGCACCAACTTTCTGTCCCATGGAATGTTTTAAGAACTTGGCTTAGGCATAACACAAGAATGAATCAGAGCTGTGCACACCTTTGTGTGTAAGCCTCCAAATGCAGGCTGGTCCATCAACAGTAAGCATCTTAGTTCACAGAAGAATCTGAGAATTTGCTATGCCCATAGAACTCTAGTTTACAGAGTGCACTGCAGGTGAGCTTTTATTGTAGAGCTCTCTTAATTCCTGACGTGACTATCTGATACATAAGTACATGTTCATATAAAAGACAGAATTAGATAGGATCAAAATGCTTAAGGATCTCATGTGACAGGGAGCAGAAAGATACTTCCCTGGTGCCAGCGTTATTCCCCAATTGCCTACAATGGTGCGTCTTGTGCTCCTGAGGCATTTGGGATCAGCCACTGTCAGAGACACATGATACCAGATTAGATGGAATGCTGGTCTGATCTACTCAGCGCTGATAGGCTTTAACTGGAGCATTGGGTCTAGTTCTGGGCTCCATGTTTCAGGAATGATGTGGACAAACTGGAGAAAGTCCAGAGAAAAGCAACAAAAATGATTAAAGATTTAGAAAACAGGACCTATAAGGGAAGATTGAAAAAATTGGGTTTGTTCAGTCTAAAGAAGAGAAGGCCGAGGGGAAACATGATAACAGTTTTCAAATACTTAAGATGTTGTTACAAGGAGGAAATAAAAATTGTTCTCCTTAACCTCTGAGGATAGGACATGAAGCAATGGGCTCAAATTGCACCAACGGTGGTTTAAGTTGGACATTAGGGAAAACTTCCTAGGTAGTTAAGCACTGGAATGAGTTGCCAAGGAAGGTTGTGGAATCTCCATCACTGGAGATTTTTAAGAGCAGGTTAGATAAACACCTGTCAGGGATGGTCTAGAGATAATGCCTGGTCCTGCCATGAGTGCAGGGGACTGGACTAGATGACCCCATGAAATCCCTTACAGTCCTATGACTCTGTGATTCTATTAGTAAATTCCCTATGCAGTTCTATGTGGGCTGGGACTCTTCCAAGAAAAAAATCTTCTCCTGAATTTTCAAGTTCTCATCTACTGCTAGCTGGACTGGAAGCATTACAAAAACAGCTTCTCTTGTGACATTTTGTTACAGGCAGAAACCCTGTGCATAACAATTTAGGAAGAACAGCAGCAAAGATTTTGAGATCACCCATGGGGGTATTGGTTCAGGTTAGGTTTTCAGCTCTGATCCCATGGCTTGATGACTCCAAACAGGCGGATGATTTTGTAAAATGTCTCATTTGCAAGTCACCATCATGTCAGTATCATTAAAGAGAGTTCACATACCCTCTTGCAGTTTGTTCCTGTTGCCTGGTTTAAACAGCTTATTCATTCCCTCATCCCTTGGAGACACATTCCACATTAGACTAAAATGAAGGGACCTTTAATTGAACTGCATGTTTCCACAATTCTCCCTTCAAGGAGGGTGTCTCTCACTTTGGTGAGAAGAATATATCAAGGGACCTCAGCTGTCTCTGAGTATTTCATGTTAAAGTGAGAGGGTGCCTGTGGGATGAAGATGGTTTGCATTCTTCTGGGTATTAAATTAATACTGGACTGTGCCACCATGTTTTGGGTACTTCAACAGGTGACTTACTAGAGCTCACTCTTCTGAATGTCAGATTTCTTGTTTTCAAAGGGATATTTGATTCTATTATTGTAGGAAGCACATGATACATGGGAATGGTGCACATACATAATAGACTAAACATCTAGTAGAAACCTGTGAATTGGAAAACAGTGACTTCTATTTTGAATGTATTTAGGGATGTCCATTTTAACATTTTGCCTATGCAAACTCCTGAGCAGTTTCAAATGGATAAAGTATTTTTCTTCACTTCCTGTCCCAAACTCTTAATTAGGGTTGCTATGTGCTGCCTTCTTCATCAGTGACAGTTTGAGAGATTCTTGTTGTTAAAGATCTTGGGGATTCTTCAGGATGAAAGGCAATATATGAATGCAAGTTATTCCTGAACTAAAAGGAAGATTAAACAGAGTAGCAAAACTAACATTCTCAGTCTTCAAGAAAAAGAAAGATTCTATTTCTATTTCATCACCATAGTATCTGAACATCTTCCAGCTGTGCATTAAGCAATGTGACTAATATCTGTCACGATACTGAAATGGATTTTGACTGAATTCGTGTCAACACTACAATTAAAACAATTTTATTTCTTCTTTGTTCAAATGAAGTAAGAAACTTAAAATTGCACCATGAACTTTTCAGACATTATTTCAGGGAGAATTTTCTTTGTTAGACTGAACAGTGTTTTCCATTTTCTATACTACCAAAATGGTACAAGAACAAGAAACACTGCCCTTATAAACAAGGAGTCCGGTGGCACTTTTAAAGACTAACAAATTTATTTAATCGCATGAGCTTTCATGGGAGAAAAATCCCACTTCTTTTTTCTCCATGGGATTTTCTCCCATAAAAGCTCATGCAATAAATAAATGTGTTAGTCTTTAAAAGTGCCACAGGACTCCTTGTTTGTTTTTGCTGAACTAGACTAACACGGCTCCCCCTTTGGAACTGCCCTAATAATAACAGTGCAGGTTTTGGGCCACTACTGTAGAGCTCCATAGTAAATGCTGCACGGTATTTGCACCTTCATTGCTAAATAGGAGCATAGTTTAGGACAAAGGGCTGTTGTATTTTGCAATAATGTTATAATAATATTTGGAGGTTGCTGAGCACAAAATGTCTGCTGTGCTTGCGCTCATGCAAAGTGCCCAAATTCACAACCGGAGTGGTTTTGATCTCAGGAAGAGCTCCCGGCACAGAATGCTAATCTGAAGTTTCTCCACAAAACACTGCACGACTCCAACCCTGGGAAAGTTTTAGCTGCTTGGAAGGAGCCTGTTCAAAGGGTTCTGAATGGCATGTGCACCTGACTAGATGGGCCAGGGCTCTCAAGCTGGACTCCTTCCCGCCTTTACCATTGCACAAGCCTCTCCTCACCCAAGTAGCGGTGGCACACACTGAGATGTGGGAGTTACTTACTGAAGACAGGTTCTCGTCTCTCCTTCTCCCTTGACTGTGCCGGTTGATGAAGGACCGTGCAGAGAGTTTGTAGTGGTTCAGCAGACATGTGATCACCACCACCATGACCATCATGACCACCACGATGATGATTATCTGTACAAACTCCAACTCCGCTGCAAGAGACACAGACATGCATGTTGAGCCCGCTTTGGACGCAGCGTGAAATACAGTGCAAGGACTCCTCAGCCTAGTTCTGTTAGAAAGCTAATTGTTCCCATGGATGTTTCAAAGCTCCCTGCAAGCGTCCTGCCAAGCAACACAGACATGACCGGCACCAAGGCGCAACAGCCCTAACCCATCCCAGAAGAGGGACCGCCTTTCAAGGTGATCTGCAAAGACAAAATGATTCTAAACCAGACTTGGATACTGGCTTTATCAGCTTCCCTTGCGCGGCGAGAGTCCAGGGACCAAGTTTCTCAGAATCTCCCAAGAGGTTGGTTCAGGCCTGTCTCAACCAGAAACGTTTGATAGATGCCTATTTCTGTGCTGAATGGCCTGTATCCCCAGTTAGTGAAGGCATGCCTGAAATATTTCTGGCCTTAATTAAACTATTTTAAAAACCGAGCACAGTTTTGGAGTGCACTTAACATTTAAAGAGCCTTATTCAGTGGAGGAGCTTGTATTAAATTAAGCCTTAACTGCCTTCTAAGTTGGGTTTTATTTCCTTCTCACAGGTCATTAAAGGGAGGTCTGTTCAAGGTGTCACGACAAGCCTGCAACACACCTAGGAAGAGAACCTGGAACTTCCTGATTCAATCCCATCCACACTACAAATTTCCCTCTCTAGGTTCAGTTCATTGATTAAAAAACACATAGTGCAGTGGTTCCCAACCTTTTCCTTTATGCGGACCACTGCATTGTCATCGAAAGCTTTTGTGGATCACGTTCTAACCACCAAATGTACAAAGAGTGTCAGTTCACACTGATGTCACGCAAAAGCGCCACTATTTAAATTCAGAGAATGTTATATTGCACCAGGATGTGTGTGAAGCAAATTGCACTGCAGATAATAATGTAACATTGAACATGATACATAAGAGGTACACGGGATTATTATTACATTATCTCCCCACGCCCACCTGCAGTACCCTCACGGACCACAACTGGTCCATGGACCACAGATTGGAAACCGCTGAGGAAGTGGATCTCTTTTCAATGAGACCTGGAATGCACTGACTGCGTGCCTCCCCACCACATCTATATATTAGATCATTCATTGGTCAATGCTCAGCACAGCCAGCTGGCAGTGGGGGCTAGAATGGTTTGAACTTGCACAAAGGGCCTCAACAAGTTACCATCTACCTTTAGGGCATCTCCAAGAGACATAGTACAGCACTGAGTATGGAACGGCTTCTAAAGTTACCTCCCTTGGACTATAGCATTTTTGGCTGGAACAGGGAACTACATATTGGAGACAGCACCTGATATTTGGATAGATATCTCCATGCAATCCTAGTTCAGAGAGGATACATTCAGAATCCAGGGAGAGCGTGGAAACTACCCTGAGCAACCCAGCTTCCTGAGAGCAAGCCAAGAAGTTGCTCTACCCATCTGCTGAACACAGATGCTCACCTGTACTCTGGGCTGAAGCAAGGGCATAGTGCTTTTCTATCAGTCCTGTCCTGGCATGGGGAATCTCAGGAAGGTTTCCTCTTTCCCCCAGCAATATTTGTAAAGACTGGGGCCATTTCAAGGGAAAGAAGGGAGGAAAAACAAAGTCAACAGTGCCAACAACTTAGACATACCCTGTTCCTCCCCAAGAAAAGCACCACAAACCACTTTTTCCAAAGCGGTGTCCCCCCAGCTATTGCAGGTACTGAAATTTGCATTAGACCACAGGACCACCTAAAAAGGGCTGCATCGCAGTAACATTTGTATCGGCTAGGGTGGATTCTGCTGACTCAGGCAGTGTTTTTAGCATCTGGCAGCAATGAAGTCAAAGCAAATAAAACGTTAAGCGAAACAGTCCAGGTGGCAATCCTTGCCAGTTACCTTGGAATTAACTCTGCTGAGCAGCAGCTGTTTCTGCCTCCAGACCAAGCTTAAGGTTACATTTCCCATAGCCCTTTTCATTGCAAACGCTACCAGCTGTGCACACAACCTTCAAAGACTTGGGTGTGTCTTCAAGTCAGTGGGAAGATTTGGGTGCTTACATTTAAGCATGAAAATAAGACGTTTCAGGATCGGTGCGCACCTTCTACAGCACCACCGAAAGTGCAGGTATCTCTGGGGTGGAAGCAACTGAGTGGAACTATCAGTGCACAGTACTTTGCACAAAGTGACAAACAGTAATAGAAGGAAATTTTAGCTGGAGTCCCAGGGACAAACCTACTGTCATAAATGGGAGCTGGGGGATCTTCAACAGTAAATCAGACTAGGTGCCCATATGTCATGGTGATTGGTACAACATGCCAACTTCCTAGACCGTCTCTCCTTGATTTGAAAGCCCCATGTGCAGCACACTTCATGGGAAAATGAAGGGCTATTTGACCCTGCTAGGACTGAGATCTGTTTCCAGAGAGAGAGAAGCATGTTTAAAGCCAGGCACACGCCCAATTAATTCCAATAGGGGTTTTTTTGGAAGGGCGGGGGGAAGGAGGGAATCCTATTAAGAACTCTTAATCAACAAGAAAATAAGAAAGTGTTATTTACTTCTCATAAGAAAAGAACTAGGGGTTACCATATGAAATGAATAGACAGCAGGTTTAAAACAAACCAAAGCAAGTACTTCTTCCCACAAAGCACAACCTGTGGAACTCTTTGCCAGAGGATGTTGTGGAGGTCCAAACTATAACAAAGTTCAAAAAAGGATCTAGACAAGTTTGTGGAGGATAGGTCCATCAATGGCTATTAGCCAGGATGGTCAGGGATGCAAAACCATGCTCTGAAGCGTCCCTAGTCTCTGTTTGCCAGAAGCTGGGAATGAGTGACAGGGGATGATGGATCACTTGATGATTACCTGTTCTGTTCATTCCCTCTGAAGCATTGGCATTGGCCACTGTTAGAAGACAGGATACTGGGTTAGATGGACCACTGCTCTGACCCAGTATAGCTGTTTTTATGTTCTTAATCTCATTACTTTTTGTCCTCTTTTCTAATGCAACTGTCTAGGAAAAATTTCAGGTAATGCTTCCCTGGAGAAACAATGCATGTGTGTTACATTGGTAGAGTCTCCCTGCTGCCTCTACCCTCTTCCCCCATGCTCCTTCCTCAAACTTTTATAAAATCTACAACTTCCAAGCATGAGCCTCTTGGATACCATTTTTTATTAGGAGGAAAAGGGCTGGAGGGGAGAAGGGTGGAGAAAAATTAACCAGCGACGGCCAAGAGTCCTCTCTCTCCCCGAGAGCCTTTCAAAAATCAAGAATCGAGATGTAATGCTCTGCCGCGAATGGGTACCATACAGTACACATATTGTCTCCCAACACCCACATTCACAGCTGCAGCCTATCCCGGCGGCTTGTTTGGGGGCCTGGAATAAACAGAGCTCTTTAAATCCACTCCAGAGAAAAGGCAGCTCTGCGCTTGCTGCCTCAATGAGAGACACGTCAAAAAGCCACACAATGTCATGAAGGGAAAGTCACACAGGCCCTCCGCCTCATTTAAATATTTGCCATTAAAATTCAAGGACCCTTTGTAGAAAGTCTCCTTTCATGACCAAAAGGATGAGAGGCTTTAACCCATTGCTGGGAGCTCTTGTTTCCTTCCAACCACGGGGGGTTAAAGGTGACAGGAACCCTGACAGGGAGACAATCCCCTTGTCCTCGTGTTAACTGCTCTCGTCCTGGGCACACTCGGTTGCGTCCCAGACAGCTCCAAGCGCTTTGGCAGACTGGCCAGCTGCCTGGAGGGTGGAGTTCGGTCAGACTGCATTCAGCAGTCCTGTCACGCACTGCAGTCCACAGCCTGGCCTGTCGAGAGGGAGGGTTCACAGAGGAGCAAGGGATATTTTTTTTTGTTCTGTTATCCTAACCAGATTTATGGTTGCCTCTCTGCAGGACGGAGGGGATTCCCACAGTGGCCGTCTACGCGTTGCAGGCTGCAAGAGACCTGCATTTTGGGCTAGTCTGTATTTCTTTAGAGAGCAGCAGATCTGAAGAGCACCAGACTGAACAGGGATGAGCAATTCCGTTGCCTAATGGCTATTGGGGGTCCTCTGCCCACTGAAAAGCACTAACCCCCCTTTAAAATAAGAAGGTCCCCTTAAGATATTTATTCAGATCCAAAGTAGCTGCCGTAGGGAGAGACAGACCTCACCATGGGGACCCCCAGTTCACTTCGCTTTGGATGGCCACACTATAAAAGATGGCACCCCATTGCAACAAACTCCCATATTCCATCAGGTCAAATTAGAAATTCTCCATGCCCAGTTACTGTAACTTTCCAGAAAATATCCTCATCTACTTCCCCTACCTATCAAGTGACCCTAATCAGGCGAAATCTGGGGAGGAGCCCCATTTAATGACTCATGCAGAAAAACAGAGGTCACATAAGAGGAGCGGAAACTGTGGTGATACAGGATTCAGAAGGTGTCTGTATCTCACCAGTACATGCAATTCAATTCATAGGAATTCGCCGTAGAGAAATTTTTTAAAAATCTGCCAAAGTACAGATAACCAAAACCACAGCAAATACAAAGACTGCCCACCACCGAGGCTGCAATCCTGGTCTGCCACTCCAACTGGACCTCCTTCTGTTCCCTGCAAGCTGCCCCAGCAAAGGTGTTGTGTGTTTTCTCTAAGTAGGGCTTGGCGCAAAGTCTACAGTGCCTGGCTGAAGAACATTCCACTTGTAATTGCCTTGTCCTTTTCCAGACGCCCAAATTACTCCGTTTGGGCAGATATATGATCAGCTCTTTAAAACACAATGGGGCAGGCAACTTCACCTTGATAATAATGAACCCTCTTCTCTCTCCTACAGATTTGTGACAGAGACCATAAGCAGGATAAACCGCCACCCCACGTTATGGAATATGCTGCTTGTTGCCTAATTTATACAAACTGGATTGTAAAAAGGTGAGTCAACTTTGCCTGTGATAAAGTGTGACATGTTCTGGTCACTTAGAAGAAAAAAGAGGGACAACAGTTACCAAATGGCTCATAAAACCGAAAAAGGGGACACTGGCGTATTCCAAAAGATTCCAAAGGCTTTTTAAAGACAAACAAGACTAGCTGGTTATAAAGAAAAAGTTCTCACACGATGGGTGTGAGACACATCAATTGGCCAAGTCTTGCTAAACTGCTTAAGGAATTTTGTTGGTATCAGTAAAGCTAAAGCTATGTGGGCGTGTTTTTCATACCCTTCCCACCTGCAAACCCAGGAGTCTCAGGCTATGTACACACGAGAAACTTCTCCCGCAATAACTTATTGCGGGACAAGGAAAGCACTATAAATATAGCGCTTTCTCGTGTACACATGTGCTACTTCTTTCGCAAAGGAGCATTCACCGTGTGAATGCTCCTTTGTGAAAGAA